>CAUOFW020007683.1:0-20173 GCA_963454935.2 Ilex paraguariensis | reverse complement strand
AAAACAACCCGTGCAATAGGTTTAATAATGGGTTTGTAGGTGTTGACACAACCCATGCTTTTAGTGTCATCCATCCACACCCATGAAAATTATTAAGTGAAAAGTAAAATATAGACAAAATACAATTCAATTTCATAATCCTAAGTATATTTCTTGCCGCAACAAACCCAAGTAGTTGAACAAAGAGATGATCTTGTGGGTCCGCTATGTTTGAAGAAAAAAGAAAGTTGTATTGTGTGTTCAAGATTGTGTTGTGTACGGGTAAGTGTAACTCCCCTCCCCACACTCTTATCTTTATATAACAAATAATCATTTCTTTTTCAAATACTAATGGTGTAGAACCTGGGTGAATGTGTGAAATCGTTTGTAGTAGAACTTGTACCAACTATGTTTGATGTACAAATGTATATTGTATAAGTTTGGGTTGGTGTTGGAAATGTTTGAAATAGATTGAAAATAAAAAAACAGGTGAAACAGACATTTTTGGATAAAACCTACCGGTAGAACATAAACCTATTGGTAGATCTTGTATGGATAGGTGTTGTCACAGACAAAATCTACCGGTAGGTTACCTGTAGAACAATCCCAATAGGTCAAATCAATCGGTAGAACAAACCCAGTAGGTCAAATCAACCGGTAGGTTATTGGTAGAACAATCCTAGTAGGACAAATCTATCGGTAGAACTTTTCCAGAGGACAAAACTTACTGGTAGGTCTATAAAAACCTACATGGTAGATTTTCCAAAATCAGCAATTTTAAAGCTCTTACGCCAAGCTTTGGGATTATATATTCTTTCCTTCAAAGGTTATAAATGGATAATAATAGAGTACTAAGGATGGTATGTTGGACCTCGGATGTATCAATCAATTTAAACTTTCACTAATAGCAGTTTGGAGGAATAAATAGTAATTTTAGTGCTTCGAGTGTAAATTTATTTTAGTATAAAGATAAATCTTAAAATTAAATATTTTTAGGTCAAAATAACATTAAAAATGAATCCGGAACGTCTAAAATCCTTAGGGTAGTCATAGGGATCAAAATTGAGATATTTACTTGTAAAATCGTAATTTCAAAGAAAAATATAATTTTTGGCCCTATGAACAGTAAAATTCGGGATTGGGCTGACTTTAACACCATTTTCCTCTCTCTCACCCCAAACCACTTAGAATCCTAGGTGAAGATAAAGGGAGGAAGGAAGTCTCTAGAGCTTGGGCTTTGCTTGAAACTTTTGATTCAAAGTAGAGGTTTTCTTCTCACTCTTGTTCATTGAGGCTAGGGCTTACATATATGTATTCTTTTCACCCTATTATATATATATATATACGCTATGAAATCCTTACTCCTTGATATTTTTGCAAAGATTTCTATATTTTGAAGAAAGCTATGGTGGAATAGCTATCAAATCTCTTTTTCTTGCCTTAGAACCCTAGTTTTTAAGGGAAATAAATTTTCTCTTGATTTCTCCTTTGTCCTTGATTTTAAAACTTTAGTGTTTTGTATTGAACAATAAAATGGTATTGTTGATAATCCCTTGCTTATTTTCCTAAAGTGTTCTATGGTAATACTACATGTAAAATTTAGGGGATTTTGGAATTGCCTATCATTTGAGAAATTTGTTAGGAATTGTATCTCTTGTGGATGTTTGGATGACCATGGGTGACCATTGACCGGGTATCGTAGAGTGGATAAATACGTTTCTTACTCCTTGAGGGTTTGAATTTTTCCTACCACTCGTAGTGGGGTTGGTGCATTGTGAGGACCAAACCACTATTCGCTCACCGGTACCGAGGATGAGGGTTAGTATACTATTCCTGAGTTGGATTCGTCACTGCCAATGTGTTGGTATACGCCATTCCTAAAAGTTGGATATTCTTGCGAGGACTGAGTGTGTGTGTGTGTGTCAGAATATTCTCGATGTGTTTATTCATGCGATGTCATACATCATACCTGAGATACAAATACATATACATGGATACATAATGTTGTGAAAGATAAAAGTAGTGGTTTGATATACATTTTTGAAAATGGTACAAATTGTGGAAAATGTGTTATGATTGGAAATGACTTATTGTTGGGACTTGATTTTATCTTTTCTTTTAATTTATTGATATTGCTTAAACTGGAGATTGGATGAAATGTCATGGTTTTCTTTCAAAATTGATATATGATATTTGTGAAACGACACTGACTTCTTTTATTTGCTTTCCAAACCTTGTTCAAGTTTGGGAGGATTTTTCCTACAGAACTTAGTGCTCACCCCTTACAAACAATACTTATTTTCAGATTTCAGTTTAGAGGAGGAGCTCAAAGTTGATGAGCCGGCACATTGGAAAACTCAAATAGATGGGAACGTGGATCCTGAGGTGGATGGTTAGAACTATACTCTCTCTCATGTTCTAGACTAGGAAATTATTTTGAGACAATGCGGAGTCTAATATTTTGTTATTCCGCTGCAAGATTAAGTTTGATTCATTTGGATGTAATTGTCAAAGTTTGACATATTCTTTTGGAATGGTGTTGTAGATATTATGGATGATGAATGAAATTATCTTTATTTATGAATTTTGTTAGTTGCTCTCATGATATGAATGATTTCAGATTGTAATGTCGTCTAAGGGTGAATTTGGGGCGTTACGGTAAGTGGCATATATGGTGTGGGGGTGAGCCTTTTCTAGGTGTTATTGTAGCATAACTTAGTATTTACATTGTTTTGTGACGATAAATGACAAAAACTGATTCAAAAATTAGAGAAATTATGTCCTCCTTAACTATATATCACTAAATCCATTACCATGCTATTTTACCAAAAATAACAAACTTCTTAGTTGTAAATAGAGGGATCAATTTTTTGCCAAGGAGGCCTAGAGAATATTGCGTAAAAGTTGGCGTTACTTTTGTTCTTCTTCTACTACTGAAGAGAATTCTGAAAGCTTGAACTGCTAAATTAAGAACATATTTAGCGTCCTGGCAAAAAAAATACCTAGATTCTTGGGAGTCTTAGAGTCATTCCCATACAGAAATGCCCCAAGGCTTCGGTTCCGACACCACCACCAACCTCAACATGTACATATATGCATATATACCTTTATGAGCAAAAAACAGGAATGATAATTAGGAGATAATTCTAAACCTTTATCAAACATTATCGGTTCTTCAACACCACCGCATATGAAGTAATGAAAACCCAGGAATCAAAAAGGATAATCAACAATACCAATTAAAATTTACCAAAAAAAAGAAGGATAATATATAAATCTTGGTATCATACAAAAGTTACATTATAATAAAAATCAATTCCAATTACCAAGAATCTAGAAGGATAATCTACAATACCAATTACATTAAACAGAGTCTTTAAACCCGAGACTTTGGGGTTCATTTGAACCTTAAGTTTTTAAATCTCATTGAGTCGTTGGTAATGGTTCCAAATTTTAATGACCAAAAATTGTCGTCCTCAGGCCAAAGGCAATGGCCAAAAACTAAGAAATAAGCATTTGAACTCAATAACAAAAAATGATGCAATTAAATTAAAATTCTAAAAACTCAAATGCCCCAGCTAAAAAAGATACAAAAAAAAGTATTGCATGTAATTTGATTCTTACAATTAAAAAACCCTAATCAACCCTCTTGCTATGCTTTGTGACTTCCATTTTTTCCCCAAATTGAACCCCCTCATATTAAGAGGCCCTAAGAAGCAATGTCCTAAAAAGGACAACATGGAAAAATAAACATTGAGACGACACAATAGATAGTTTGCTTATAGCCTTTGAACCTAAAACATCATGTAATCTTCTACCCTTATAAAACTCTCGGTTGTGTGTGTGTTGTGAGTGTTTTATTGTGTGGCAAAAAGGGTTTACGTTCTAGGTTGAGGTTGTAGAGGGTATTCATTGAGTCTGTAAACGCTTGAGTGACCTGTTGATCTCTAGACTTGAGTACTGAAGTTAAGTTGTGGTGAATACGAAACATCACGAAGCATATTTATATGCATTTATTTGCATAAATTAAGTTATTTTTTAGTCAATTCTTGTTTGCATTTGTGCATTTGTAAATTATTAGGCTCGGAGGCTACTACATTAGTTTCACTTAGGGATTGAGCATAAAACAAAGTTATGTGTTGGTTGGTTGTAACAGATGAAGTGTACTGCTTCATAATATTTGAAAATAAAATTATATGACTAATATGAGTTATTTCACTATGTGAAATGAAGTTTTGATGACTTGATTTATGTTGAGTTGAGCAAATAATGAATCAAATATATTTTGTTGAAAAACTTGTAATTTATTGAAAAACTTGTGATTTATTGAAAAACTTGTGATTTGTTGAAAAACTTGTTATTTGTTGAAAAACTTGTGGTTTGTTGACAACCTAAATCATAATTACAAACTCAATCCACCAATATAATAAATATCTCAAACAAAAACTGCCCACAAATGCAACCATCTATATAATAAAAATAAGTTCACAAATGTTGTCAAAAAAATAAATTTTACCATTTGAAATTCCACTAGCTTCGAAAAGAATGAAATCAAATTTACAATCGTAAATTAAGAAATGTAATAAAACCAACTTAAATCAAGATATAAACTATACAATTATAACATATAGCATTTAACAGCAATCAGCTAACGTCAAAGCATCTACAACTAAACCAACATGAACATTAAACATTAAAACCAATAAACTCTTGTTAAAGCATACACCACTAATATTTGGTGTAATTGGTTTCACATATTTTTTTTTATACTGGTCGTTTGTTATTTTTTTTATTGGTAACTGACTTGACTTTGATTTTTTTTTTTGGGGCTTTCAGTGATTTATTTTTGGTATGAATAATAGCTTGATGATCTTCTTTATGGATTGTATATTTGTAAAACTCGGGAAAAAAAAATTATTATTATTATTATTATTAAAAATCCTAATAAAATGGGTAAAATAATAATTAATTGTTAAATTATGGGTCAAAAACATAAATTTCAAAAAAATAAAAATAAATTTATACTATATATATATATATATATATATATATATATATATATATATATATATAAAACTTTTTGTTTCTTCTGGAGAGACGGCGAGACAGAGTGTGAGAGAGAGAAAAGTGAGTGTTTTTTTTATTTTTATTTTCCTCTTTTCTTTTTTCTTCAGATCTACGAAAATTGGACCGTTTAATAGCTTCGGGCCAAGAACTAAAGTTGCTCTACTCAGCGAGAGCTACGCAACCACACCAAATATCGTATTTTTCTCCGAAAGAATATCAAAGCCGATAATCTAGGCCTAAAACTTAGGAATCTAAATTTGGGCTTCCTTGATGTTCTAGTAAGTGGGCTCACGCTACGAGAGGTAGGGTTTCTCCTATTTAGATTTAATTTCAACTTAAAATATGACATATGGAATGGATAGGCTATGGGTGTATACCACATGTTATGTCTTGGCTAGTGTGACTAGTGGGTCAAATATAAGAATTTTAATTAATCTTGTGATTAATAAAATCCTATTGTGATTAGCTTGGTGTAAGTTAATGTTAGTAGTTTAAAGCATGTTAATTGTATATTAACATTACTTTATATTTTAATGACAGATCAAGTTTAATAAAATTATTAATTTGTTATGTGATTATGAAATAATATGTATGTTAAATGATTATTTGACATATGATTATTTTGGTGGACTTGTGCTTATGTTTATATAATTAATAAACATGTTGCCATGTTGCAGGTCATAATATGCTAGTTGTGTAAATTGATGTGTTCTTTAGGTGTTTGATTAAATGTCTGGGTGAATACAAGAATGTTAGTTGAGTTGATTATCTTACATAACATGCTTGAGATCATGTTAAAATGTCATTATATTGTATTCATTATGTAATGGACATTGTATTGCATTATGCATGAGTTGTACTACATTCATGGGCATTAACATGGGTGAGAGTGTGTGCATGGTATGAAATCAATCACCACATAGGTGGTTGATCGTGGGCTCGGAAAAGTCACACCAAGGTTCGGCTGAGTCGCACGAGAAACTTAAATGAATAAATGTGTTGGGGACAGCAAGAAGGGCTAGATTCTCCCTCGGGTGCAAGACCCGCTTACTTGATTTATACATTTTTCGGCAGTGAAATTCCAGAAAAGTGTAACGGCAGAAACGGAGCCGCAGGTGGGATGTCCTGAAGATCCGTTGATGGTTGGTGTCCCATTAGTGTAATACCACAAATCACCTCCCCACAAAGACACAAGAAAATGAATTAATTAGTCATTGAGTGTACATAACACCAATGATGGTGGCTTGGAATACCCGGATACATACGCATGACATTGCATGTGTTATGGGAGCTCGGGATGGGGCTCGGGGTTGGTATTGCTTGCGTGAGTCTCATCTCATGGCATGACATAATTTATGACATTCGATCATAATAGACATGTTTGAATGAATCTATCAAATGATTGATGCACGTGACATTCCATATGCATTTTGGTTGAGATGTATTCTCTATAGGAGTTACCCTATTGAGCGTTGACTCACCCTTTATGGAACATTTTTCAGGTATCGCACAGGCGTCCACTAAAGGCGAGGCCATGGGCCCGCTTTGACGACAGAGCCGGTCTGTGGCTTTTATTTTGACATTGTAGTCTCTTGTTTATATTTACTTTTGGCCTTGTATAATTTTTGTAACAAACATTTGTTTATATTTACAAAGGCATGTATATGAGACTCTTTTGGGACATTTATTCTCTTACGAATAAATGTATGTACTGATAATGATTATGGTAGTATTCGAGACTATACAATGGTGAATGGATGGATAGACCCGGTGTGGTCAATATTGTACATGTTGTGTTTTGGGTAGAGCTCCTCGTACAAAGAAGACTTTGTCCAAATTTTGTTAAGTTATGGATCCCGAGAAATGGGACATAACGGTGTGGTATCGAATTACACGGTATCCACAAGTATTCTGCGGGTCGATGGGTGATCAATCGGATAATTACAACCACCCGGACTTTGGAGTATCACAATATTTATATTTTTGTTTTTGTGGAAGGGGTGATGACGATTAGATTGGTTTTGAATTTTTTTTCTATGACTACAATTGGTTTCAATTGTTTTGTTTTTATTAGTCACTTGTTTTTTTTTTATACTTTTTGTTTGCGTGGAAAAATTGGTAATCAGCCTGGATTTTATTTTATTTTATTTTTTGTGCAATTGGTATCACTTAAAATGGGTGAGACAGAGAGAGTGCATCGGGTGAGGTAGCAGTTAAGTATAGTTAGATGAGAGATAGCTTGCTTTTAAAAAAGGGAGAGAGAGTTAGGTGAGAGATGGGGGAGAGAGTTAGATGAGAAATAGGAGTGTTAGTGTTAGAGTTAGAGAGAGAGTTGTATTAGTTAGTATGAGATACGGAGAAAAAGTTATAGTATGGCATAGGGAGATATAGTTACATGAGAGATAAGATTCTTAGAGTTAGAGAGTGAGAGTTGTATCAGTTTGTATGAGATTGAAATAGAGAATTAGATGAGAGATAGGAGTCTTAGAAAAATTTGGCATGAGGACCGTCAGATCAATAATCATCAAACAATTTGAGCCGCGAAAAGTTAAAGATAAAGAAATCTAGTTATTTTATTATATAGACTAGTCATTGCCCCATGCCTAAAGACACTATAACACACACAAAATTCGCAAGTAATTGCCTTAGATTGAAAAAAAAAATGGTCTAAAAATATTCATATCAATTCTTTTCAAATGACAAAATATATTATTGACTATATCATTCATATTAATAGAACTAAAATAAAAATGTACACAAAAATCCCCAAAACAACACCACATATACAAATACTTTGGGAAAAAAAATAACGGAACCTAATATAATTTATAATTTTTAAGCAATAAATAAAATCTTACTCATTTATAAAACGTATGAATTTATCACTGTTGTCACCATTCAACTCAATAACACAATATAATTATAAACTAAATCACTAAATTTGCAATCCACCTCACGTAATAAATACCTCAAGAAAAAATAAACAAATACTAACAAAATTCTATTCGCTTCCAAAAGAATGTATACATCCTATAAAAAAAAAATTATATTTAGATGTTTTCTCATTTTCTAAAAATATACAAATATTTTTTTTAATTCATCCACATTCAAATAATAAAAAGACATATGGGATAATGTGTGTTTAAAATAAAAATCAAATTTAAAACTTGTAAGAGAAAGGAGAGAAAGAGATAAAAAAATTATATATGAGAGATATATAGAGTGTGTTTAAAGAGATATGAGATTGAGAGAGAGGAGATGAGAGGGGGAGATGAGAGAGTGTGTATTTAAAACGTCTAAAAGTTAGGAGAGAGAATTATATGAGAGATAAGAGTGTTCGAGTTAAAAGAGACAGGAGAGAGAGAGAGAGAGAGAAAATTATATGAGAGATATCTATATAGTGTGTGTGTGTGTGTGTTTAGAAGAGATGCGAGATATATAGAGAGAGAAAATGAGATAGTGTGTATTTAAAATGTCTAAGAGATAGGAGAGAGTGTTAGTATTAGAATAAAGTCCAATTAGGATCGTTGGATCGTCTTGAAATGATCTGAGCAGCGAAAAGTTAAAGATAAAAAAATTTGACTACTTTATTATATAGATTAGGGGTAACCTGTGCTTGAACGTACTAGAGTGAAAATTAGAGAGAGAGTGTGAAAAGTGAGGAGAGGAAGGTAAAATTTAATATGATTAGTTTTGAGAGAGATATTACTAGTCGTTAGATAAATTTATTTGAGATCGTCGTGTAATATTATTGAAACATATCTTATTTTATATTATAAAGTATAGATTATAAACCTCAATAAATAGCAAGATTATTTGAAATGGGCATGAGCTGTATTCATGATGGTCTAAATCTTATATCTTTTTTGGCCTTTAAGCCCAAATAGCTAATTAGCGGGTTACAACTAACAAATCTTAGATACGAATCTAAAAATAATTGAATTTGTTAATACGGTTAATAGACGCATTAAAGTAGCATGAAATAGGAATATTTGAATTTTTTTCACCCAACCAAACCTTAATTGGTGTAAAATGAAGAAAATTTCTTATGTTTCCTTTTGTGTTTATTTCTTGATCTAATATTGTATGACTAGTTATTGCTCGTACCTGAAGGTACGGAGTAATAAAAAAAATTGTCAATCATAAATATATTTGTATTCACACCTAAAATCAAATCACAAATATAGAAAACAGAGAAAAGAATTTAAGCACTAGTTGTAGTGGAGGTGAGCAATGGTAGTGATTGTGAGTGATAGTGGTGGTGGTGAGAGACGGTGATAGTTGTGGTGGGTGGCAATGACCATGTCATAGCCATGGGTGGTGATGATCATGGTGGTGGTGGTGAGAGATGGTGATAGTTGTGGTGTGTAGCAATGACCATGTCGCAGCCATGGGTGGTGATGATCATGGTGGTGGTGGTTTTCGGATGACAATGGTGATAGTGGCATGGCGACGTCAATGGTGGTAGTGGTGGTGGTGGGGCGACAATAGTGGTGGTGGCGATAATGGGTTGTGGTGGTGAGTGGTGACGATGGTGGTGGCGGCGGCGAATGACGATGGTAGTGGTAGATGTAGTAGGGGTAGGCAACGACGAATTGTGGTGGGTTGTGGTAGTGAGTGGCACTGGGTGGTAGTAGGTGGTGGTGGGCAACGATAATGGTGATGAGTGGTGGCAGTGAGATGATAGTAGTAGTAGTAATAAATATAAAAATAAAATAATGATGAGGATGATGATGGGTGGTGGTGGGGGCGGCAGTGGTGGTGATGGTGGGTGGCGGTGATGGGGTGGCGGCGGCGGTGGTAGTAAAGTGTTTTGTAGAGAAGGGATTTTAAAGAACTAGAAATTATTATTATTTTTTTATTTTACTTATTATTTAAGTGTTAAGCTACTTTTGACTTATTTGAAAGTAATTAAAATAAGTTATTATAAATACTATTTTTTTTAAAGTATTTATGAGAAGTCATAAGTCGTAAAAACACTTTTGAAAAGTCACCACAAACAAACCCTTAGAAGACCTATTTTTCCTGTTAAATTTGGAGAGTTATTATTAGTCATCAGATTAATTTCAAAGTAAAATTTAAAACGTTATTAATCGTGAAAAATAAAAATTATTTTTTATGCTATATTTTATTATATAAATTTGTTTTATGCTATTCAGGAATTTGTTCCTCGGTTTTGAAAGCATCTAGACGAAGTGGAATTTTAATTTATGAAAAATCTACCAGTGGTTGGTTTAGTTTAAAGATAAAGATATACTATTGTGAATTTTTTAGTTCACAGGTTAAATGTGTCAATTCGAGCACGTCACAATTAATAAGTATATTGGATTGGTGTATAAATTATCAAACACGATTAATTAAACAAGGCATGTTAAAAACAAATATTATTCATCATGAATTCAAAAGAATACAGCCCGAACACTTTATAATTTGATGTGTTGCCACCCAAACCAAACTTGAATTATTTACTATTTTACGATAATTTTAAAATAAATTTATCAAAATACAGTAATTTGAACTTATATACTAAACTACAACACTTTCTAAAAAACAAAATTATTTACTCCGCTTTTGTTAAAAAACTCGCTTTTAAGAGTGAATTCTTTGGATTTAACAACCATCTTTTACATCATATTGAAATAATGAATAAACTTTTCCAACCGTCAATTAGAAGCAGGATTGTTGACTCCGCTTTTGTTAAAAAACGGAGTTAACAAACCTACTTTTTAAAAATTATTGTAGTTTGAAAAATAAGTTCAACAATATCGTATTTCAATAAATTTGTTTTAAAATTGCAGGAGACTGGTAAATAACTCAACCAAACTCTCTCTCTCTCTAAGTAACTGGGACATGAGTTGCCCAGAGTGTGCATGAATACAAGTAACATACATGTTGTTAAAATAAGGATAGTGAACAAAATAGCTAGAGAAATATGGAGAACTAAGATGTATGAAAATTGAAAAGTGAGATTTTGTATATCCTAAAAGCGCAATGTTACAAAACTTAAATGAAATTTAAAAAATTGTTATCCATTGACAGAACATTCATGCGAAGCTGAATTGAGCGCATTCTTTCCAGTGAAAAATGCAGGTTGTTTGGGAGCAACTGAAGGCATAGTTTCATTACCGAGGAAAGAGATGACTTCTGACATGGTTGGTCTGTCCGTTGCACTTTCTTGAACACATAAAAGACCAACATGAATGGTTCTCAACAGTTCATGTTCTGTGCACGAATCACCTAGTATTGGATCCTTTAACTCCAATGCAGCTCCTTCTTTCCATAGCTCCCATGCCTGGTTCGGATAGATATCATTAGTACAAAGCAATATTTGGTGTCTCTAAATGTATATAAGTGATATGGTCCACGTCAGTTGTGACATGCTAAAATTTACTCAACTACATCCAACCCATTAATAATCATGTATACACGGACTCGTATTGTGTTTAACGGGATTCGTACATCAGAATCTGTTAAGACTATACTCAAATTTACTAATGCACGTTATCAGACATAGTTTAGAAAATGAAGCAAATATTACTCTAAGACAAATTATACTTCGATCTTGTCAAATATACTCCTGTCTCACATTGTGTCCTTATATATTATGTTTTCCATATTGCACCGCTACTATAGTATTGGCTTCATATTGTTGTAATTGCAAAATGTATTATAGATTGATCGAGAAGAAGTGTGAATTCACCTCCAAACAAACGGATTTTGTTTCACTTTGCCCTAATGAGTCATCAATATCTAATGTCCAAAAAAATTTGATTTTGAGACAATGAGACCAATTATAATACATAAGTGGGCAATATGAGAAACTCATTAGTAGGTGATATAACATAAGATCAAAGTCATAATTTGAGGATGTGAAGGGTATCATTTAAAGAAAACAAACTTACATATCCTATGAGGTTGAGTGGACGGTCAAGATGATAGAAGGTAGTATTTCTCCCTCCACTCACAATTTCCAAGAGTAAAACGCCAAAACTGAAGACGTCAGATTTCACAGAGAAAGTCCCTTCCATGGCATACTCTGGTGACATATAACCACTGTATACAATGATCATATTGAATTTCTTTAGTATATCATGGTATAAACAATATGTGACCCAAGTTTAGAGAGTGCTTGATTGGAACAATTATCAGTTATAGAAGTGAAGGTTACTACTTCCACAAATTCATAAATTATTTTACTTACTATGTTCCAACAACCCTATTAGTCATTGCTTCCTTTTCATTCGGCTTGAAAATTCTTGCCATGCCAAAATCAGAAATCTTGGGGTTCATATTGTCATCAAGTAATATATTACTGACTTTTAAATCTCTGTGTATTACTCGCATTCTCGAGTATTTGTGAAGGTAAAGTAAGCCTTGAGCGACCCCATCGATGATATTTATTCGTATTTCCCAGTTTAGGAGCTCCCTTTTAGTTGAATCTGTCACCCGAGAAAAACAGGAAATGCGTTGAGTAATAGTAAGTTATCAGATGACAGCCCTCACTAATTGTAATTTTTTGAAACTAGGTAAGGGCTAGACATATTGCACACCAAAAAGGAAGAAGTCGAGGCTCTTGTTGGGCATGTACTCATAAATTAACATCTTTTCTTCTCCATGTAAGCAGCATCCAAGAACCCGAACAAGGTTAGTATGCTGGAGTTTGGTTATGAGTATGAGCTCATTCTTGAACTCCACAAGCCCTTGACCTGATGTTCTTGAGAGTCTTTTGACTGCTATTTCTCGGCCCTCAGGTAATTGTCCCTATTAAAAAGTTGTTGGTCATTGCGTATACCTGACAAAATCTAAAGGGCAGCCCAGTACATCTGACCCTCTCTCGCCACTGCAGACTTTGATGGGGTAAAATGTACAGTCTGATATTGAACAAAATCTGATAAATTTCAATTGAACAGGGTTTGCAGTTTACCTTGTAAACAGGTCCAAAACCACCCTCTCCGAGCTTATTTTGATGCGAGAAGTTATTAGTGGCTGCTGCAATGGAGGCAAAGCTGAATATATTCAAATCGTGCCCTTCCCTTCCATTGTTTTCAAAAGCATCTGCATTGTTTAAGCTGTCTGAAGCTGTCAATGCCAGTAAATACTCTTTTCTCCTTTTTTCCTCCTCCCCTGCACAAAATACTATTCGTTCTCAGAGTACAATTCCAATGTCTACCAACAGAAATAGCTTATTAGTGTTTTTAAGCCTACCAAAGCACTGATTGTAGGATATTTACCTTCTATTCTATGCTTTCTCATTCTCAAGTACAACACAGATCCCAATGTAAGCAAGCCTAGGAAGATAGCTATAGCAATCACTGCCCATATCCACTTGTTTCCTGCCAAATATCATTCATCAAATTAATCAGTTACCGCTAGATTTTACATATTGTAAAGAATCATTAGTTTTCAACATCATGCTAAATCTCATTGCCCTGTAACAACCCTATAAGGATTTAATAAAAATAATCCCAAATCCATTTGTTCTCCTGCAAACTCAAATCTTTTCGGTTCCATTTAGTAATCCATATTTTACCTTAGGTTTATAAGTATCACAGTTCAATGGCCAAAGAAAACAGCATGTGCAATGGGCAATTTAATACAGGCTTAGTTAGTTTATACTTTACATGTCACAGAAAACAGCATGTGCAGCCATCCCAATCAAAATGGAATGCACTGATTAACATGATATTGCCAAAATTCTTTCCATTAAACCTCAGAATAATATCATGATATAAACTAAAAGCTAAGTCCTGACCTAATTTGTTTCATATGCTGCCCAATTGCTCTCATATCTAGATATAAAAAAGGGCTAATGGCACTCTGCCCCCTCAGATTTTTAAAAGTTGTACGTTGCTCATTCAAAGATAGAAAGTTCCACATTAGTCCTTTTAACTTTTCAAAAGTGTAGCAATATGCCCCAACAACTAGACCGTGTGGGGTTGTTTTCCACCCATAATTATACCATAATGGCTTTTTACTCTGAAGTTATGTACTAATATAAAAGGCAGTATCAAACAGTGTATAGATATAAATAGGCTTACCTTTGGAGGATTTTGATGAAACCAGCACATACTTCTTGACAGCATTACCACTGTCATCTATTTGATATTTATCATTTCCCCTCCACATTATGCAGCTTGTTCCCATGCTATTGTTGGCAAAACCAACACAACTGCAATCGTTCCAGCACCTTTCCATACAATCACTTAGACTTGAGATTGTATTGTTTCATAGCTACTAGTTGTGACCGGAAAATTTGCACTCAGTTGCTGGAAACTATCCTTTTGGCTCCGGCACCCGGGCAATTGAGTTTTCACACACCCATTATCCGCTTGATATCCATAACAAAAATCAGCAGGGCTAACGAAACGACTATTAGCACCATCAAGAATCTCCCCCTTTGAAGTCAATTCCATCATACTAATCTTGGCGTCGGTAGCATCAAAAGTGAAATACTTCCCATCACCATTAGAGACGTAGTGGAGGTTGTACTGGTACGGATTACTTGTGTCATTCAAGGTGACCGTGAATTCAAAATTTCCATTATTCCAAGGCCCACTTGTCCAGTAAGGTTCTCCTCGCCGATGCATGACCAACTGTGCTGAGTCTCCAATGGATTCCAAGCTTAAATTGAATGCGCCGGCCGCCGGGACATAATCATTTAGCCAAGAAGTAAGCGTCCAATTTTGCCCAGATGTGAGATTATAACCAAGTTTCATACCGGCCAAAAGGGTGTTGGTAGGATGATCAAAGCTTTGCCACAGAGTCCTCCTATCAGCTGCATCCATCAGGACAAAGTTACCAGAATCTTCTAGTGTAGCCGTTGCATTAACTGTCCCATTCTGATCATGAAGAATCATAATACTGCTCCCTTCGCTGGTAATTTCCAATGTTCCGTTGCTGTCGATTGCGAGGACCCCAAAGCTGCTAGTAATGGGTGAGTTTGGATTGGCAACCCAAACTTTCCTCTGTCGGTCATCATTTGTGTACCATACTCCAAAGTAACTGGAATTCTGGGAATTTGGGCGTCCCACAGTGAAGAATCCTAAAGTGAAGTTCCCATTTTCGGAGACAAGATTCGTAGTGGAGTTGAGTTGATCACCAACTCTGATTGTGCTTGTTGCAGCCACAGAAGAAGAATATAGTCCTTGGCTGCATAAGAAGGACAAGATGAGCATGAAAATTGAAGCCATGAAGGGTTGTCTGTGTGACAATCTCTATATCATATGACTCTGAGGCTAATGCTTTACAAGGCTTTTGGACATCATTATATAATTCCTTATAAACTGCTCTTAGACATACTAGGCACCAGGGCAAAACAACCAACGCCATTGACTAATGGTGTAGGAGAGGGTCTAAACTGAAATGGTCATCTGTTGCTTCTAGTAAAGGTGGAATTTGTCAAAGGGTGAGATTTGAATAAAAGAAAGAAAGACTCGTTGTGTGTCTGCCGCCCTTCTTGAAAAGTTCTATGAGAGTTAAAACATAAACAAATATATATATTGCAAATGAATTTTTTTTCAACACCAAAAAGGAAAGCGAAATTTCCTCCTACCTGCGACTAGGCCACTCAATAGCGTAGATCTAGATTATCAAGAATTGGCATAGAAAAAGCATCTTAAAAACACAAAAATACACTCAATGTCTTTCTCTCTCTCTATGGTCTACGACCACCGTCCCTTATCCCTCACCGGCTACCATCCAACCAGCTAAAGCCAACAACAATGTCCACGCTCACACCCCCCCTCTTTGGTTGGGGGGCACCTAGCAGGCAGAGAAAGCCACAACAGAAAGCCCCCCACATCTCTCTCTCTGTATGCACAACAAAGGCAGTGGGAGAGGCATGCATCTATGAATATGCAAACACACATCAATTAGGCGAACCAGGACCATTAGGCGTGGCCCGATGACAGTGGTCGTATCATCTCTCTGTCTCTCAGTCCATTTAGCTCACGCCATCAACAAACCCACCATCAACATTTGATGGTGCTTGAATTTGGCAATCTGAATCCTCAAGAGGAGACTGGTAACTTGTTCTCTTCAGCGCACTCAATATCCCCTTGAATCAATGTACTATCTCCTCACAATCCCAGGGTTTGAAATTCTGTGATTTAACTTCACATATCATGAAAGTTGATTTCAGATACGTGACTGAGGTTGTAATAGTCCTGCAAGTAAGGATCACACGCTGTAGTCATGTTTACAAATTTTTGGCCATTCAGAAGCCCACTAGTCCAATAAGGCTTTCCACGGCGGTGAATGACCAGCTGCCCTGAACCTGAGTCTAAGTGGGGCTCCCAGCTCAAGGTGAAAGCCCTAGAAGCCGAGACATTGTCACTCAGCCAAGAAGTAAGTGTCCAATTCTGCCCTGTTGTGATGTTATATACAAGCTTCATAACAGGCAAAAGCACGTTAATTGGTAGGATGATCAAAGCTTTGCCACAACGTCAGCTTCCCAGTTTCATCAGTCAGAACAAAGTTGCCTGTATCTTCCAGTCTAGCTGTTGCATTGGCCATGCCTTTGTCAGAAACATTCGCAATAGTTGTCCCTCCACTGGTGATTATCAACCTCCACGTGCAATCCATTCTGACCACTCCAGAGTTGCCTGTAATAGGTGTGGTTCGATTTGCCACCCACACTCTGTCCTGATGGCCATCATTTGTGTACCATATTCTTAAATAACTGTAATTCGATAACGTCCCCAGTGGTGAAAAAGCCTAATGCGAACATCCCACATTCAGAAACAAGCCGACTAGTGGAGACGAGTACACCACAAAGTCTGATTGTGCTTTTTGCTGCCACAGGAAAAGAATTGAATCCCTGCCCACACAAGAATATGCAAAGATGAACTCAAAAACTGGATAATTAGACCCTTCTTTCTTTATCTCCATTGGTACATTGATGCATCAGCTCAGCCAATCTTCTCAAACACCCTCCAACTAATACTCCAGATGATACAGAACAAAAAGTTAGTGCTTGACCAATCCGTCAATGTTACAAGTATTTAAGTACTAGTTATCCATCATCCCAAGGAGTCTTTTTGTCTTTCTTTGCATAAAAAAGGGTATTAAATATTGGTGGTGAGGTAGGTGGTTCAAGGAAGCAGGAATCCACATTCTTTAAATGTACTTGGTTTGGGTCGAAACTAAGCAACAATCGAAACTGCACAATTTTTTTACCAACTTAACCAATGCCAAATTGTGCAACCAATGCAAGGTGTTTGACGAAAGACCTCAAAGAAACTCTACACAAGACGCTCCATCTCCAGCGAGCTTGTTCCTTGGTTTCTAACAGGAGTGTTCAAATTTTTTATTACCCCTATGTTTTGAACATATCCTATTCTATTTGACTCTATTGATCGGCTACCCGAAAAAATCGGGTTGGCCAACAGAATTTTTTTTGGTATTTCATAAAAAATTGGGTAAGAATGAGAAATACTTATAAAATTTTTGTATTCTTTTCGTACCCTACCCATAAACATATACATATATATGTGTGTGTTAATCCCAAATAATTAAAAATATAAAAATTTAGAAATTCTAATATTTTATTTATATTTATGACTTTCTTATATATATATTAACTTGTATATGGATTATCAAATTTATTGTATTTTTTTTAGTGTTATTAGTTTATCGTGTTAATTAATTGATACAAGTTATTTAATTAAATTTTTAAAATGATCTAAAAATTAATAACTAAAAAATAGGCATTCACCTGATTTCTTACTAGATTATTTTGGATGAAATTTGGGTAAAAATAATATATTTGATCGGATAGAGTTAGATAAAAAAAAAAATTTCACAAAATATCGAGTAAACAAATGAAATATTATAATTCCTACCTTAGGATAGGGTGAACCCCCCAAATTTCCAAATACGCGTACTCGGTTAGTGTTACCTTCTTAGCCATCGGCAGTATTTGACATCGAGTAGCCTCGCCTAAAGGCATTCATACCTTAGCTAAAATGACAGAAGTCTCATGCATCATTAAGGGAGGCAGTAAATGCACATGGGCATGTGGGCACAAGTCAAGCATGCAAGCAAGGAAATCGAGTGGCTTGAATTGTAGGGCAATGCTAGCTTGAATAATGAGCCATGGGTTGGACTATGGTTAGGCACGAATGTAATACAATTCGGATGCTGAGAGCTCTTGACACATGCACAATATGTGAGGAAGTTGGGTATGTGCTCTACATATGGTGACAGTTCTGGGCAGTTTTTTGGCAAGCGCACAGTATGTGAGATCTCTGTTAGATTCAGACAAGCATGCAGACACCAGTTATAACTTCTCTGTCATCCAATCATAGTAGATATCTGGTAGCATTTGAATTACAGGCATGTGCCTAGGTGGTTGGGCTTGTAACTGTCACCTTGAACATTATAAATAGGGTGCTTGGGGTTTGTATTGTAACAAGAGAGTTGACACGTTTTTATAAACATACCCTAAGGTTGAGTTCCTTATACTTTATTGAGAAAAAAAAGTTTGGCTGTTGCCTGTAAATTTTGTGTACCTTGCCTGTGTGTTTATTTACTGTCCATTCTCTGCTCTATGTGCTTTCTGTGTACATTCTGAGTGTTTGGCTGAGACTAAGTGTTGGATTTTAATGCCATCACAAAGCAGAAATTTGATGAAAAATTTAACCCCGGACATTTAGAAAGTTCCAAATTCAGTCCCAATGCATTTCCTTTGTTTCAATGTGAATGTGAATGAAAGCAGAAATTATTTGAAAGCAAAAGTTATTGGGTCTGTTTGTTTACCGGGTTTGATCGGGGAGTTTAAGAAAAATAGTTTGATGCACTACTTAATTTTATATTTGGTTAAAACTTTTAAATTTGGGATTCATATTTTGGCTCTGTCCCAGCCCACAATGAATAGTGCATTAAAAGTCAAGTATGCGGGCTGATGAAACTCATGGAGGTGGGTTTTAAAAGTGAAAGATTAGATTTGAAAACAAACAGACTATTTTATTTAAAAAATTAATTTTCTATTCACCTAATAATAGACGTTTTAATAAATTAAGTAATATGATTTGACATAAATCTATGAACATCATGTATATTTATGTCACCTACCAAATATGAAATTAAATTCGGTTTATAATTGAATCCCATATAGAAATCCCTTTGGTTGAGTTTGAAAGGATTTCTTAAAATCAATCAAATCCCCTCCCATATGTTTGTGAGGATGTTGTACAATAAAATAGGTCTGAACTCCTCAAAGACCCCGAGTTATCCACCTAAGAGATCAGCTCAAGGAAAGTTGAGTTGACTTGTTTTAACATATTTTCAAGTATAACCATTGGGTTTATCATATTTTCAAATATGACCATTGGGTTTACAGTTGAGGAGGAGAAGAAGAAAAAGGATGTGAATTTCCTAAAATGCCCACATTAAGTCGCACATGCAAGTCACGTGTAGATTTTTTGCCAATTTCACATTTCTTATTCAAAATCACTAAAAAAAAAAATTTTAACTCACAAATTATGTATCAATTTCATTTTAAATTTTTGAGTCATATCTAAAATTTTCAAGCCTTAACCATCATAGCCACCTCCGAGTGATTTGATCATATTCCTCATTTTATAGCACTTTAAATGAGGAAGAATAACAAAAGAAAAAACTTTTAAAATAACATATATATGCAGATTTATCAATGGATTGAATTTAATCTTAATTCCATTCAAATTTGAATCCGATTAGTTGGATATAAGTTAATTTTTTGAATAAGTATCCAAGTTCGGATCCAAGCATACTTTATAGATTTGAATTTGGATTTACTTGTAATTCAATTCTATCTTTACATAACCAGACATAGATATATTATGCGCATTAGTTGTTGTTGGATAAAATTGAATTGAAATTTATGTCAACTTTAATTGAATAAAATATAACGGAGTTAAGTAGATCTAATTGTATATTTCGATCTTATATCCAATTTTTAACGCATTCAGATATAGATTGTAAAACTATAATCCTTTGTATAATCATAAAGAGTTTTTAAAGTTACATTTGAACCCGGTTTAGTAAAAAAAAATGATCCAAATTTAATCCATTAGCCTATATGCATGATGCAATGAATTATCCAAGGAATTAATAGTGTCCCCTCTATGCATATGTCTAATGTTAT
>CAUOFW020007682.1:0-20176 GCA_963454935.2 Ilex paraguariensis | reverse complement strand
GAAATTCCTTTTGAGACTATGTAAAGTCTAACCTATTGTTATTTCCGCTGCAAAATTTCAAAGTTTATTTTGTTAGATGTAGTTTGCCATAGTTAATCGTATTCTTTAGATAGGAAGGCCATGTTAGGCATATTCTTTTGGGATGATATTGTAAATATTATATTTGATGAATGCGCTTTTCTTAAATGATGGATTTTATTAGTTGCTCTCATGATGTGAATGATTTAGATTGTAATGTCGTCCAGTGGTTTTTCGGGGCGTTACAGGTTTGAGATCCCCATGTGAGATTTAGTGTTGAGTGAATAATTGGTAAAATTATACACTAATCTTCATGGGTTCATTGAGTTGTGGTGTGAGAAAAAGGGATCGCAAATTTAATTGTTAAACATTTGTAAGAAGAGATAATTGAGATAGAATTAGATTTTTAATTGGTGATTGTTTAAGCTAAAATTGAAAAATCAATTCACCCCTCCCCTCTTTTATGTAGTATCGTGCACTCCACGCGTTTAATTTCCTTTGGAAGATCCACAAGTTTTCTTTCCACTCAACCCCCCCCCCCCCCCCCCCGAATGATAGTTAGGGTTTGGGTTAGGTTTGGGAATGGGTTCGTGTTACGTTAGGGTTTTCATTTGGATTGGGGTTTGGGTTTGGGGTATAAACAAGACATCTAGGGTTGAGACTACTAGTCAATGATTGAATAAGGAGAGGGTTAGGGTTTCTACTAGATTCATGAGATATAGATGGAGAGATGAAGAGACAAATAGACTAGAAAGAGATAAAGAGCTGGACAAAAAAATAACATACATAACACAAAACTAAGGCTAAACAGGTTAGGGTTCTCTAAGATCTGATTTCTTCTCGAACAGATGAAGAAATCACATAAACTCACCCAAAATGGTTTAACAGAAAAAAATTGTCCCTGAGATCTAAGTGTTTGGTGCGAAACCTATGAAATGGCTAGGTTTTCATATCATTTGTCCATGAGATCTAAGTGTTCTCTCTCTCTCTCTCTCTAAGACAAACAATGGACACAAATGAAACTGGTAGTCTCTTCGGCTTCTGAAGATAGATATGTTGTAGGGTTATTACAGTCAATTCATATTTCCTCCATTTTTAATAATTTTTTGTTCCAGTTAAGTTAGTAATTTCTACCATCGTTCTTAATGCTGGCAAATTTTTAGCGCCAATTGGGGTTGCTGTGTCATTTTTGAAATGTGAAGGGGTCTCATCTTTGACTTACATTCCAAGGAAGACTTTCCTAGCAATAGAAGAAAAGATTGCAAGTTACTTCAATAGGATCAAAAAAGTACCTTCCAGCTCAGCTTTGTCATCTAGCTCAGGTTATTCCAAAAGAAAAAGAGGGTTCGACGACGAGAAAACTCCCAGAAGGTCTCCAAACAAATATCAATAAGGAACTGAAATCTTAACATCATATGGTTTTTTATGAAACCCAAATGAATCGAGCAGTTTTCATTATTCCAAATGAATTTATTTTCTTATACTAAAACAATCATTTTTCAATTGCAAGGCTTCCAATCTAAGGCTTTGAAGTAGATTACGTTTCTACACTTGAGTCAAATTGAGTCTTTGAACAAAGCAAATTAAAATTGAGTCAAATATCTGATTTGAGATCACCCACCAATTGCAGTTATAGTTTTCGATTCACTAGTTGATGCCCACATTCATTACACGTGAACCATTTTTAGTTATAGTTTTTGAATTGATTTTTAAAGTTAAATAAAAGAGTAAATTGATCAAAGCCACCAACAACAATGCTTGTCTAGATTTTCCTTGGTAGGCTAAGCCTAATGCTTGTGGATTATGATAAAAGTGTAAAACTTCTCAATGTACAGTATCAAAAAGAGAGCTTGATTACGTGTTTGGTCTCCATGTGTCGAAATACGAACAATATTTCAAACGAATTTACAATATATTATAGTGAATAATTCATTAAATTTTGGCGCATTTTAAGGAGTACTTTAAAATTTACACCATGCACCAAGCTTGTAAAGTGAGAAACACCTTTTATCATTGTTCGTGAGAAACAAACTCCAAAAGAACATATGATTGTATCTAATATTTCTTCCTCTCTCGATCTCCAATCACTTCATGGCTTCACTAAGTAAATATTGTACTAAAATTGGGCTACATAAAAAAAATAAAAAAAGGGGGGGGAGCACATTTAACAGTTCATTTTGAGCAGTATATACTAAAAAAGAGAAAGACAAAAAAAAAGGGCAGAAGCACATTTGACATTTTATTTTGAATAGCATATGCTAAAAAAGAGAAAATAGTAGCAAAGTAACAAGCACCAAAGAAAAAAAAAGAAAGAAAAAAGTACATTTGACAGTTAATTTTGATAGTATATCTATATCTATCTATATCTATACTACTAGTAAAAGTACTTTAAGATGAAAAAATTTTGAATCTCAATTTTACCCTTATAAAGGATTGCAACGACTATTCTATCATTTCACAATTAAATATCTAAATTACTATCATATTCTTATGTATTTAAATATCTAAATTATCCATAACATCTCTTTTAATTTTCTATTCTCTATGTATAAATATCAGTTTCTATAAAAATAAGGTGAAAAACTTTTGAATATCAATTTTACCCTTATAAATGATTGTAAAGACCACTCTATCATTTCACAATTAAATATCTAAATTATTATCATATCCTTATATAGTTAAATCTCCAAATTATCCATAACATCTATTTTAATTATCTATTTTCTATGTATAAATATCATTTTCTATAAAAAAAAATAAAATTTGATTGACTATATTGTCATTAAAAAAATATGCATTATTAAATTTTCAATAAAGTGTTTAAAAAAACTTCAAAAACTTCATTAATCTAATATTACTAATCTCATATGTAAATATAACACCATGCCTATATATTTGTATTTTATTTTTCATCAAAAATTTTAACCATTTTATTTTTAAGATAAAAAATAATTGTATATATAGTTTTTAAAAATTAATTTATTTTATGTTACTTCAGTATAATTCTTCAATCACAATAAATTTTCTAAGTTGTACTAAAATTTTATGAAAATAGATATTTTAGTGTATTTTTAAGTAAACTAAAATTTTTTAGAATTTTAATATGTTTGATAATATATATTATAGAGTAGTATATTAAATCTTATTTCAATTGACTTAACTAATTCATAATTATGGTAAGGTTCCAATGTGATTAGTATATTGACAATTACTTTTATTTTATTCAAGGAATTATAAGTGGAATCCTAATCCAATGAATTTCAAAAAATTTAATTTCTCAAATATTGTTAAAAAATCAATCTCAATCACAAAATTCTAAAAAAAAAAAAAAAAATTCACTATTTCTTTTTTTTTTTTTTTTTTTGCAGTTACAACAAAGAATTTTGGGAACATACAAAGTTTGCATAATCGTATAATAGAATATGAGTAATGAAAAAGTAAGTTCAGTTAATTTGAGATGATATTTAATTTAGACACACATATACCTAATATATTTTTATTAATGTTTGTGTACGAATATTATTCACGTGCAAGCATGTGGTGCATTGCTAGTGCTAAAAAAGGGAAAAATAGTAACAAAGTAACAAGCACCAAAGAAAAAAAAAAGAACGATAAAATACAATAGTATTTTTAGTGCTTAAAATCATAATGACTATCAAGTGGTTAGAAATGGAGTAGACTTTTTGCCATCTTTTTTAATATTACTATAATTTTCCAAGCTTGTGATTTGAAAACTTCTGTTGGAAGAGTAAATTCAACTTGTGCTCTAGTCAAGGGAATGTGTCTTCCATTGTTTGTCTATAATACGGAAGGATGTTGTTCTATCATGATTTCATGGTTACTTATCATTATTTAAATTGACTTCTTCCATAGAACATCAAATAAATATAGAGGAAAAGTTGTTATATATGTGTGTGTCTGTGTGTTATTCAATCAAACTAATAGTGGTTGCATAACATCCCAACTCTAAAAATAATATTCTACATTAATATTCAGCATATATTAATCCTTCATGACTTTCAATCGGCATAGGTAGCTGATACCTATTAATCCTTATTAAATCATTCATGAACTCTTTGATTCCCCAAACTCAAAATTAATAAGGAGCAACCACAAGCTAAAACTCCTTTCTCTTGAAGAAGACATAGAGCACCATTCAAATATAACCAAATATTAAAAATGAAAAACAAATGTTCTACTTTCATGCTTCCTTTAAAATGAGCATCCTATAACTATTACCTAAGGCATAGATTCTTATCCAATAAAAATAATTAAGAATCACCAATTGCATAACACAGGATATAGACAACTCACAACTTAAGTTAATCATCCTTTACATAACTAAGTCACGATTCCAAAATGCAACTTTCATATCTCTCTATTGGATCCCCACAAAAGAGGACCATGCAATAATACATAAATACACATATATGCAATGCATTAAAAATATAAAAGAATTATGATATTTCAAGAGACTTATTGGGGAAAAACATTTAGTCAACTCCTAGAATATGTCATTTCAAACAAATTGCTAACATATCACAATTATTTTTCTAATGTAGTGTCAGTAATGTTGTTAGTGATGAGCCCAGATCCAACTGGGCCTAGGTCTACTTCATAGGTTGAACTCATATCATCAAAAGTTAGGCTATGTTTAGCTCAGGGTCTCAATCCAGTCCAAAGTTCAAGAGTTCAGGATGGGTCAACGCACGTGAAAGATCAATCATCGGAATAGTCATGACTCCATGATAGTGCATCTCTCCAATTGTAGCTATCCTCCCTGATAGATTAGTAGTTTGACTCTCACGACAAGGCTCTGTACCTATAAATTGTAAACCCCTTCCACAAGGGATGGACACTTCAGCTTGAGTATATTCTTACTCTTGCTCTCTCTCTCTCTCTCTCTCTCCCCTGCTACCTTGTATTCTCTCATTAATAGAGTTCTCTAGCCACCGTTATTACCTTCAGTGGTTAGGTCACCTAGACTCAACCACCCAATCTTTGTATTACTTTACATCACACACTCGATTGATTTGATCGTGCATAATCAACTTTGTGTTTCATCAATTAGGATAGATACAAAGCTAATTAAAAGTTAGAATTAGAAAATGGATGTTTTTGGGAAAAGTAAGAGTCCTGACAAATGAGGGAAAGATGAAGAGAATTAATCAAACACATGTAAGTAAGGACAGTCATATGGATTAGTAACACACGCAACAGAAAAAAGAACAGTGAAAGTGTTTATTGTTATAAGCTGTAAAATCGGAACAATAAATATCTTCTATTGATGGGTATATATTTTGAAATAAGGTAGCCAACACATTGAAATAAAATCAAAAACTGATTAGGCCAAAGAATATACATAAAAAAAAAAAAGCAATAATAAATTGTCATCAAGAAATACCAGACTTTGAACAATAATGTCATTTCATAGACAACTTAAAAAATTATTAAATCCTCCTTCACATGTTGAGTAGCAGAAAACTGAACCAATCTTCATGCTTGCAAGAAAAGTTGAATTGTAGATTGAGGACACCCAAGATACAAAATATGAACGTGAAGAAAAGGTAGCATGTTATATATATTACCCATTGCCAGAAAATTTCTAATTATTCAAGTGAATTTTTAGGACTAGATAAAAATTTCCAAATATTACAATATAAAGTTTGGCATAAAATCTAAGAATTAATAGGAAGGAATTAGATTATGAAAATTTCAAGGAATAATTAAAATTCAGCGAGTGCCTGCGAGACTTTTGATTTTGAAGGATGTTTCTGTGTTCAATGCAATATTAATTGACTCTAAACAGGTCTTTGATTGGTCAAAGGCAGAAACAGAAGTATCATTCTTAAGTACTTGAGGTTTCCAATACCCACGAAAGTTGAATTTGAATCTTAGTAATATTGTTATTTCACACTTCAAAGATTGAAGTTTATTTAAAACAAAAAAACAAATAAGAATAAAATAGGAAATGAAATTTATTGGTGCTAGGTTTAAAGGGTTTTCATTTGATTGGCTAACCTGATAAATTATGATAACTTGCAATATAACTCTACTTCAAAAAAGTGAATATCTAAGAACGCGATTGGTGGGTGAAGAGAAAAGTGAAAAAATAAAATGAGAAAAACGTGCTATGGGTTGTAGCATGCCTATAGAGTTTACGTGTAAGCTTTTGATTAGCTTGTAAGACCCCATATTAAAAATTAAATAAGGATACTATTATCTTAAGATTTCTCCTAAGATGAATAAAATGATGTTTTAAAAACTTAGAATCATTGTTGAAAGATTGATTATGAAGTTTGAGTTTTGGACGAATTGACTTTTGGGTCAAATTTAGTTTTGAATATGTTTAATCTTGAGAACGGTGATTAGGTAAGTTTCTAAATATTTTTAGGTCAAGATAAGGTCTCCATTGAATCTGTAAGGTCAAGAAACCTTGGGAGAGTTAATATGGGGTGTATTAGAAGTTAGGAAGTATTCCGAAGTTAAAACACATTTCAGATAGAATTTAGGTAGAAAGGAATTTGAGACTGCCTTAGTATTTGGATCATAAATTTTTACCCTGATTTCCATTTTAGCTGAACTTTTTACAGTAAATACTAGATTTTCAGAGCTACAAATTTGTATTTCACGAACATTTTCCAAATCGACCTCTAAATAGGCCAAAACTTCACTAGAGGTT
Source organism: Ilex paraguariensis (assembly GCA_963454935.2). Lineage (NCBI taxonomy): Eukaryota > Viridiplantae > Streptophyta > Magnoliopsida > Aquifoliales > Aquifoliaceae > Ilex > Ilex paraguariensis. The sequence continues at coordinate 13,476 of CAUOFW020007682.1, read as the reverse complement.
CTATCTGAAGCATGGAGTCCGTTCAAATGACCTACGTTCAAATGTGAAAGTACGTTCGAACGACAGTTCATTCTAGTACTTTGTCTCTGATGGAAAAACAAAATTAATTGGGTCAACCTACGTTCGAACGCTAATGACATTCGAACGTGAGCAACGAATCAGAACATCAAAATTACGTCGGTTGAACTCTTTTTTTTCCCCTATAAATGCATAAGGCCTCCTCCCTTAGCCTCCATAAAACATTTACAACCCTAGAAAGACTTGAGAAACAAGAAAGAAGAGTAGAAACACAAGATCAAGAGGGATTTGCACATTGAAGAGGATCAAAACTTCTAATTTTTCAAGAATACCAAGGAAAATAAAAGGTTGGGGTTTCTTCCACTCTTGTTCATTGATGTTAGGACTTATATATATACATGTTTTGACTCTTAATCATATATATTTGTTATGGAATCCTTGTTTCTTGATGTTCTTTCAAACCTTACCATGTTTTAAAGGAAGTAATGGTGTGATAGCCATGAAAATTCATGTTCTTGATGTCAAAACCTAGTTTTTGAGAAAAATAGATTTTTCTTCTTGATATTCTTTTGTTCTTGATTGAAAAACTTTAGTGCTTTATTTGGAACAATAAAAGACTATCTTTGGATTATCTCTTGCTTATTTTCTTAAAGTGTTATGTTGGAAAAATACCTATAGAATTGAGAATTTTTTATTTACTTGTGATTTGAGAAATACCTATGGAATTGGGGGTTTTTGGATTTACTTGTGATTGAGAAAATGGTTGGTATTGTTTCTCTTGTGTAGTTGTTTGGATGAACATGGGTGACTATTGACCGGACATTATAGAGTGGGTAGATGTGTTTCTCACTCTGTACGGGTTTGAATTTTTCCTACCACTCGTAGTGGGGTTGGTGCCTTACGAGAACTAAACCACTATTCGCTCACGTGGTACCGAGGCTGAGGGTTAATATTGTATTCCTGGGTTGGATTCGTCACTACTGATGCATAGGTACATGCCCTTCCTAAATTTGAGAATCCTTGCAAGGATTGGGTGTGTGTGTGTGGGCCAAGATATTTTCAATGTCTGTACTCATGCGAGGTCTTACTTCCTACCTGAGATACAAGTACAGATACAGATATACAAGTGTGGTTAATGATACAGATCCAATTGGGGATACATAGACAAATGTTGTGGAAATGGTTTAATGTTGGAATGGTTTACTCCTTGGAAATTGGTTTTAGTCTTCATTTAATTTATTGCTATTGCGTTAACTTGAGATCGAATAAATTGTCACTGTTTTATTTCAAGTAATATATGATATTTTGGAAAGTGAGACTGAACTGTTTTATATGTTTTCTAAACCTTGTTCGAATTTAGAAAGATGTTGCTACAGAGCTTAGTGCTCATTCCCAACAAACAATATTTATTCTCAGATATCAGTTTAGAGGAAAAACTCGGAGTTGATGAGCAGGTAGCTTGGGAAACTCAAATAGATGGAAGCGTGAATCCCAAGGGGGATGTCTAGTGTGATGCCCCTAAAATTGGGGGTCACTTATTAACCATTGACCACCTGTCAACCCGCAAAAATACCCGTGATCGTCGCACAACCCAACGTCATGTCAATAACATCCTCCTTAACTAGGATTATAAACCACACGTGTAACTTGTGTACATTTTATCATTGAATCAAATCATGGTCCAATGTACCACATTTCATACTCCAGTATAGTTTATTTATGTCCATGGAACCAAAGAACTCATAGCCCAAAAGCTTGGCGAATAAATTTTAAAATTTTTAAAATTTTGGAAATAGTGCCAGTACTGTGTACCGGTACACTCTCACAGTACTGGTACTATGATCCTTCTAGAAAATCAGTACCGGTACTTTTTGCCCAATTTTGCCTATTTCACCTGTATTTCATTTCCAACTCATTCCTAAGCATGTTATTTCCATCCAACAAATGTATAATGAAAATTTTCATGTAATACATGGTTTATACAAATTCTATTACATTCAATTCAATGTATTTACATACCAAAATAGAAATTTCATAATTGTTTTACAAAACTCAAAAAAAAGCCACATTCCGACTTTCTTCACCCTTGGGGTCCCATGTGAGGGCCTTCCACCGATGTATGTCCCGCACCTGAAATATTTTCCCGTATAGGGAGAGCAACGCCCAGTAGAGTATTTCCTACCGAGACTATTCCCCAACCTAAGTGCATATGAATGTTCATGCAACACTTTACCACTAACAACATCCTAACCAAGAATATATTATTCAATGTTGAAATCTTAGCAAATCATGCCATGAAATGAGATGAGACTCACTCATGCAACTCAACCTGAGCCCTCCCTGGCTCCTTTTCCCCCATGTATGTCATGAGTACAAAAATCAGCTTTCCAAGCCCCGCCATTGGTGCTACATACCCAATGACTAATTAAAATTCTCCAGATCTTTCTTAGGGTGGGTATTTATGGACTTACACCAATGGCACCCAACCGACACGGAATTTATGGACTTCCATCAATGGTTTCACGTACATCGACACACTTTATGGACTTTTATACCAACGGAGTGCATCTCCAAACACTGGGTCTCTCACCCGAGGGATAGTCTAGCCCTTCTTGCTAACCCCGACCCAATTCTTTATTCATAACACCGTGCGACTCAGTCGAATTTTTCAATCCAAATATCCCGAGCCCACCATCATCCACATATTTGGTGTCTGATATCAACCATGCACACACACACCCACACTTAGGGATGGCAGTGGACCGGGTGAAAAACGGGTATTTGTCCAAATCTGCCACGTTTGGATCGGAGATGGACTATACGTATTGGACGGTGGACGTATATGGGGATACTCGTATAAACCCGTACTGGGATGGACTTATCCTTACCCCCGCCCCGCCCCCTCTACCCGTTAAATATATATATATATATATATAAATACTCTCAAGTCCTAACTAAACATATTTACTGTAACTACCAATCTAGAAATATGATAATCAAACTGACAAATGACATTGTTATGTGGTAATCTTATCAACTTTTTTCCCTGATTGTTCTTTTTTCTATTTTTTCTCACTTATTAAAACTGTTACGAGTTTGAATTGACCATGCTCTAAAAACAGATAAGAGAAAGTAAGATAATTTTGCATTTCATCGTGAGTAGAAATATTGTGAATGGAGGTTGATGAGTTTTCTCTGCTAGAGTGAACTAAGAAATGGAAAAAATTATTGAATTAGCAAAATTTTAAGTTTTCATCTTTTAAAACTTTATGGTTGTAATATGAATTGTAATAACAAAAATTCTTCTAGAAAACTTCAAGTGTAGTGCTATCATTTTCTTAGTTCAATTTTATTTTCCTTTTCTTCCTTTCTCTCTAATAGTTTCGTTTCTCTTTTTATGGTCCAATGACACTTTAAATAGAATACTATATTGTTTTGGCTTTTACATTTTGCAATCTACATTATGATGTGTTAGATTATGTTAGATTAATTAGAATGTTATTGGATTATTTAAAATATTAGATTTATTTAGAATTTTAGATTATGCTACTTGGGCTTGGGCTTGGGCTTGAGCTTAGGTGGGTACGGGGGAAGCGGGGACGGGGACGGGGATTAGAAATTTACCCGTGGACGGGAATGGGGATGAAAACTATACCCGTTAACGAGGGTGGACCAAGGATGGACGGAGTTTTTTTAAACGGGTACGGAGATGAAGACTACACTCCTCGCCCCCGCTTCGGTCCACTAACATCCCTACCACACTCATGGCTATGGATGTGTTTCCCCCGTGCAAATGCAATTTAATGCACCATTGCTATTTCAATGTCATGCTCATATGTAAATAATGTCACGTGAGCAACATTAACCATATATAAACATATTCCATGGCAATTTATATCTCAAGCATATAATTACCAATTTCATCACAATATCAATATATCCATACGCATAAATCAATATTTTTATATCCAACCAGACATCCCAAGCATGTTATTACATATTATATGCCAATAACACACTCTATTCTCATGGCATAATAAAAACACATAACATGCGCACATAACACAGATTTGCATGGAATTACACAAGAAATTACCACATATCAATTCCATGTTAGGAATTTATTTTAAACCATTCTATACACATTTTCATACCCATTTCATCAATTTCCACAACATAGGTAAATGATATAAGTTTCTATCGACGTACTCATTTCATATAATCATCAACATACCCATTTCATATAACCACCCTAGGTTGTAAATAAACCTAAGTATGAAGAAACCATACCTCTTGAAGCGTAATGAACACGTTGGGAAGCTTCTCAACTTCAACCCGAGCTCAAATCCAAGCCTCCCCAAAATTTCATTTTTCAACCTTCAATTAAAACCCTCGTTTTTGGTACATAGGCATAGCCCTCGACGAGGAGACCGACTTTTGTTCTTGGCCCGTGTTGATTCGACCAAAGTTTGGCCCTTGAACGCAAATAAAAAGCTTGAGAAAAACCCTATTTTCTCTCTCTCTTTTCTATCGGATAACGACTGATCAAGAATGGGGGAGAAACCAGATTTTCCCCCTATTTATACCATTAGAATACTTGGCCCACAATGCGCCACACAGCCCTCTTTTTCCTGGGTCCGTTTTTCGCCTCGAAACAATTAAATTTCATCCTGGTTTAAGTTCAAAATATTTTTATTTTAAATTGACTTAAATTAATTTCCAAATTTCAAAATTTTATTAAAACATTTCGTTTTTGGGTCACCCGAGACTTGACCCCCTTGTAAAATGCAAAAAAATTGACTATCTCAAAATTCGATGAAATTTAACGAGGTAACTAGATTTCGCGAGACAAATCCAACGGTGAGGTCCGTTTCGTCATCCGAGTTCTAGAAAATTTCAGGTTTATAACCCATAATGTAATGACAAAATTACCATCTTACCCTTTTTCATAAAAAGTTTAAATTTATCCGGGTTTTACATTCTTCCCCCCTTAAAAGAATTTCGTCCCCGAAATTCACACACACATACACACTTAACGGCATGCATATGCAACAATAATATGATACTAAAAATTATAAAACTTGTACTTTTATCCTCAAATAGGAACGGATAGTTGGTATGTATGGTATCCTCCCGCTCCCATGTCACCTCCTCTACTCTTCGGTGATGTCATAGCACCTTCACTAGCCGCACGGTCTTGCCTTACAAAATTTGCTCCCGACTATCCATGATACGCATTGGTCCCTCATCGAAGGTCCCATCCGCATCAACAATCAATTCACCCTAATCCACTACATGTGTCGGATCTGGAGTATACTTCTGGAGCATAGAGACATGGAACACTATGTGAACACCTGATAAATTTGGCGGTAATGTCAATCTGTAAGCTACTGTACCCACCCTCTCGAGTACCTCAGCAACAGCTTTTCCCATTTTCTAAACTTGACAACTCCCCTCTTAGGCATCACCTTCAAGAAGATGTGATCACCCACCTCAAACTCTAGAGGTCGCCGCCATCTGTCAGCTCTGAGCCGTAAGAAGACGTTTCCGTATCAAATCCACCTTCTACAAGGTGTCTCTAATCAATTATGGACCCGTAGAGGGTCTTTCTCCTACCTCCGTCCAATATACCGGAGAATGACAAGGCCTCCTATAAAGTGTCTCGTAGGACGCCATCTTAATGCTCGTCTAATAACTGTTGTTGTAAGCGAATTCCACTAAGGGTAAATTTTCTTCCCAGCTACCCTTGAGATCTAGGATACATGTCTGTAGCATGTCCTCTAATATCCGGATGGTCCTCTTCGACTGACCGTCCGTCTGGGGATAAAAAGTTGTGCTTAGCATCAACTGTGTCCCCATGGCCCATTAGAAGCTCTCCCAAAAATGAGCCATGAACCTAGGATCCCGGTCCGATACAATAGATACGGGTACCCCATAAAACCAAACAATCTCCCATATATACAACTTGTAGAATTCCTCCAGTGTGAAGGTCATCCGCATAGCCAAAAAATGTGCCGACTTGACAAGCCGGTCCACTATTACCCACACTGCGTCATGCCCTCACGATGTCGTGGTAAGTGAGTCAAAAAATTCATCGTTACATTCTCCCATTTCCACTCAGCCACCTCCAAAGGCTGGAGCAACCCCGCTGGTCTCTGGTGCTCAACCTTGACCTACTGACACGTGAAACATTGTCTGACAAAATCCCTAACATGTCTCTTCATCCCGCTCTAATAGTATTGGCGACGAAGATCATGGTACATCTTCGTGCCACCTAGATGCACCACAAATTGGGAGCAATGGAACTCTTTAAGAATCTCCTTTCTCAGGTCCACGGTCTAGGGAACCACAATCCTTCCCCTAAACCAAAGACTACCATCTGTATGCACGGTCCAACCCTCGTCACCTATACCCAATCGTACCCAGTCCCTAATGGACAATATCTCCATGTCCTGTCCCTAGGACTTGATCACTCTACTCAGTAGGGAAGGCGTAGCCACCAAACTCCCCAAAGTGCCCTAAACCTAACCCATGTAGCGTAGCCTGAACTGTCCCACAGTTTCGAGCATCTGCCACTCCCGGGAAGTCATACTAGCCAAGACTCCCTATGACTTCCAGCTGAGTGCATCAACCACCACATTTGCCTTACCAAGATGGTAATGCAAAGTGAAGCCGTAGTCTTCCAAGTACTCCACCCACTTGCGTTGCCTCATGTTGAGGTCCCGCTGTGTAAAAATGTACTTTAGACTCTTGTGGTCTGAAAATACCTCGAATTGCTCATGATATAAATAGTGGCGCCAAGCCTTCAAGGCAAAGACTATGGCCGTCAACTCCATGTCGTGCGTAGGGTAATTCTGCTCGTGGTTCTTTAACTGTCGAGAACCATAAGCCACCACTCTCCCGGACTGCATCAAAAAACAACCCAGTCCGTCTCTAGAGGCATCATAGTATGCTATATACCTCTGTTCCCTCTCCGGGACTATCAATATAGAAGCTGAATTAAGCCTCCTCTTTAACTCCTAGAATGCCTTCTCACATGAATCATCCCACTGAAACTTGACCTCCTTCCGGGTCAATCTTGTCATAGGTGCAGCTAATCGGGAGAAGTCTTCGATGAACCTCCTGTAGTATCCTACAAGTCCCAAGAAACTACGTATCTTGAAGACTGACCTTGGCCTCTCCCAATTCATAACCACCTCCACCTTCTCTAGGTCCACGGATACACCTGAAGCCAACACCACATGTCCCAAAAAATTTACCTCGGTTAGCCAAAATTCACACTTGCTAAACTTGACATATAATTGATGGTCTCTCAAGGTCTGGAGAACAACCCTCAAGTAACCCTCATGCTCCTCCTCAGACTTTGAGTAGATCAAGATGTTGTCAACAAAGACCACAACGAACTGATCTAGGTAGGGTTGGAACACCCTATACATGAGATCCATGATTGTCACCGGGGCATTCGTCAATCCAAAAGGCATCATAGTGAACTCAAAATGCCCATACCATGTTCTAAACGCCGCCTTAGGGATATATGTCTCCCTAATCCTCAACTGATGGTAGCCAATACAGAGATCTATCTTGGAGTAAACCCGCGCACCTCTCAGCTGATCAAACAAATCATCAATTCTTAGCAAAGGGTACCTATTCTTGATAGTGACCCGGTTCAACTGCCAATAGTCTATACACAATCGAAGGTTCTTGTCCTTCTTCTTGGCAAATAATACTAGAGCGTCCCATGGTGAAGTGCTCGGTCTAATAAAGCCCTTGTCAAACAATTCTTGCAATTGGACCTTGAGTTCTTACAACTCAACTAGTGCCATCCTATGTGGAGTCATAGAAACAGGCAATGTACCGAGATGCGACTCAATGTTAAAGTCTACATCTCTATGGGGAGGTAATCCCGGTAGTTCATCCAGAAAAATATCCTCATACTCACACACAACCCTAGGTAGACCCAACTCCTGTCTCACCTCATCCTCCAAGGTAAAGCTCGCAAGCCAACCCATCAACTGTTCATGCCAACGGGAGTCATACACGGATTGGGGCAAAGCTTCATGCTTTTCCCACTAAAACTTAAAACAAACGCCGTCCGGTGTGTAAGCAGTTACTTTCTTTCGATCACAGTCAATGACATCCCGATGTGTCGCCAACCAATCCATCTTGAGAATAACATCAAACTCTGACATGTCCATGATCCTAAGGTCCACGGTGAGTAGAATCCCTGAGATCTCTAACTCACAGCCCAGACCTATCCGGTCAACACATACCCTAGCTCCTAAGGGTGAATTCACATACAATGGCTCTTCTAAGGTATCAACCTCTAAGCCTAGATCCTTCACACATGATGTAGATATGAATGAATGTGATGCACTGGAGTCAAATAACACCCTAGCCCATAAGAGAGAGAGTAGAAACGTACCCTGAATGACCAAATGATCCACTGGCTCAGTCTGAGGTGTGATGGCGTAGACACTTCCCAAGGTCCCCGAATTCCTAGCCTGCATGCCCTGTCCTCGGCCTTGACCCGTTCCTTGGCCCATCTGGCCTGATTACGGAGTCCCCACTCGTGGAATAGTAGGGGCCTAAGTAGCACCCTAGAACTGGTACTGACTTCCCTGGCCCATAGTAGGGTAGGGAGAAATAAAATATATTTGTGCATGCCCCACTGACGATTGGAACTAAGATGACCCGAAGCTTTGGGATCCTTGCCTCTGAGGGCAATCCCGCTTCATATGACCTAGTTGGTGACAATGAAAACATGTCTGTTGACCGGTCTGATAAGTTGTCCTGGGGTTTCCCCCGCCTTGTGAGAATCGACCTTGGCCTTGGCCTTGATGGCTACAGCCCTGTCCGTATGGAGCCGAAGTCCTCTGTCTCTTTTTTGAACTAGAAGAAGAAGATTGACCCTCCTTCTTTTTGTCCTTAGTACCCGCTTCCCGGATGTTCCGTCCATCCTCAACTTCTCTCTCAATGGTCATAGCTATCGTGACCATCGAATCCAAGTTTTGCAGGCAGTGGCCCACAATCTTACCCCAAATAGACAATTTCAGACCATCCTTAAACTTCTCACCTTGGCCATGTCTGTGACCAAGTAATCATCGGCGAAATAGGCTAACTTAATGAACTCAGCCATGTATTCCAGCACTGTCATTGTCCCTTGTCTCAAATCCAAGAATTCCCAGGCCTTTGCATGTCGAGCGGCCGCTGAAAAGTATTTACCCATGAAGAGTTCCCAGAACTCTCCCCGTGTCATTTCCTCCAAGTTCTTGGAGTCCTTTGCCCACCTCCACTACAGTTGGGCTTCTCCCTCTAGCTGGAATACAGCTAGCCTTATCTTCGTGGCATTGGAAGTGATCTTCATTGCCTCTAAAATCTTATCAACCTGCCGGAACCAATGATCGGCTACCATCGGATCTGCCCCTCCCTTAAAAATCAGAGGCTTGTGTGTCTTGAACCTCTAGAGGTTACTCGAGTCTCCTTGTCCCACACTTGCACTAGCCTGTGCAATAATAACAACTATAGCACTGGCCTGTGCAATGGTAGCAATCGCAGTACCAATAGCCCCATGAAGACTTGATTGTCAAAGGCCGGTGGTGGTTGATTATTGTTCCGCCCACCACCTCAGCGTCCTATTCCTCCACTAGCCATCTACACACATGTCAGATAGAAATAGAGCACCAATTTAGTATCCCACGGTAAGGACCAAATTCTTAAACTTGAGATTCATCTCCTTGTCCCCCTAGTAGAGCCTATGCCACTCACTAGTAAACCTTTACACCTGGAACTATCTCATTCCCTTTGTTTTTCCGACCCATAAGGTTATATTTTCTAACTGTAGTGTCTCTTTTCCACATACATTTTACCATGTATATCATTCACATAACATACTACACATAACATGTATCATATTAAAACACATAGCATAAAATGCACAATAAATGCAATGGTCTAGACCCATGCCCAACAGCCCTAGGTATATCGTATACCTACGCTCTGATACCAAACTGTGACATCCCTAAAATTGGAGATTATTTATTAACCGTTGATCACTCGTCAACCCGCAAAAATATCCATGATCGTCGCACAACCCGACATCATGTCAATTACATCCCCCTTAACCGAGATTATAACTCACACGTGTTACCCGTGTACATTTTATCATTTAATCAAATCATGGCCAATGTACCACATTTTTCTAGTCCATTTATGTCCACGAAACCAAAGAACTCATAGCCAAAAGCTTGGCGAAGAAATTTTAAAATTTTCAAAATTTTGGAAAAGAGTACCAGTACTATATACCGGTACACTCTCATAGTACCAGGACTATGAGCCTTCTGGAAAATCAGTACCAATATGGCGTACTAGTACGCTCAGCCTTCTGGACAAGACTGTACCGGTGCTTTCAACATCTGTACCGGTACAGTTAACCCACTAGGCATCGTTGTACCGGTACTCTTTGCCCAATTTTGCCTATTTCACCAGCTTTTCATTTTCAACTCATTCCTCAGCATGTTATTTCCATCTAATACATGTATAATAAAGTTTTTCATGTACTACATGGTCCATACAAGTTCTATTACATTCAATTCAATGTATTACATACCAAAATAGAAATTTCATAATTGTTTTACAAAACACAAAATAAAGCCACATTTCGATTTTCTTCACCCTTGGGGTCCCATGTGAGGGCCTTCCACCGATGTATGTCCCGCACCTGAAATATTTTTCCGTATAGGGTGTGTCATGCCCAGTAGAGTATTTTCTACCGAGGCTATTCCCCAACCTAAGTGCATATGAATGTTCATGCAACATTTTACCACCAACAACATCCCAACCAAGAATATATTATTCAATGTTGAAATCTTAGCAAATCATGCCATGAAATGAGATGAGACTCACTCATGCAACTCAACCCGAGCCTTCCCTAGCTCCTTTTCGCCCATGTATGTCATGAGTACAAAAATCAGTTTTCCAAGCCCCGCTATTGGCACTACACACCCAATGACTAATTAAAATTCTCTAGGTCTTTCTTGGGGTTGGTAATTATGGACTTACACCAACGGCACCCAACCGACACTGAATTTATGAACTTCCACCAACGGTTCCGCGTATACCGACACACTTTATGGACTTTTATACCAACGGAGTCCGTCTCCAAACACCGGGTCTCTCACCCGAGGGATAGTCTAGCCCTTCTTGCTAACTCTGACCCAATTCTTTATCCATAACACCGTGCAACTTAGTCAAATTTTTTGATCCAACTATCCCGAGCCCATCATCATCTACATATTTAGTGTTCGATATCAACCATGCACACGCACACCGACACTCATGGCTATGGATGTGTTTTTCACGTACAAATGCAATGTAATGCACCATTGCTATTTCAATGTCATGCCCATATGTAAAGAATGTCACATGAGCAAAATTAACCACATATAAACATATTTCATGGCAATTTATATCCCAAGCATATAATTATCAATTCCATCATAATGTCGATATATCCATAAGCATAAATTAACATTTTTATACCCAACCATACATCCCAAGCATGTTATTACACATTATATGCCAATAACACACCTTATTCTCATGGCATAACAAAAACACATAATATGCCCACATAACACATATTTTCATGGAATTACACAAGAAATTACCACATATCAATTCCATGTTAGGAATTTATTTTAAACCATTTTGTACCCATTTTCATACTCATTTCATCAATTTCCACAACATAGATAAATGATATAAGTTTCTATTGACATACCCATTTCATATAACCATCGACATACTCATTTCATATAACCACCCTAGGTTGTAAATAAACCTAAGTAGGAAGAAACTCTACCTCTTGAAACATAATGAACACGTTGGGAAGCTCCCCGACTTCAACCTGAGCTCAAATCCAAGCCTTCCTAAAATTTTATTTTTCAACCTTCGGTGAAAACCCTCATTTTTTGTACATAGGTGTAGCCCTTGACGAGGAGACTGACTTTGTTCTTGGCCCGTGTTGATTCGACCAAAGTTTGGCCCTTGATTGCAAGAGAAAGGCTTGAGAAAAACCCTCTTTTCTCTCTCTCTTTTCTATCGGGTAACGACTGATCAAGAATGGGGGAGAAACCATATTTTCTCCTTATTTATACCCTTAGAATACTTGGCCCACAACGTGCCACACGATCCTCTTTTTTTCGGGTCCTTTTTTCGCCGCAAAATGATTAAATTTCGTACTGATTTAAGTTAAAAATATTTTTATTTTAAATTGCCTTCAATTAATTTCTGAATTTCAAAATTTTATTAAAAAATTTTATTTTTGGGTCACCTGAACTCGACCGCCTCGTAAAACACAAAAATCCAACTATCTTAGAATTCGATAAAATTTAACAAGGTAACTAGATTTTACAAGACGAATCCAATGGTGAGGTTCGTTTCATCATCCGAATTTTAGAAAATATCAAGTTTAGAACCCGTACTGTAGTGGCAAAATTACCATTTTACCTTTTTTCTTAAAAAGTTTAAATTTACCCGCGTTTTACATCTAGAATTGTTCTCCTTATGTCCTAGATGAGGAAATGCATTTTGAGATGATATTTTTTTTTATTCCACTACAAGATTAAGGTCGATCTTTAAATGTAATTGTCATAGTTGAACATATTTTTTTGGATAATGTTGTATATATTATGTATGATGAATGAAATTCTCTTTATCTATGAATTTTATTATTTGCTCTCATAATGTGAATGGTTTGAGATAGTAATGTCATCCCAAGGTAGATTTTGGGGCGTTACATGTTTGGTATCAGAGTCTAGGCTTTAGATCTTACATGGGAGTTGTAGGTTGTGGACTATCACTGGAGTATTAGTTTAGGGTGAATAAAATTTAGGTTTTGATTTGTTTGAAGTTATATGTTTATAAGATATGTGTGATTTGTTGCTTGGTTAACTCAGGGATTAATTATTTGTTCGAATTCATGGATATTCTAGTTTTATATCATGTCGTTTTGGACAATAGAAGACGGATGGTAATTTGGCTTTTGGTTTGTAAATGATGCTAGGCATAGATCTTTATGCAAGTCATATTATCTATATTGGAGATGGGTATGTGATAGAATTTGTGACAAAAGACACTCAAACTCGAGTTGGACAAGTATAGTAGAACCATCAGTCAAGCAGACTATCTTTCACCAATTTTATCATAACTCCTTGTTCGAAAGTCCAAATTGTGCACCATTTTTTGTTAGAAGCTTAACTCGTATATCTTTCCAATCATATCGGTCACACATGCTAGAAATACCTGAGTTAAATCAATTTATTCTCCGAAGTTGATCAAAAATTTGCACTATGGTATTCCTTGTATATAGCAAGTGTTGTGTTTTTCTTCTTAGACTCTGAAGGACTTATCTTTAAGCAAGCTTCCACTCCTATTTAGGTTTTGATTTAGAGACACCCC
>CAUOFW020007681.1:0-20179 GCA_963454935.2 Ilex paraguariensis | reverse complement strand
ATAACTTAATTACCCTAAATAAAGGTTAAATTAAATGCCTTGCACATGATGATTTTTCATCAATAATTTAAACGACAGCCGGTGAGAGGGACTAAATTGATCTAAATGTGAACTTTGAAGACTAAATTGATAAATTAAAAATTTTAAGGATTAAATTTTAATTAGTGATAAATTTTAGAGACTATTAATATAATTTTACTCAGGCACAAAAAGTTCAATTGAAAGTTGCGGCATAATCCCTCACCAAGCCCCAGGGGCCCTTAGCCCTAATTGCATTACAACTTAGGAATTCCCCACCTGGATAGAAATAGGTCACGCTTCCAAACACCTGAAAATACCTCTCTCTCACCACGCGTCTTCAGCCTCTCTCTCCTTTCCCTTTCTCTCTCCACCAAATATAGCGATTTCGTTTGTCATCTCCTCCTATTTTTGGATTTTTCTCTAGCTCACTTATATACACCGACACACACATATACGCTTGGTCTATCTCTCTTCATATGCTTCTGCAAAGTTTCGATTTGTCTTCAGATTAGACTCTGTATTATCACATTCTCCTAATACACTTCCAAATCTGATTTTACTGTTCTTTTACTTCTGGCACATTCCATCTCTCTTTTGCTTTCTGGGTCTCTCGTATATGTATATATATATTTACTTTTTAGACCTAGGGTTGCTACCTAGACAACTATCCATTGATTGAATTCTTGTTCTTTCACGAATCTTAGATTTGTTCTCCAACCCATCTCTTTTTTTCCCCCATCGGAAACTATTTAGATTTTACAGGAAGCTCTGTTATTTCCTTTGGCCCTGTTTGAGCCCCAGCTTTAGGTTTTTTCACGAGGAACTCTGATATTTTTGGTTCTCTGTTTTAGTTTGCGATCAAGAATTGAGGGTTTTATTGTAAAGCGTAATTTCGTTTGGTTTTTGAAGGTTTTGTTTCTTTTGTGCTCATCAGGTAGGTGGAGATACTATGGCAATGAATCTTTCCAAGGATCCAATGTTTAGTACAGAAAAGAGTTTGTTTTCTGCGAAAGAGATGGATAATGTGTACCTGATGGAGGAGTGCCCAGATAAGAGATTGGCTAGATTTGGTGATTATTGGAATCTCGAGTGGAAATCAGAGAGTATTTGTGATTATAAAAAGGAGAAATCTGAGAAGCTGTATGATGATATCCTTGATTTATTGCCCTCTGATCCTTTTGGTATGGATATGTCTGCTACGGTGACGGCAATCTCGGGTTGGTTTGGGGATCTTGAGATGGATTTTGGGTTAAACACCCTTGGGTTTGGGACTGATGAAATTGAGGTCAAGAAAGGGGACGATCATCAAGTATTTGCAGGATTGAATTTGGTTTGGAACGGTGCCATGGGGTTTTATCCAGGGACAGACAGAAAAGTAATGGGGTCTGCAATGGATAAACAGTTATGTGATGCGTTGTGTGGTGATTCTTTTCTTTTCGATAGCAACGCAGAAGACTTTGTGGGTTCTAGCAATGGAAAACGTTGGGATTCTGCTACTGCTGCTACAAAACAAGAAGGGTGTTCAGAAGTTTATATAGATGGTAGTGTAGGCGCTCCCCATGATGCTTTGTTTTTTGCTCTCGGCTATCTGGGTGTGAGTGACCTTCTCTCTGTCGAAAGAGTTTGCAAATCTTTGCGTGATACAGTGCGAAACGATCCCCTTCTGTGGAGAAGTATTCACATAGATCATCCATTAAGTATGAAAACAACTGATGATGCTCTTTTAAAGCTAACTAGCAGGGCTCAAGGCAATCTTCAATGCTTGAGTCTCGTGGAGTGCTTGAAGATTACTGATAGTGGCTTAAAGCGCGTGCTTGAAACCAATTCCGGGCTTACGAAGGTCAGCATTCATTTCTAATGGTTCAATCTTATTTTTTGTTAGTGCTTCTAATTGTGTTGTTTTTCCATGTTATTTGTTCTGAGTTTTTTTTTTTTTTTGGTTTTCCCATGATATTTTTTCTTAGTTTTTTAGCATGTAATATGTGTAGACATTGAATATCTTGACATCTGCGGGAATCCTTAAACAGTCCAAGGCAGTCCATAGAACACAGATAAAATTGTTGTAACTTAATTCCTTTGGACAGCATTTAAATGACAATTTATTTGTTATTCTTAGCATTTGGGTCACAATTTAAGCAAGAAGCAGAAAAGTGTGAATGCACCCCTAACAGGGTGCGGTGCAATTGGTATGGGATCCTAGTTTTTATTGGTGATGTCATATATCTCAAGATTTGATATTCGCACTACCTTTTTTGATAACCAGATTGATATTAGCTTTTGAGAAAATAAGGGTCTTGCTGCTCATGCAATTTCTTTTATATAGTTTTTGCTGCATTTATGGGCTGTAGTTTTCAAATGGTTTCGTTTGTCCAATAAGGAATTCTCATCAATGTTTTACTTGTTCTCGACGCTGATAGTTCTAAATGTATAATTTTTTACTTTTTTTTTATGAGTGACTGAAGAAATCTTCTCTCTCCTCTGCAGTTAAGTGTTCCAGGATGTGTGAAGCTCAGTGTTGAAGGTATCCTCTGTAGCTTAAAAGAGGTTTTCAAGTCTGCAGGCACGCCTGGAATAAAGCACCTAAGAATTGGTGGGTTATTTGGTGTGACAAACAAACAGTTTGAAGAGTTCAAGTTTTTGCTAGGTGCAGGCAACCACAAGCAGCTCAGTGCCCAGAAACCACGGTTTTATGGTGCAGGGCAGTTGTATCTATCTGTTGATGATGATCGTGCAATTGATATTGAACCATGTCCTAGATGCCAGAAAGTCAGACAGGTCTATGATTGCCCAGCAGAGAGTTGCCAAGGGAAACACCATGCCACACAGTTGTGCAGGGCTTGCACTCTTTGCATTGCTCGTTGTATAAGTTGTGGATGTTGCATTGGTGGATGTGAATATCAAGAGACGTTCTGTTTAGACTTGATTTGTATGGATTGTTGCAAGCAGCTTTTGAATTGCCAGGAGAAACAGGAAGAAACAAGCACTCCCTTGAGGCATACTGTTTTCCATCAGCAGGAAAGTTACCATTTGTATCTCTGTAGCTAGAAGAGATTGATGCTTCATATACCTGTTGCCTGTTGATTATGGATTGGCAACTGCATCATTCGCGGTTGAAGTTTCTGACATGATTGGTTGCCTAGCAGTGGAATACGTGGTTTCCTTGAATATTTTGCATCTTGTGGAGGTGGATAACAGGAGAACAGCAGCATAGAAGACTGCCTACTGGTCTAGTGATTTTGCTTACCGGTCAAATTTTAGCTTAAACAGATGATTGCTCATGGTGCCTGGGGACTCTAAAACAACCACGAGTGAGATATTGAAGAATCTTATATGAAAAATATGCATCGAGTTTGCAAAGTGATGTAGGCTGCTGTTTTTGTTTGCAAATTGTGGATGGCTTTTTTAAGTTCAAGCTGAAGACAGACAGGAATTAGCAGTAGTATTTAGTCTCTGTTTCTTTATAATAGCTGTAACCACTTACAACCTTCACACGATAAATAATAATTGTTATGCAGCTGCTTTACTACGTTGTCCTTGCTATTTTATTATTGACATGGATGTCTTTTCTCCTTTATGAATGATTATGATATATACCCTTTCTAATTCTTCGACCAAGTCCGCCTTCGAGTGGCCTTTTCAATTTCAGTTACTTTATCGTACACGATTACTCTTTCCTCCTTATATTACTTCCAGTTTCTTGAAATTGTGATGAATGATACGCTTCTCGTGTTTGCATTGTTTATTGGAATTGGGTACTCTTTAGGCCAACATTAAAATGAATATTAGATGGCAGCTAAAATTTGTGGGCTGTTTTGGTGACTGATGCTTGTAGAATTAGCCGTCATCGTATTGTAATCAAGACAAAACCAGAGCATAAGCATATAGGGGTTGATTTCGCAACTGTCCACCTTCTTCCCTCCCCTTTCAAATACCTACAACTTGGATGTTGTAGGTTAAAATTCCTACTAAGCTTGATTTGGTGCATAGCATGGTGGAACAAGATTCAAATAGTCTACCCCAAAATAATTAATATAAGATCTATATGAGTTGAGTTGAGATGAGTTTGTTCCTTAATGCTCTCTTTTTTTGTTTAGCTTTTATTCCCGATTTTGAATCATTGATTGCTCTATACTTTTGTAAATGAATTAGAAGTAATGGATGATGAAAGAGAGGGACCGAAATCCAACTCATGGTTAGGTGGGCCCCTATCTCTCTCAGCAAGAAAGGCTGATCTTCAAGGTCAAAGACTCAAAACATATGCTTTGGCAAACTAATTGTGTAATGTTAAATTTCCTTTTGTGGTGGACTCTTGTTGATTTCCTGGACTCCATACTATGCCGCTGAAAGTTAGCAAGTGGTTTCCTGATGAAACGAGTTTTCAAGGTGAATTCTACCACATGAAAAAGATTGTCTTCCAAGCCCAATAGTCCTCGAGTATTGATTAATTGTTAATGAGTTGCCATGCTATTTTACAGCTCAAACCCAAGTTGCTGGTAGTAAACTTTGAATAGAGATTCTCGTTAATATATTTTTCTCATAATTTTTTTAATGATATACTATTCATTTGGGATAAAATTGTCTGGCGTATAAGTGAAATAATACTTAAACATGAAAGAATGGGAGAATGCTTTCTCTAATTATTCAATAAAGAACTACTATGCTTATATAGCCTTACAACAAGGAGAAAAAAAAACAGAGTCCACATAAATCATGGACTTAACTAGTGTCTAATGAATAGGTCAAAAACAAATCAGGCTCCCTACCTTATAGGAGTTATTAACAAACAAGAATATTAATCCCCACAAAGTAGGAACAACCAGCCAAGCACAGAACCACAATCCTTAACATCCTCCCTTAAACTGATTTCCATAGAAGATCAGTTTACTGAATCTGAATAGACGCCTAGCATATCCTGAAGCTTTAGAAACACATCAAGCTTCAAAGGCTTGGTCATGATATCAACTATTTGTTCTTGAGTTCGGCAGTGCAGTAACTTCACTATGCCATCACGTGTGAGCTCTCTAAGAAAATGAAATCGAACATCGATGTGTATACTACGACCATGCATAACTGGATTCCTTGACAGCTTAATAGTGGAACTGTTGTAACAGTAAACAATTGTGGCTTCTTGTTGCTCACGCTTTAGCTCGCTCATCAACCTTCTTAACCAGACCGCTTGACATGCTACAATAAATTCCGCCTTTGTGGTGGATAAAGTCACAATTGATTGTTTTTTTGAGAACCATGAAATTGCACCTGAGCCTAACATAAACACATAACCAGATGTACTTTTCCTATCCTCTAGGTCACCCGCATAATCGTTGTCTGTGTAAGCAAAAAGATTCAAATCTCCTACCTTATTGTAGAATATGCCCAAATCAACGGTTCCTTTCAGATAACGTAAAATCCTTTTGGCAGCCTGTAGATGCATTTGTGTTGGACTTTCCATGTTCCTGCTGATAAGGCTCATTGAGAACATGATGTCTGGTCTTGATGCGGTTAGATACATTAGGCTCCCACAATCTGTTTATACACAGTACTGTCTATTTTTGTTCCATCTGTATTTTGTACCAACTTGAAGCCAGGAACTATCGGATTGTGTACAGGCTTGCTATCTCTCATACCAAACCTTTCAAGTATTTCCTATGTGTATTTCTTTTGGCTAAGAAAAATTCCATCCTACCTTTGCTGTACTTCAATGCCAAGAAAATACCTCATTTTACCAAGATCCGACATATCGAATTCAGTCATAATTGATTGCTTGAACTTTGAGAACAAAGTTTCATCACTGCCTGTAAAGATCAAATCATCTATATAGAGACAGACAATAAGAATGTTACCTCCTTCACCTTCTTTTACAAACAATGTGTGCTCATATGGACACTTTTTGAAACCCTCCTTCAAGAAATAGGACCCAATCTTACTATACCAAGCTTGTGGTGTCACACCCCAACTCCAAGGGCATGACCAACCGTGAACCATAGATCCATAACTTATGGAACACGTAAGCCTAATAATAAACTTATAATATTAGGAAACAACATTAACACTAAATTGATCTCATGTCAATATGTCAAAGTCAACATACCTAAATCTGTTTGCCTTAACTATCTAAACAAGTATAGATGACTATACGATATATGCTACGGAGGTCACAACACTATTAGTCCTCAATCAATTCCCTGAGTCCACTATTAACACTCCAATCGTTTACCTGGAAAAATATTATTTTGAAAACTTGAGCTAAAAAATCCAGTGAAAGAAAATGCATGCATATTCAAAGTAGCTAAAAAACATATTTGACATACGACATGTAAATCAAAGGTTTGAAAAAATAACTTCATCAAGATAACCAATTTCTCAAGAATAACACAATCGGATTTCAACAAGAAATCATACCACAATGGTGAATCATATTATAATGGTGGAGACTGTACGATATCCAATAATCGATGAGAACCAAATGCAATAACTAATAACAAGAAAATACATATGACATACAATAGATAATCATAAACAAAGCCAATAAAAATATTGTGACAATAACAAATTATATTATCATCTCATACTGGAAAGGACTTGTACGATATCTGGGAACCATACCAAATGCCAGAAAATCTCAAGATTTGATCCAACACCGTATTTAGGGTCACCACGGGTTGTCGCCTGGGAACTGTTCCCTAAGACGATTCTGGTGAAGGTCACCAGGACACACCAAGAACTATTCCTTCACCCGTTGAGCACTAGGGTTACCTCAGCCTCCCCCGGGTCTGTTCTCTAGTGGCCAAGGTCACCCGCATACAGATGAATAATTTCTCTGAACTTTTAATCAAATGCTAGAATATAACTCAGGTTTGGATCCAACATCGTTCTTAGGGCCGCCACGGGTTGACGTTCGGGAACTGTTCCCTAAAATGATCCGGTGAAGGTCACCAGGACACACCAGACATTGTTCCTTCAACCGTTGAGCACTAGGGTCATTCAGCCTCTCTCGGGTCTGTTCTCTAATGGCTAGTGTCACCTGCACACAGAGAAATAATTTTTCTAAATTTTCAATCATGGTCTCATTCACTATTACAAAGTCTCACCATATAAACAAGTGATT
Source organism: Ilex paraguariensis (assembly GCA_963454935.2). Classification (NCBI taxonomy): domain Eukaryota; kingdom Viridiplantae; phylum Streptophyta; class Magnoliopsida; order Aquifoliales; family Aquifoliaceae; genus Ilex; species Ilex paraguariensis. The sequence goes on along the minus strand of CAUOFW020007681.1, from coordinate 13,053 downwards.
AAGTCACAATACTTCACAAAAGAATTCATTAAGGTAAGAAGAATTGTATGTCACAAGTATTTAGACACTTAGTAAAACATTTTGTAAAGGTAGTAATGAACAAACAATATGTATCATTTTTAAAATGTTAGAGATACGGAAAAAATACGTAGCATGTCAAATCACTCACCTCCAATCAAATGATATGCTTCTTGGGTGTTGTTTGTTGTCCGAAGTAGAGTGAAATGTTATCAATGTCTTTCCTCTTTTTCTCACGATTTCCTTTCTTATTTGATGAGGTGCTCTTTCTTCCTTCTTCTCTTTTTACTCTCTATTCTTTCTTGAAAGTGGAAGACTACTTGTGCCCTTATATCCTTAATCCAATTCCCAAATGCCCTATTTATAGGCATCCTAGGATTATTCTAGAGAATATTAACACGTGACATTTTTAGGGGAGATTCCCTAGAATATTCTACCATCTTCCCTTTCCTAGATCCTTCTAAATTTTAAGCTTATTTTGCACATGACAATTCAAAAAGCATCTAGATTCATCTATGATATCCTAAAGTCTTTTCCAACCTTCTACGTCATTCCGGAACTTTCCGAAATATTCTAAATCCCTCTAGAACCTTCTAGTATTTCTTAGAACCTTTTAAAATATGTTAGACTTCTCTAGATTGTTCTAGACTATTTTAGGTTATTTTTGAAGTTTCTAGAAACTTCTCAAACATTCTAGATTCTTCTTTAAAATTTTTTTATTCCTTCCAAAATAATATTTCCCTAACTAGTTATTTGCCAAAATAGAATGGGGTATTATATGTGGAGCTTGTTTTAGTCCATATAATGCTTTCTTTAATTTATATACTTTGTGCTCTTGACTTGCAAGCTTGTATCCAGGAGGTTGTTCCACAAATACATCCTCATTCAAGTATCCGTGTAAAAATGCAGACTTAACATCAAGTTGAAATACTAACTAGTTGTTTCGTGTTGCAAGTGAGATTACTAACCTGATGGTGTCCATGCAAGCTACAGGAGCAAACACCTCTGAATAATCTATTCTATATTGATGTGAGTTACCCCTTACGACCAACCGTACTTTGTACTTGTCAACTTCACCTTTTTCATTGAGCTTGGTTTTGAACACCCATTTCACGCCATTAATTTTCCCTTCCAATGACAAGTTGACAAGCTCCCAAGTGCCATTCTTTTCTATAGCATTGATCTCATTATCCATTGCAACTCTCTACTTCTCGTCTTTCACTACTTCTTCAAAGGTAATGAGGTCCCAATCCACAAAACATTACAAGATTGTCAGAATTTTCCTCTCCTGAAAGTCCTTCACCACTTACATAATCTCTCATCCACATAGGTGCCCTTCTAGTTCAACTCTCAGGAGGGCTATCTTCTGTGGACTCACCTGATCGGCTATCTTCTGAGACTCACCTGATCCAATAACTAATTCACCACATTCCTCATTTTTGAGCTCATTGTGTGCATCTTCAATCTCATATGAGTCATCATTTCCCTAATCTAACATGGCAGAAATATCTTCTTGATAGTTTTCTTCCCAGCTCCAAGACTCATCCTCTTGAAACACTACATCCCTACTCACTATAATGCGTCTTGAAATGGGATCGTACAACTTGTAGGCCTTTGATTCCTCACTGACCCCAAGGAAGACACATTCGAGAGTTTTTTCATCCAATTTGGTTCGCTTTTGATCTGGTACACATGTATAAGCCAGGGCTCCAAATACACGAAAATGATCAATTGATGGTATTGTGTCACTCCAAGCTTCTTCTGGAGTTTTGTTTTGAACTGCAAGAGTAGGGCTCCGATTCAACACATGTACAACTCAATTCACAGCTTCTGGCGAAAGGCTCTTTGGAATTTTCTTTCCAAACAACATGCACCGTACCATATTCATGATAGTTTGATTCTTCCTTTCGGCGACTCCATTTTGTTGCGGAGTAAAGACAGCCATCAATTGTCTCCAAATGCCATGAGTAGCACAAAAATTGATGAATTCTTGTGAGGTGAACTCACCACCTCGATCAGTACGCAGTCCCTTCACACAAGCATTAGACTCCTTCTTAGCATAGTTTTTGAACTTTATGAATGCAACCACGGCTTCAGATTTTTCAGAGAGAAAAAACACCCATGTTTTGCGACTGTAGTCATCAATGAAAGCTAGAACATACCTCTTTTGGTTGTTGGAGATGGGATTAATAGGACTGCAAATGTCCGCATGAATCAATTGGAGTTTCTTTGAGGCTCTCCAAGTGCTTTGTATTGGGAATGAATCTCTTTGTTGCTTTCCTACCAAACAATCTTCACACACCTGAGATTGACCTTTCAGCTTTGGCAAGCCACTCACCATCTGCTTTCTCTTGAAGAACTTTCAGCCCTTTATAATTCAAGTGCCTGAACCTACAATGCCATAAATGATCTAGATTTTGCATGATAGAGTAGTGACAAAGTGGGCTTTGAGGTTGACACTTGGAAAGTAGAATAAACATTCTGTTTAGGGACATGTGTGTCTCCATAATCAAGCCTTTCTCTGGGTAGAAAATCTTACACTTGTTGTTGTGAATTAAAATTGCAAGTCCCTTCCCGTGCAATTGACCAATGCTAAGAAAATTATTTTTCAAAGCTGGAACATAAAATACCTCAGTGATGACTAGGTCAAAACTCTTTACTTGCAGTCTTATGCTTCCTTTCCCCATTACTGCCAAAGATGTGTTATTGCCAAGCTTTACTGATTCTTTAAAAGAAACATCAAGAGAATCAAAAAGATTTTTCTGCCCACACATGTGGTTGCTACATTTGAAGTCGAGACACCATGCAGATTCTTCGTCATCTTTGTTGACATCAACATAAGCCATCAAAAAGCATTTCATCCTTTGCCTTGTTAGTCTCTACAAAGTTTGTCGTGCCTAAGTTTCCTTGTTTCTTCGGACACTCGTATTGGTAGTACCCTAGGTCATGACAATGATAGCATTCAATGACAGACTTGTCAAAGAATGGTTGTATCCCTCTTCCTTTATCTCTGGATGGAGATCTTGTGCCTCTGCCTAGAGATCCAGTACAACCTCATCCCTTTTGCCCATGCGAATCTTCATGAGTCACCTTCAAAACCTACTCCTCAACATGGTGGCTTTGCATCCATTGTTCATGGACCAATAAACTACTCTGTAAAGCATCGATGGACATGGAATCCAAATCATTGGACTCTTCAATGGAGCATGCCACATAATCGAATTTGGAAGTCATAGACCACAGAATTTTCTCAATCACAAGTATGTCGTCCATTTTTTTGCCATGAATTCTCATCTTGTTAACAATGATGAGAGTTCTGGCAAAATAGTCATCTATAGTTTCTCCTTCTTTCATGTGGTGAACCTCGAACTCTTTGTGCAAAGCCTAGAGTTGAGCACGTTTCACCCAGGCAAAACCTTGGTCTTTCTACTTTAAAGAATCACATATTCCTTTAGAGGTCTCCTTGTTCAAAATGGTCTCAAGAATGGAGCGATCAACAACTTGAAAGAGATCATTCTTGGCCCTGATACCTTTGAGCTTCATGTCTCCCAGTGTCTTACATTGCTCATCACTCATAGTCCTCTCCTCTGCTGCGGCAGGAACACGTTGGTCAACGACGATCCAATATTCTTTGGAACGTAGAAAATTTTTCGTGAGCATACTCCAGTGATCATAATGCCCATCAAACTTAGGAATTGGTGGTTGAACGAAATTTCCTCCCTCCATCGCCATGCTGGTTTTCGATCACTTGCGGTGGGCTTTGATACCAAATGTCTGGTGTATAAGTGAAATAATGTTTAAACGTGAAAGAATAGGGGAATGCTTTCTCTAATTATTCAACAAAGAACTATTGGGCTTATATAGCCTTACAACAAGAAGAAAAAAAATAGAGTCCACATAAATCATGGACTAAACTAGTGCTTACTGAATAGGTCAAAAATAAATCAGGCTCTCTAACTAATAGGAGTTATTAACAAACAGGAATATTAATCCCACAAAGTAGGAACAATCAGTCAAGCACGTAACCACAATCCTTAACAAAAATTATGTTTTTTAATTTTATTTACCAAATGTTATATCTCAAATTTATTTTTATTATCATTTAAATACTGTAATTTACTATTTAGAAAATACGGAGAAAAAACGTATTAAGGGATAATTAATCTGCCTACCCAATTCATCCCGACCCTCCGTTTTAAGTTGATGAAATGGTTGTAACTTGCTTACCATAGGAATTAAGAATCAAAGATTAAGGTAGTATACGACGTCGCATCCTGGACGAGATGAAGATCCGACGACGTTTCTTGTTTGAAAAGTCAAACAATTTTGATGCTTTTTCAGAAGGTACAAGTCGGCGAGACATATCTATAAGTAAGGGTTTTCACATTAATATATATAGAGAGCTCTTCACTGCTTTTACTTTGGGGCGAAAGTCGTGAACTTGGAAGCTTAAAAGGAAGATGGAGAACGGAGGACACGGTGAAATCCCTGAAAACGCCAACGAACGTATGTTTTTTTTTTATCTACAAATTGGATATTATTGGTTGATAAAATTTTCTTGAATTTTTAGAAATCCTTTTGGCTTGGTTGTTGTTTCAGATTGCCCAGGGCCTCAATCGGAGTCTGCTGGAAAATCTGATGCCTGCGACGGTTGCCCTAATCAACAAGTTTGTGCTACTGCCCCTAAAGGCCCAGACCCAGGTTCTATCTCTCTCACTCTCTGTATCTATATGTGTTTATATGCGTATAGATGTGCTCTTGAAGGATGATTTTTGTGTAGAATTTATTGACTTAGACTGTTATCTGTAGTTGGCCCTATTGATTTTTCTAAGACGGGTTGATTTCGTAATGACTTTGTAGTTTATAGATGTAAGGGGTAGAAATCGCTACGGATCTCATCCCTCCACTTGAAGGATTCCGGCTGACCTGGCGGCACCGAGCCCCAGTAGCCTTTACCTCTCTTCGTCAATAGGACCCTTTCCTAAGGCAATCCCACATCGGAAGAGAGTCGTCTTCCCCCCTGCAATATAAGTGAACACTTTCCTATGGAGGAGGTACCCACTAGCGACCTGATCAGGTGCCTAGTGGGTACCTCCTCCATAGGAAGTGTTCACTTATATGGCAGGGGGAAGACGACTCTCTTCCGATGTGGGATTGCCTTAGGAAAGGGTCCTATTGGCGAAGAGAGGGAAAGGCTACTGGGCTCGGTGCCGCCAGGTCAGCCGGAATCTTTCAAGTGGAGGGATGAGATCCGTAGCGATTTCTACCCCTTACAATCTAGTGGGTACCTCCTCCATAGGAAAGTGTTCACTTAGACGACTCTCTTCCGATGTGGGATTGCCTTAGGAAAGGGTCCTATTAGCGAAGAGAGGGAAAGGCTACTGGGCTCGGTGCCGCCAGGTCAGCCGGAATCCTTCAAGTGGAGGGATGAGATCCGTAGCGATTTCTACCCCTTACAATAGTGATCACCGGGGTGCTGACAAGGTCAGTTCCTCTCTGTTCGTGATAGGAAAAAAAGAAATTGATGATTTTTTTCTTTTGACTTGAGAAGCCTAAAATAGTTAGATTTTATTAAATTTAAGGAATTTTGACCTCTTCCAATAAATAATTATGTATGGATGACATGATTCTAGGTGTATAATTTTATCCTGAGAAAGTCTTATCGAAAAAAGAAATTTATGCTGAGAATGCCAATCCCCTTGGAAAAAAAAGGTCATTGTGAAATTGAATGTTGATATTGGATTCTTGAGTTTGAAGAAGTTTTGCATGTAGAGAGAGCAAAGATAGAAACCGAATGACAAGATAGCACAGAGGGATAACGAGGTTCAGGCACTCAGGCGTTACATTCTCAGACCAAATGGCTTAAGGGATACAACTATATTATTGATGTCGTTGATGATAATTGTATACATGCAACGGGATCTCTAGCATGTCTCTTGCACCTCTGGTGGATATTTATGATATGTCTGATAGGAAACAATGGAACATCATTGGCGTTAGAACAGTAGCTTTCTAGATGATGTATTGTGGCCAACTGAATCCCACTATTGTTGAATTGCCAGCCTCTATAGCTTGGGTGCATAATTCTTTTTGGCCATTCAACAGTATACTGAACCTTCTTCTTCAATAATTCCTGTGAGATCATTCATTTTCCCCATACTCATGGTCCATCCATGTTTTTAGGCTTTCCACTCTGGTGTGACAAACAAATTCTTGTAGACGAGCCATAGTTTATCAAGACTCAATAATGTCCCAAACAATTTCTTGATTAGCCAATTAGATCAAATGGACTGAGTGATGTTAGGAGGCATTAACAAAAATGCATCTGGTTTTAACGTGGTTTCAGAAGAATATAGAGAAATATCCTTGTGCACCCTAAATAAGTAGAATTTGCTATAGGATAAATATGCTTTTTGGATATTAACGTTCTGTTTTTTTCCATTATGTTTGGCAGATTTGGTTGCAATTTCAGAACGAATGGCAACAGTGAAGCATAAGATACTGATTTTATCTGGCAAGGGTGGGGTTGGCAAGAGCACATTCTCTGCTCAACTCTCATTTGCACTCGCAGCTATGGATTTCCAAGTGGGTCTGCTTGATATTGACATATGCGGCCCAAGCATCCCCAAGATGCTTGGCCTAGAAGGCCAAGAGATTCATCAGAGTAACATTGGCTGGTCTCCTGTCTACGTTGAGTCCAATCTTGGGGTAATGTCGATTGGGTTCATGCTTCCCAACCCAGATGAACCTGTGATTTGGAGGGGCCCACGCAAGAATGCGTTAATTAAGCAATTCCTGAAAGATGTTGATTGGGGAGAACTTGATTTTCTTGTGGTTGATGCCCCTCCTGGGACTTCAGACGAGCATATTTCTATTGGACAATTCCTCCAAGCGGCTGGATTAGATGGTGCTATCATAGTGACCACCCCACAACAGGTGTCTTTGATAGATGTCAGGAAAGAAGTGAATTTCTGCAAGAAAGTTGGGATAGAGGTTCTTGGCGTCGTTGAGAACATGAGTAGCTTATGCCAACTATTGTCAGATTTCAAATTCTTGAGGATGACAGATGCAGGTGAGCAAAATGATGTGACTGAGTGGGTATTGGAGTATATGAGAGAGAAAGCCCCAGAATTGCTAAATTTGGTCGCTTGCAGTGAAGTCTTTGATAGTAGTGGTGGCGGCGCTACAAAAATGTGCAAGGATATGGGTGTTCCGTTTCTTGGGAAGGTGCCATTGGATCCTCATCTATGCAAAGCAGCCGAAGAAGGTAGATCCTGCTTCACTGATAGCAGATGTGGGGTGAGCGCTCCTGCGTTGAAGAGGATCATAGAGAAACTGGTGGCAAGTGAAATGATGTCAAGAATGGATAATGGTGCCTAGGTGTTCAAAGTTTTTTTTTTTTGGGTGATATTTCCTTTTAATGCTTTCAGTTTTGAAAACAGTTTTGTTTTCCACATTATGTATTAATTTTATGAGCAGATGGATAAATACAGTAATAGTTGGTCACTTGCAATTCTTCTTCTTCTTCTTTTTTTTTTTTGTATAGAGAAAATTGATATGATGAAATTGTATTTTTTAACTCAGTAAATTAAAATATAATGAAAATAAGAATGATGGGTTTTTCGATAAAATATTTAATATTATGTCATCGCTGACACGTGATATTATTTATATAATAAAATAGTTTATAATCTAAATCTCAAAAGATAAACAAAATGACTTTTGCTATTCACGGTTGAGATCGTTTTAAATTTTTTTTTAAAGTTAATTTAACGGTAAATATTAACACCCTAAATTTAATAAAAAAAATAGACATTTAAGAGTGTGTTTGGAGTGACTTTTTAAAATTACTTTTAAAAATTATTTTTTATAAATATTTAAAAAAAAAATAGTGTTTAAAATTGTCCCACTACCACCACTGCTACCACCATCACCACCGCCTCCACCACTAACACCCCCACCACCACTATTCTCGCCACCGTCATCATAACCACCACTACCGTTGCCGCTGCGATTTATGCCACCCACCACAACCATCACCATCACCATCTCCTACCATTATCATTGCCGCCCATCACCTTTTACTCCTACTATAAATCGATGCTTAAATTACTTTATCTTTTCTTTATTTTTGTGATTTGATTTTAGATATATTACTCTGTGTTTTCAGGCACAGACAATAACTAATAATTTAATATTAAATTAACATACAAACAAGTAATATTATACGTGACAATAATGACATACTAGTGTTATAACAGAAATTACTTTTCAATTTGTAATAATACATGATAATAATGATGCTGTATTTTGAGAAAGACGATTTTTTTTTATTTTGATGGAATAATGCTATAGGAATTTAATTTCAGGGATCTTATTGGAAAATTTAATTTAATGCAGTCATTAAATTAAATTAGGTTGTGACATATGTTCAATTAACATTTTTTATTTTGATGGTGACAATGGACGCGAAAAGAACACGTGGCAATCAACATCAAACGTGGTGAGCGTTTGGAAGTTGAAAGTACGCAAAAGAGCTCAGCTGCGCAACCTGCGGAAACCTCACAACTCCACCTGGATCCTAATGCCTAAGCCTTAAATCCATCCACCGATCAAACAAAACAACGTTTGTCTTTGTCGTAGCCACTCTCTCTCTCTCTCTCTCTGCGTTTTTTACACACTGGAAGGCTCAACACTCAACGCAGAAGTTACAATTCCTTGATGTAAATTAAGAATTAGGGTTTTTACTCTAGTCTTACATCCTCAGTTGTGGATAGTGGTCACGAAAATGTATTTATCCGAAAAGCCTAGTCCGGTTGACTTCTATAAAGGCGGAGGAGGAGGAGGAGAGGAGGAGGAGGAGGAGAAGAAGAGAGAGAGATGGTGATTGAGGTCTCCTCCAATGGAGACTTGACACCTCACCATCCACTCCAGCACCAACACCAACAGATGATTCTCGGCGAAAGCAGCGGCGAAGACCACGAAGTGAAGGTTCCGAAGAAGAGGGCTGAGACTTGGGTTCAGGAAGAGACTCGGAGCTTGATCAACTTCCGCCGCGAAGTTGATGGTCTTTTCAACACTTCCAAGTCCAACAAGCATTTGTGGGAACAGATCTCCGCCAAGATGAGAGACAAGGGTTTCGATCGCTCCCCGACCATGTGTACCGATAAGTGGAGGAATTTGTTGAAGGAATTCAAGAAAGTGAAGCAGCAAGAGAGGGGGAGTGGTTCTGCTAAGATGTTGTACTACCAGGAGCTTGAGGAGTTGCTCAAAGACAGAGCTAAGAACGGTCCGTACAAGAGTCCTACTTCTTCCAAAGTCGATTCCTTTATTCACTTCTCCGATAAAGGTAGTTACTGATTATCTGTTCTATCTGTAGATTCTGGGATTATCCGATTTAATTATGTCTAACATTTTGAGGTTTCACACTTCTAATCGTGGTGATATTAGGGTGTTAGGTTGCAGATAGAGAATATATTTTCGCACTGCTTGAACTTGGAAGTTTTTTTTTTTTTTTTTTTTATCTTTCTCCTCTTTTTCACTGGAAGACTGAGGAACGGAGAAATAAAATGAAGGAGAAAACAGAAAGAATAGCTTATTTTTCTTTTGCAAGTAATAGAATTTCTTTCAAAATGTCAGGTGAGACCATACTGAAATTTGCTTTATTGGGTGAAATTACCATTAATTTGTTCAGGCCATCATTTTTTTAGCAATGGATGTTTATGGTTAGCTTTACATGTGCGCTTTTGCTCAGGGTTTGTTCGGGCCATTTCTTTGTTAGCAATGGATATTTTATGGTTAGCTTTAGGTGTGTGCTTCTGCTTGGGGTTCATGTTTCCTTGTTTAAGTAGTGATCTTATTCATAGGTTGGGGCATTGTTTGGTTTGGTTGAAATGCAATAGTGTATTAGGGTGTGGGGAAGCTCAGCAAGATGTAATACTTCAATGTGGACAAATTTGACCAATTCTGGAAAATAAAAATGGTTCAGCTATTTTTTGACAATAGATCTGACATTGCTTTCATGATACTCCTGCTTTCAAAGGAAACATATATTTTTCACTCCGTCACCTGCCGAAGGCATTTAGGATACCTGTGATGTTACTTGGTTTCTACGCGTAAGGATAGCAACAAGAAAGGTGTAATATGGTTATCTCCTGTCCCGGCCTGCCTAACAGCCTCCATCCCATACCACCTCCAACCCTACCTCCAATGGCCTTCTTCATGGTACACGAGTTGTAAGCATTAAACTGGCTCCTAATGTATCTCGCAATTTCCAATAATGGATACATCTTCAATTCCATTATTAGACTTTGACGAAATATTGTTAAAAACTTGAGAAAATAAAACGAATTGAATAACTCATGCAACTATAGGAAAAGTGGTTTTGAGTGGAAATGAAAGCACCTCTCTTTAACTTTTTTTTTCCCCCCCTTGGATTATTGACTTTTTTATTCTGTCAAGCATCCTCTAAATTGGGAAAAAAATAAGAGAAAACGATCTTTGCAATTTTTTGCGCCCCCATCCCAGTCGGGGCCACCGTGTGTTTAGTTGTCTGTGACCAACGAGGCCATTCTAGTAAGGGTGGGATGGGCCAAGTCACACACACATTTGGGTTTATTGCCATTTGCCACCCATATCATCAGGTACGAGCCGCCCTCTCCCCAAGTTTTGATACCTAACACAAGATGCTACTTATGCAGTAATCACTGGATGCTTATGGTGATTTCATTATCAAATGCCACCTCTAAAATTTTTCTTTCCTTTTGTTGTTGTAGTTGTAAATGTGAAATTAGCCACTTATGTTAGTAAATCTTTTCCTCTTTTTTTACTTGTACGAAATCTAGTCATGGAGAAAACTATTTTTTCTTTATTACTTAATTTGTTGAATAAATGGCTCAGAATTCAAGGGAGTAGTTCATGCAAGCTTGGACATTGTAGCCAAAAAAAAAAAAAAACTATTGTTCCATATTTTTTTTCTTAGTAACTCTCATGATTGGAAGTTGGACTTTTATCATGAAGGTCCTGGCACTACATCTGGTAACTAAGTGTGGTTTGTTATTGTGACTCAGGTCTTGAGGATGGCAATATCCCTTTTGGACCAGTGGAAGGTATCACACTACAAATCACAATATTGTTGTATTTTAGTAATTTTATAATACGTTGTCATTCATTTAGGCTTCTAGTATATTTCTCAACCTCACCTATGCCTGGACTCTTTATGATTCATGAGTCTCATGTATGGAATCGTCTCACTGCGGTGGACATGATGTATCTTATCAGATTAGGGCATGTGCATATAAAATATAAGCCACATGTATTTCATCATTACGTTTAATCATGATTCGTGGCAAGTTTTAATTATTAGCATCAATAGAGAATTGATATGATGCTTAAAATAGAATAATACAAAGGCTGTGATTTTCCTTTCCTAGGCGATTTTTCTCTCTCTTTCCATATCATTGTAGTTCTTTGTGATGCTATATTTATTTGCGCCAAATAGAATGGTGGTAGGAATAAGCTGTTTGAGTTGGCGATAATTTCATGGGTAGCTCCAAATTTTGTATCAGCAATGTTTTGTGTGGACTATCACGGTTTTGGAAGAAGTAAAGAAGTTACCCTTAGGGATTGTGCAACTTTTGCTATTATTTGGATGATTTGGTTAGAGAGGAATGCAAGTGTTTGAAAATAAGTACGAGGGGGTTGATGGTTTATGGAACTCCGTATCTACTTGTTGGCTTCTTTTTGGGCATCTATTTCGAACGATTTTGCTCCAACTCCTCTCTTGAGTATTGTGACAAGTTGGCATGCGGCTTGTGAATGAACCGTTTTGGTTTTTTACCTATTGTAACTTTCTGTAGTGTTGCTTTTTGTGGATGGTTTATGGACGCCTTGTCCATGTTACCATTATGCTCTATTTTTTTTTCTTACATTAATAAAATTGTTGTCTTCTATCTAGAAAAGAATAGAATGGTGATAGGGTTGCAAAATTAGTGAGCAGGATCAAGCTTCTGGTCTGGACTCCATACTAGGAATTTACTCAATTTTTTTTGTTTTGAAGAGATCTTGTCACTTTACTTTCAACTCTCCCTTCACAGTAAATTTTGAAAATATGGACTGTTAGAATGAAGTTAATTGTTGTCCAAAATCATTTATTCTGAAAATTGAGAAAAAAAGTCAGGAGTGGGATGTTTTGCCACATGAGGCAAAAATCTTCAACTAGTGGCATCACCACTTTCCAACTGGTTTAGCACTCCGCCAAAATTTTTTAAGTAATTGTATCAACTGAGGGCAAGAGAAAGTTATGAGCCTTTAGTAGGGTGAAGACATGTCATTATGCTTTACTTGGGTTTACGTTTTGATGCTTTTGATGCCTATTTTTTGGTGCTGAGCTAGACATAATATGATTTACCTGTATGGATTTGGGAATTGCAACTTTGTTTGCAAAACAAATTTAAGCACCCACCCTGTGTTTCACCTGTTGGAAGTATATGGGAAGGGCTTAAAACAGGGTCGATGCCGGTTCGAGAGGAAATGGTGACCAGGGACATTGTTGGAGCACTTGACCCGGCCCTTCCCTGGTTATATGTTTTCATTTACTAGTTTTTTGTCATTTTTCTCTAGTGACGTTACTCATAAAAGGTGGGTTAGGGTTTCTTCATGGGTACAATACACTAGCGTTACTCTCTAGCACGCGCCCTCTATTCACTTCGTCATCTCATCTTGTTGTAACCACCATCACCATGGTGGTTGTTTATAGGCGCAACCGTTTCCGCAATCGTCAACGAATATATGCGGTGCCACCATCATCACACATCAGGAATGTGACTTCAGAATTATCAAACGCCACAGTGGTTGTTTATAGGCGCACTCGTTTCCGCAATTGTGGACGAATATTTGCGGCGCCACCATCACTGCACATCATGAATGCGTCTTCAGAATCAAGTTTGATAACATTTCCATTTTTCCCTATAATCTATAACCAGATCTGGTCTTTTTTGTACATGATTTACATCTATTTATGATTATTTGAGTCAT
>CAUOFW020007680.1:322500-373890 GCA_963454935.2 Ilex paraguariensis | reverse complement strand
TAAAACAACTTATTATCACTTCAGAATGAAATTTACATCATAATCTTGGATCACAGTAAAGACAGTTTAAAAACCCATAAGGTAGAGAGAGAGAGAGAGAGATAACAGAAGCAGTAAGCATGAGGACTACCAAGAGAGTACCATCTGGAATGAAGCTTTCTCCATGTTTCTCAGTCTAGCTGCACAATTTTCTGGTGAATTGCTGCGTCTCTTACACATTATTTATGATGCGACGAAACGTATATGCTAATAAATGCCAAGATAACACTGTGTTTAAGAGTCAACAACCCATTTAATTTCTTTTTGGCCACTAGTCTACAGTGATTAATACAAAGTGATCTAATCCTGCGTTAACAATGCCATGATCACATGTGACAAAAAACGTCTCATAGAGATTGTAAAGTATTGACAGTTAGATGTGTTAATGTTAACTCAATCTAAGCTCATTTTAAAAATAAAAGTGTTTGGATAGAGATTTTAAATATTAAAAATAATTTTGAGCAAGAAAATCGATCCAATTTAAATTAGGACAATACCAACTTAAGCATCGTAGATTTTAAGAGATCAACCGAATTAATCTTCAATTCATCCACAAATAAATCCCAAAAAAAATTTAAAATTTAGCCAATACCCTCTTGTATGATCCCAAACTGAGACAAAGTTGTGTCATCCTACAATGTACTATGAATACCAGTTCAGGAAAATCGAACTCGAATTTCAATCCAAATTGTATGGCACAAGTTCAAATACATATGAAAGGATAATATTTGTACCGAAAGATTCTGGTTAAAAGATAAGGAACATAAGATGTTTTTGAGAATATCGGCTACACGCCACTCTGACAGAATGGACGTATACGAATACTCAAGCAATTTGTCTCCTTGGACATTGGACCCAATCATGTGACACCTTGATGTAGGAGCGTCATTCAGTGCTCGGTCCCAATCACAGCATAGAGAGACCCCGAGCAGACAATTAGGGTTTATTTGGATGAAATTTTGGAGAGAGTTTAGATTAACTTCACTAAATTCTTCTAACCCAAATTATCTTTTATAAAGATGAAATTCAATATTGAATACAATCCATACCCATATTTGGTATACAACACATATATATATAGGACTTACAGATATATCATAATATTAACAATCATTTGTCATATAAATAACTATGTCGTCCCTTGATCATATCAATCAAATTCATAATCACGTTAAATAGTACAATTTTCTTTTATATTCTTAACTCTTAACCTATTTTTTTAAACCCATTTTCTATGGTTTGACAAAATTCATGATCATAGATTTAATATTCGAGTTAGCTGCGGGCTGAGTTTAGTAATCCAAAATTGAAATTTTATCCCAAACATAATGTTTGAGGGTCTTGGACTTTTTTTTTCCCAAACCTGGACACCAATCCCCCAACCCACAAAACAAATAAGCCGTTAGGTAGTCGGGTGAATAAATAAATGAAATACATATTTGTGATTATTTAATACATATTTCATTTTTTCTGAAAGAAAATGATATGTAAGCAAAATGGAAACAAAAATTTAAAACTCAAATACACATCAGTCTTTGGATGAGTGGATCCTACTGAAAAAATTGATGAAATCCATTATCTAAGAAATGATATACATTTAAGTTGCAACTTTTAAATTTCATTTGAGTTTTATAGCATTGCTCCTGAAGAAACACTTGTACTTGATGAATTATTTTCGTGTGATTGTAATAGATGTAGCACGTTCTAGGGGGGCAAACAAGTACAAGTTCATGCAATGTCCCTTTAAAAAATTGACTAAATAAGTAATTTTCAACATTGAGAAATTTCTAAATGTTCTGCTATTTTGTTTCATAGATCTCTGAGATCAAGCATATCTTTTCTAAATTCCGTATACAAAGAGACAACTTTCTTAATCTGAATTCAAATTGGGTAAGAATACTTTAGAAGAAAATGGAGTGGGAGCCATGGATTTTTATCCGTAGGAGGAGGAGAAGAGAATAGGTGCATATAAACATACATATCTGATATGAAAGAAGCATTATTATTCCATATAGTAACTGATGCGCCCAAAATCAACTGGACCAGGCCCAATGAATCAAGAAGGCCCAAGTCAGCTAAAGGGTGGCCTAGGCCAACTTTGTAGGTCTGACCCAGTCCAACCCAGTTTCAGGATCCAATAAGTCGGAGAGATAGGAACATGCGACAGAGAGAATATCGGGATATGCACTCATAGAGATCAAATTCTACCGTGATTGTACTTACCAAAATAGTAGAGCCCTCTCCCTCACGTCACGCTCACCATACCCATATAATGTAAGCCCTTTCCACATAGAGGACATGACATGGAGGCCTCTATACTTTGAGATCTCTACACACACTACACCTCTCTACACATATTGCTTCTCTCAGCTCATCATTGTAATTTTTTGGAGTGTACTCTCCCGGTTATATTATTCATCAATAAAGATCTCCGGCCACCCCTGTCGTTCCCAATAGTGGAGTAGGTCACCCGGACCGAACCACTATAAATCTTGGTTTTGACTCCATATTTACCATTTTGCCATCGATTACTTTATTTATTGCTTTTTAAATGCACCATTACATGTACTCAACTATGATATTGCACAATACGAATTTTGTGCATCATCAGTTTGGGTCGTCTGTGGAAAACAACTAAGTTTTCTCATTTTCTCTCAATTCATGGTAATCACGATTAGATTGGTGAGTCAGCAACCAGGAGACAACAACCTGGCCCACGGGAGAGGCTCCGCCTCCCTTCGCACCCTGGAACCATCTGCTACGGCGATCCCCGTCGTGGGGCAACAACTCTTACAGACCATGCAACTGCTGGTAAACTAAAATTAGTAGATCATTCAGTTGATGCTCGCCCAAGGAATCGTCTCTTATCCCGTAGGAGGAGCCCACTCCCTCCAACAGGAGAGAAGCAATAAACCCATCTCTTTTAGGCGCCAGGCAGCCCCTCACCACGGGGCCCCTCGCCAGAATGCCTCAAGGCCACACCAGGGCGCCTATCGCCCAACAGTCCCTCCTCAACACATAGGAAAGTTCACGTGTTCCCCCTCCACATGTACCTGCGCAGGAGGACAAATGAGAAAAACCGATATGGATTATAGAAGCTAGTACTACCACCCAATAGAGGATGTCCCCAACCAATGAGATGAGAAGATTAGAGAGGTGCAAAACCAATTTGGTGATGCCTTCAACACCATCAAGGAACAGGCGCCCGAGACGGGGATTACCTGGTAAGACGTACTGATACACCTTTTGTCGTGGACATAGTCAATTATCTCTTACCCTCGAAGTTCCAGATGCTTATCATCGAGATCTTCGACGATACCAGAGACACCCACGACCATCCTGACACATAAATCTCTCATGCAACTCCACAACGTGCATGAGGAGATTATTGTAGTGCCTTCCCTACCACCTTGAAGGGGTCTGCTCGCCAATGGTTCGCAAAGATCAAACCTTCCACCATCCACTCCTTCACGAAATTGAGTAGATCCTTCGCCTCCCACTTCATTGGGGGACGCCGACATCAGAAACCTGTGACCCACCTGCTCACCATAAAGCATGATAGGGTGAAAGCCTCAGAGATTACTTCACCCGTTTCAACAAGGAGGCTCTCCAGATTAAGGAGCCAGATGATAAGGTAGCCCTAGTTGCCTTTATTGCAGGTTTGTGCTTCTCGAGTTTCATGTTCTTTGTCTTGAAAAAGCCACCATCCAGTATGCCCGATACTATCAAGAGCACAAAAGTATATGAACGCCAAGGATGTTACCAAGGCCAGGCAAGGTGAGTCCTCCCATGGGGGCGAGAAGAGGAAGGACACCCGTGGGGACAAGCGGGAAGCAGAGAACAAAAGGAATGAGACAGAGAGAATCTTTGTCAAGGACCGTCTTGTTCCCTCGCCTCTAAGAGAGTGGCAAGCCTTATGCCACTCAATGTTTTCGTAGAGCATATCTGTTGCCAAATATAGGATGATCCTACAGTACGCTGGCTACAGAAGATGATGCCCGTCCCGAACTGGAGGAGCTCAAAGCAAGTACTGCCATTTCCACTGTGATCACGACCATGATACTGACGACTACTTTGATCTTAAAAGGCAGATCGAGGAGCTCATACAACATGGCCACTTGAGGCAGTACGTTGCTTGCAGAGGACAAACCCCGCCACCTGGTTGGGGACCAGGATGACAGAGAACGCCAGTAACCCCTCGAAAAAATCCAGACGATCTTTTAAGGGCCAGGAGGAGGAGGTGACTCAAACTCCGCTAGGAAAGTCTTGCCCATATATGGGACACCAAACACTTGGAGATTTTATCTATAATTTATGTTTCAGTTGATTTATTTTGTTATTTATTATTTTATGAAATAAAATTCTACGAAAATTATTGTGTTTCGAATTGTCTTGCTTCCTAAACTTTACAAACAGCTCACAAAAGTCAGAACATAACCTAACAACAAGGTAGACAAAAAGGCAACAGTCGCCATCCAGGTTCTCTCTGTCATCTTCTACCTCTGGTACCTCATATAGGACAAAGCCAAAAATCAAGTGACTGTCTAATCGTTTCCCTATGTTACCCAAGGCGCCGCTATGAGCGACCCAATACCTCGCCCAAGCGAATGCCAGCAGCCAGCGCTGCCCAGGCAGGCATACTTTAGGCCAGCGCCCAAACTGGCGCCGCTAGGTTAGTGTCACCTAGACTAGCGCCTAGGTTGGCTATCGCCCACTAGACTGACTATTGTCCACCTTCTGTACGCCAACCAAGAAGGACCTCTTCGTTCTTGGCACCAACGTCCCGACGTATGCGCCCGTACCTCGACACCCCCAGCACTCCAAGACCAGGACACCAGCCACCCTGACCATTATCCACCAAGATGAAGAGCCAGCCATGCAGCCTCAGCCTTCCTCATATCCATCTCAATGGAATGAGCCTTTGCCATGACAGCCATTTTTGAAGCTATACGTAGCTCAGCTTAGCTCATGCTACCCTCTTGTGGGCCATTTAAGCTATGACTTTGCTCTCACGCAAGTAGTCACCTAATAAGCCTCTGCCACGACAAACTATCTCCCCGAGACTATACGTAGCTCGGCCTCAACTCCTACAGTCCTCTCGTGGGATGTTTGTAGCTATGACTCTGTTCTCGCGCAAGTAGTCACCTAGTAAACCTCTGCCACGACAGTCATCTTTTGAGACTATACGTAGCTCGGCCTTAGCTCTTGCAGCCCTCTCACGGGATGTTTGTTGTTATGACTCTACTCTCGCACAAGTAGTCACCTTGTAAGCCTCTACTACGACAGCCATCCTCCGAGATTATACATAGCTCGGCCTTAGCTTATGCGGCCCTCTCATGGGACTTTTATAGTTATGACTCTACTTTCGCGCAAGTAGTCTCCTTACAAAACTCTGCTACGACAGCCATCTTTCGAGACTATATGTAGCTCGGCCTCAGCTCATGCGGCCTTCTCACAGGACGTTTGTAGCTATAACTCTGCTTTCGTGCAGGTAGTCTCCTTATAAGCCTCTGCTACGGTAGCCATCTCCCGAGACTATACATAGCACAGCTTCAGCTCCTACGGCCCTCTCGCAGAATGTTTATAGCTCTGACTCTACTCTCATGCAAACAATCTTTTTATCAGCCTTCAGCTTCCCAACCCTCTTGTAGGACGCCAAGAGCTAGGCCTCGAAAGGCGTAGCTCTCTCACGAGCAATCCTCAACTCTATTTTTTCTCCCACGCAAACAACCTGCCTCTCTCTCTCTAGATTGACATCGAACCGCTACTAGAAGCAGGGAAACTAAGTGAAGCTACAATCCTTGTGAAAGGACCGCACTGGAGTCTCAACTCCTACAGTAGTACAAGGGCTAGCTCTGGTATACACAGAAGTTCCAATTTGGGAAGGTGTGGGGGCACCACCAGATCCCGCTCCAGAGAAGCCACCTGGCCATCAAACCTCGATCGAAAAGCACTGGGGGCATCAAACCTTGCCCTCTTGAGAAGAGGGGATGACACCACTTCAAAAGCAAAGAGAGCCTCCATCATCACTCTATCAACAGGGCGCCAGTAATTCGAGAAACGTTAAGAAAAAGGAAGGACTGCTGAAAGTGGGTTCACCTCATACCCAGTCGAAAGCTCCCATAGCCTCCGGTCTACTAGGCATCGCCTGTTGCCCTACTAAGCGTCGCCTGCCGCCCTACTAGGCGCTCCCCTACAAGGCGCCGCTCTACCGGCCTACAGGGTGCCGCCCTACCAGGAGCCCCCTACTTAGCGCTTTTCTACCAGGAGCTCTCCTACTAGGAGCTTCCCTACCAGACGCCTCCTTACCAGAGACTCCTTACCAGATGCTCCCTACCAGGCACTCCCTTACCAAGAGCTTCCCTACCAGGCACCGCTTACCAGGTGCTCCTCTACTAGGAGCCTCCCTACCAGGTGCTCCTCTACTAGGAGCCTCCATACCAGGCCTTCTTCTTGGCCGACCAGGCACTTCCCTACTAGGCGTCGCCTTCCTCTTGGTCTACAAGGCACTTGCCTCTCCACACCAAGCGTCGCCTTACTAGGCGCCTTCCTTTTGGCTTACCAAGCACCGCCTACTTGGTGCCTCCTTATCAGCTCTCTAGCGCGTCGCCCACCTAGCCTTTTGTGCCATGGGCATCGTCCATTAGTCCTCTTGCCATGGTGCTACCCACTCCACTACGAGAGTTGCCTAAAGTCTCCCTCCCTACGCTTGATGTCACGCCAAAGGCTTCATAAGAACTCTCGTCACCACCAAAAAGAGGAGGCTGAGGCGCCATCCGCACAAACTAGGGTGTCCCCTGCACAGTCCTGGGCGCCGTCCAGACTATCCCTGGCGTCGCCCGTGTAGTCGAAGGCCTTGTCCCTTCTCCTCTTGCATGAAGAAGACGCCCAAATCTCCCTCTCTCGCCCAAAATCGCCTACACTCATTGACTCAGCTCGCTAGACATGGGAGCCTCAGCTTTCCTCGACGCTTGCCTGACCCACCTTGGTTCTAGCGTTGTCTAGCATGCCTAGGGAGCTGCCCAACCATGGAGCTATCTAAAGAAGAGAAAAATTTTCCAGAGTAGAGGAACAAGAAGCTCAGGAAGCTAACACCGTGGAGAACAAGAAATTAAGAGCTCACTCATGCCCTCAACCCACTTTCCTGTTGCAAAAGTTAGAGGCTTGGGGCATGGGGGCGAATGATGAGCCCAAAATCAACTAGGCTAGGCCCAATGAATCAAGAAGACCCAAGTCAGCTAAAGGGTGGCCCAGGTCCATTTTGTAGGTTTGACCCAATTCGACCCAGTTCAGGATCCAAGAAGCCTGGAGAGATAGGAGCACGTGGGAGAGAGAATATTGGGATATGCACTCATAGAGATCAAATTTTACGGTAATTGTACTTATCAAAATAGTAGAGCCCTCTTCCTCACGTTATTGCCTCACTATATATATATATATATCTCCACATAGAGGGCATGACCTGGAGGCCTCTACACTTTGATATCTCTACACTTTGTGATATCTACACACACTACACCTCCCTACACACATTGCTTCTGTCTCCTCACCATTGTAATTTTCCTGTAGTGTACTCTCCCAGTTGCATTATTTATCAATAAAGATCTCTGGCTACTACTGTCGTTCCCGAGAGTGGAGTAGGTCACCCGGACCGAACCACTATAAATCTTGGTGTTGACTCCTATTTATCGTTTTGCAATCAATTACTTTATTTATTGCTCATTAATTACACCCTTACATATACTCGACTGTTGATCTTGCACAATACCAATTTGTGCATCACCTGTAACTATCACCACAATACGTGCATGGCAACTTCAAAGCCTTTTTAGGTTATAACCCACATTATTTTTTTTATACTCCATCAATTTTACAATCAATATCTCAAGGTTTCGGGTTCATCGTAGAAATCTTTCTGGTTCCTACTCCTTCCATTTCGATTGTCTTTCCAAACTTGCACTTGTCATCCCATTTGCATTTTCCATTCACACAGTGAGCTCCGCAAAATTAGCATTTGAATTCACACGTAAAGGAATTACATTTTTCTAGGACCACTCCTCTATCTCCTTTAATTCTTGCTACCTTTGAAAATGGTAAACCTGTAGCCAGTATGATTCATTAGACACTCTCACGTATCATAACAAATTCAATTGGAATAAACACACAATCATACATACATGAGCAATTCTCTTGACACATAATGTGTGGAATTATTTTATTGTTACCCTTGCATTAATTAATAGCATAGGTCCTGAAGGTCACTACCAATTTAACGGTTGTAACCAATTAGGTATAAGTAGTGATGATACCTAGAGGAAATTTTAAGTTTGAGCTCGGGAGGTGAGGTTAGAAAGGGAGCTTAGCTAGGAAATCTTGAGCTCAGCAATCCAGGCCTGGGGCTCCCTCGATCTGCAACTCGAAGAAAATGCATAGAAGACAGCTGACAACTACTATGCGCCTCCTCAACAACAATATGTGCCAGTCTAAGCACAAGATCCTTAACCACCACAACCATTGCCTAGAATCAAGGAAGACATTGCAAAAGAAAGGCGAAAGATCTCGCTACAGACCCCTTAGAATTAGTGACTAGACTATAAATACTGCACAAAGCCCCTATTACGGGGAAAGAAAACCCGTTTGAACGAAGAAGATTTTGTAACCTACTACCCATCTTGAAAAAAAGCATCAGGAGCAAGAGACTATTTTAAAGAGTGGACTAGATGAGTTCCTGAGTTGGCAAACCACTATAATTCTTTAGCTTGATCTCTACCTTCTAACCCCCCAAACAGTTACTCGTTCAGAATCACCAGAGCCTTATGGCTCAGGTCTAGCTCCCAATCATATATAATCTATTCAATCACGTTTAGAGCACCATCAATTTGGTGCTATCTGTGGGAATGACTGTTCCTATTACAAACACGCTGATTTCTTTTAGTAATTGATTGTCTCTACACTCAATATGAGCAGAAGCCAAATGAATCCCCCACGGATGCAAAACCAATAGGAGGCCACTAGCGGAAGACAACACAAGAATCTTCAAGACTTCCTTCCCACTATAGAGACTAGTCCTCCCATAGCCGATCCTCTTTCGAATAATGAATTGGAAGCTCTTCACCTAGTTAACCAACGTCTACTCCAATAGAAAGAATATCACTTGAAAATCTTGCAAGGCCCTTAACAGACACGACCAACCAAGGTGATCCCCCGCAAAGGGAGAATTAACATCTCAATCCCCATAGGGAGGTTAACGAAGGGGGTGAGAATAGTCAAGCCATAAGACATGCTCCTCATTCGTCCCCCAGGAATAGTGACAATGAGGAAGTGCAGAGTCAGAATGATGGAATTGAGAAAAATGATTTTCTCCCTTTCTAGCAGGAGAAAAGGGAACAGTATTGGGAGCAGCGCTTTAAGGACATCCAACAAGAGCTCAGCCACATATGCCCCAGATAGATACCTCCATATTTACATGAATCAGATGGAGTTACATGGATATCAAGACCCTGTACAATGCTGGGCCTTTGCCATCACGCTGAAGGGTTCAGCTCTGGCGTGGTTTAATAGGCTGGCCCTGGCTTCAATCTCTTCCTTTACGGAGCTCTCCATATCATTTGTGTCCCACTTCATAGGGCTTAGACCTATCAAAAATTAAGCTACCACTTATTGAATGTAAAACAGGGACCCAACAAAAATCTATAATTTTATGTCCAAAGATTCAATTTAGAATCCCTGAAGGTAGATGTTCCAGATGAGAAATTTGCCATCACTGCTTTCATTGCCGAGTTAGGAATACAGTCAAAGGACTTGATGTTCTCCATATTAAAGAATCCGCAAGCAAGTATGGCCGAAGTGCTAGTCAAGGTAGAAAAATATATTAATGTCGAGAAAGCCCTCATTTCTAAGGTAGGAAACTCATCCTCACAGAAGGAAAAAGGGAAGGAAGAGAGGAACAGTGATCAAAGTCCCAAAAAAGAAAGAGGACGAGATAGGTCTCCAAGAAGAGATAGAGATCGTTCCCCCAAAAGAAAGGGGGACGTTAGAGATCGCCTAGGTCCTCCATAGCCAGAATTACAGTCGAGGTATGCACCTCAACAACTCACCCCTCTCATAACTACAATATTCTAGATCCTATATGAGGTTTAAAATGAGAAATTCTTAAGATGGCTGCCCCAAATACATGTGGACCTAGCAAAGAGAGATGAAACTATGTATTACGAGTACTATAGAGACCATAGACACCTCATAGATGATTGCATCCAGTTAAAGAAGAAAATTGAGTTTCTAATTCAGCGAGGACAACTATGTCGCTTTGTAGCACATGATAATTAGAATCGAGCTCCACCACCACCTCCACACACCTCAGCAACAGGTCTTCGCACAACACCAGCAACCTCTGTGAGAGATTAGGGTGATATTCGGAGGATTCACAGGAGGCGGGGAGTCTAGCTCATCCACGAAGGCTCACTTACGCAGAATCAGAATTGACGAGACACTGAAAGTGCATATTGTATCCAAAGCACCACAACTAAACACGGTGATCACTTTCTTATACTCAGACTTGGAAGGCTACCAGCATCCCCATGATGACCCCATGGTGGTAAGAGCCATCATTGTCAACAGAACCGTTCATAGAGTCCTGATTGATAACGGGAGCTCTGCTAATATCATCTTCGTGTCTACCTTCGAAAAGATGGATATTGGTAGAGACAATCTCGAGCCAGTAAGTGCCCACCTATTAGGGTTCCTTAAGAGAAAGAGTGTTACATCTGGGGTGAATCCAGTTCATGCTCACTATGAGAGATCCCCCCTACCAAACCACCACCACTATGAGGTTCCTAGTGGACAATGTGCCTTCAGCATACAATATCCTACTGGGAAGGCCTTCCCTCAACGCCATGAGGGCCATCCCCTCTGCCTACCACTTGGTCATGAAGTTCCCTATAGAAAACGGAGTTGGAGTGGTCAAAGGAAACCAACGTGTAGCGTGGGAGTGCTACATGGCATATGTGAAAAAGAAAGAAGTCAAAAATATCCAGTTGGATGAGCTCAACATGAGAGATGAACTGGAAACTAGACCAATCTGATTGGAAGAGCTGGAGCCTATTCAGCTTGATGAGGAGTTAGAGCATCTTGTTTATGTTGGGTCTAAATTGAGCATGGAAATTAAAGACCTTCTTATCTAATTCCTGAAAAGGAATATGAAAGTGTTTGCCTGGAAACAAGAAGACATGAAAGGTATTGATCTCTTAGTTATCACACACAAGCTCAGTGTAAATTCTGCCAGTAAGACCATCAAACAGAAACAAAGAAGTTTTGCCCCAGAACACCAAAAGGCAATCAATGAGGAATTCAACAAGCTTCGCCATGCCAAAGCTATCAGGGAATGGATTACCCAACTTAGTTGGCAAACGTTTTTCTTGTCAAGAAGACCAATGGCAAGTGGTGACTCTGCATCGACTTTACTGACCTCAACAGAGCTTGTCCCAAAGATAGTTTCCCCTTGCCACGAATTGACTTGATTGTGGATGCCATAGTTGGGTACGAACTCCTTAGCTTCATGAACGTTTCTCTGGCTATAATCAATCAAAATGCACTCCAGCGACCAAGAGAAGACCTTTTTTGTTACTAAGCAGGGGACATACTGCTACTAGATCACACCCTTTGGATTGAAGAATACTAGGGCCATTTACCAACGCTTAGTAAATTGAATGTTCCAATAGCAAATTAGAATGTCAATGGAGGTCTACATCGATGACATGATAGTAAAATCACTAAAAGTTGAGCTCCACACAGGACACCTTGAAGAATCGTTCCAATTTTTGTAAGGAGTATCAGATGAAGCTCAAACCCAATAAATGCGCCTTTAGGGTCTCTGTAGAAAAATTCTTGGGCTTCATAGTTAACAATAGAGGAATCAAGGCTAACCCATAAAAAGTTAAAGTAGTGATGGACATGCATTCGCCTTCCAATATAAAGGAGGTCCAACGCTTAATGGGAAGAATAATAGCTTTGAGTCGTTTTGTGTCTAGGTCAAGTGACAAGTGTCAACCTTTCTTTCAAATCCTAAAGAAGGCGTTCCAATGGGACACCCAGTGTGAAGAACCATTCAGGGCTCTGAAAGATTATCTAAGCTCACCTCCAGTAATGGTAAGTCCTTTGGAGGGAGAAATACTCACCCTCTACCTCGCTGCCTCAGACTTCTCTACAAGCGTCGCACTAGTAAGAGAGTGAGACAGAGCTCAACAACCAGTTTATTACTGTAGCAGAGCTCTAAGGGGGCAGAGAAGAGATATTCAAAAATGGAGAAGCTTGTCCTAGTTTTGGTCACAGCTACAAGAATGCTTAGACCATACTTTCAGGCTTACACCATTGAGATCCCAACAGATCAGCCAATGAAGTAGGTAATACATAAACCAGAGTCTTCAGGGAGGTTGGTTAAATGAGTCATAGAGCTCAGTGAATTTGATATTAGGTATAAACCAAGAGTAATAGTGAAAGAGCAGATTCTGGTAGTTTTCATCATAGAATTCACTACAGAAGTCCCTATAGAGGTAACACAGTTGGTACCTGACCTTCCCACGTGGAAGCTTTCAGTAGATGAGGCTAAAAAATGCTCAAGGAAGCAGAGTTGGCTTAATTCTAACCTCCCCAGATGGGATAGATATCGAGTACACCATCAGGTTTAAGTTTAAGATCTCAAACAATAAAACAAAGTATGAAGCTGTCATTGCTGGACTCAGTCTGGCTCATTCAATGGAGGCAAAACAACTCAAAATTTGTAGTGACTCCCACCTCATGGTGAAACAGATAGAGGAAATTTATGAGGCCAAGGGAGAAAAGATGATCCTATACCTTAAAAAGGTGCAAGAGTTAACCAAAAAATTTATGCAAGTTAAAATTAAGCATGTCCCCAAAATTGAGAATTCACGAGCAAATGCTTTGGCAAGCCTAACCACAACCTCTCAAGAAAGCCTAGATAGATTGATACCAGTGAAATACCTAGTAGAACCATCTGTAAGTATTGAGGATGAAGAAGTGCTCCCTGTATTGGCCCCACTGAGCTAGATGGACCCAATCAGAGAATATCTTCAGAGTGGAACCATGTTAGAAAATTCCAAGGAGGCTGCAAAGCTAAGGGCTAGGTCTGCCAGATTCTCAATCCTGCAAAGGAGCCTGTATAAACGAGGTTTTTTGACACGTCTCCTTAAATGTGTAGGAGACGAGAACACTAACTAGATATTCAGATAAATCCACAAAGAAGTTTGTGGTAACCACATTGGAGCTTGAGCTCTAGCAGGAAAGGCACTAAGGAAGGGTACTTCTAGCTCAATATGCTCAAAGACACCACGAATTTGGTCAAAAAATGTAAGGTCCGCCAGGTGTTTGACAAAATTCCTTGTTGTTTCCTAACCTCTAAACATCACCTTTTAGCATGTATAATATATGAATGAAAGAGAATGTCACTCTCCTAGGGATGATGTCAAAAGAAATGGCAATAGAATGGTGGATGAATGAGATGTCAAATGTGAGTATGTGTGAACAAAAGTGCTCCCCAAGCGCAAGGAGACTTTCGCGGATCGTGTTTTACTTGGTGGTATTCCAAGGTCGTTTCCATGGGGAAGGAAGTAAACCGAGGGGAAGGTGATTTTGGGAGAAAGAAAGTGTAAAATCTTTTTCTGTTGGAAGTTGTTTGGTGAATTTGTTTTGATGCTAGTAAAATGAGAAACAAATGTTGGCAAATCCAAGAGGTCACTCCAATAGAAATACCGTCTCAACTCGAAACCCTCCTCCAATAGAGCATGAATGAACGATTGATTCGTGGGAAACTAGGGATAAGATTGGTGAGTATCTAAGCATAAACTATGACTAGGCCTACGAAATATCAAAGACTCACCAAGTTATCCACTCTCAACCCAGTCAAACTGAACCATTGAACTCTGAAAGTAGAAGAGTTACAAAGTAAAACACTTTACACAAGAAGCCGATCTTCGACAAAGAATGAGTGAATCACGTTCCACCCTTCACGGCTTTGGTAAAGCTCTAGAAAAGTGGAAGAGTTTCACTCCTTTAAGGGAAGAAGGAAACTCAAGCAATGGAAATAAAAGAAAACAATAACACAATAAAAGAAAGCAATACTTAAAGTAAAAGAAAGCAATAATACAATAAAAGAAAACAATACTTAAAGAAAACAATAAGCAATAAGAAAAACAATAATACTTTTGGAGGGTTTTTCACTACCAAAAGATGAATCATTTACAAATCCTAAGGAGTGGTATTTATAGGCAACCAGGGAGGGTAAAAGTCTTGTTAGGTGGCCTTGAAAAATTTTGTTTGGTGGCATGAATTCTTTGATCCCCCTTTGTTTTGAGCTTTGATAATTGGCACCCCAGTAGTTTGTAGCTTTAATGCAATTGGCTCCCCAGTAGTTTGTAGCTTTGACGCACAAAACTCTATAAAGAATAACAAGTAATGCATTATCCTTTATTCACACACTAACTCTAATTTGATTTATTTTGACTAGTTTAACTTTATTCAACTAACACAATTTACCTATTAAATTATGCCTTAATTAGGGTTAATCACACCCCCAACCTAAACATTACTAGTCCCTAGTAATAAATAACAACATAACAAAATAAAATCACTTTCGTAGATAACACGATTGCATTTAGCATATGTAACAAGCGGTTAAACCCCTAGGTGATCCCTAGTGGACGAGTTTTGTCTCGTTAAGGTTTCCAATGAAGCTACCTACAAACTCCAATTAAAAGATGTGTATATGTAAGATTTCTTGTCAGAATGAGTTAGCAACAGGTTCATTGAGACACAAATCCCTTAATTTCGAATTGTTTCCTGAACACTTCTCTTGCATTGGTACGTACTCTATACAAAAATAAGCACTTGTTACATTGGTATTTGAAATTTCCTGTGTAGTAGGAATGATCATTCTAGTAGCAAGAATTGTTGTATAACAAACATTCCACTTTATCACCTTCCATGGATAGTTTTGATTTCTCAAATCTCTCTTAGAATGCTCTCAGCAAAAAATTCACTCCGATTATAGTGACTTGTCTCTCAAAGGGCATGTGATAAGAGGATGGTCAATCGAAGAATCACATGCACAATTAGAAAGGGAGTGAAAGTCTTAAGAAAGTAGACTAATCATGTTCTTGACATAATCTCATGGAAGAATATCAATGCAATTAAAGAAATACTATTTAACATACCCTAGTTTTCGGTCGACAACACACACATGCATCAGACTTGAGATCAATTAGGACTTTGTATAGGTTGTAATGTGACTAGAGGTCAGTGGCTAACAAAATGACGTCAATGATATTCAAAAGCTATCCCCTTTTTAATGTAGTGTAGCACACCTCTTTCTTTCTTTTAAATCTTTTGCCTAAAAATGGTATTTATTTCTTTCATTTTTTTCTCATTTTTCACTTTCTTGGCAATTTCCTATTTTTTTTTCGGTTGTTTCCACCGATTCTTCATTGAACAGTAGCCACCATCTTCTTTTCTATTTTTCTTGCCTTTCTATGTCATACCGATTTATAAGAGGGTGCAAAAAAAAAATTGGATAGCAAGGTATGTTAAGTGTATTTTCTTGTGGCTCGGTTATCATATGAGTTTTTTTGAAAAAAAAAATAAAGAATTCATCATTCATTGAAGGCTCAAACATGGCTAACTAGGGATATAATTTCGTAGAAGCAATGACTAAGGCTCAAAATCAACTTAAAGATGTCCTAAAATCCTTTCTCAAGTATGTGCCTATGTATGTGTCGCATGCAAAGGTTCCTTGTGGGATATGTCAATAGATTATTTTAGTTGCATTTAATCAAAGCAAGTTTAATGAGATTATTCAACAATTGAAAGTGAACGAGCTTACTTGAGTAAATGTTGATTGTCTCTCAGAAAGCATCGCAAGGCTCAAAACTTACCATGGTTCTTCGTTATCTCCACTGGTTATGTCAGGTTTCCAAAGAATGTCGGTTATATTATAATTCTATTTTCGAGTCTGATCATTTTGTACTTTAAGATTAACAAATATCAATGTACATTTGACATTTAAGCATAGAGAAAATACCATTTTTCAAGGAAATGTGATTTTTTTTTTTCACTCGAATAAAAATCAAAGTTATTTACATACACATATTTATCTATAAAAATTAAAAAAAGACTAAATGCACACATTGAACTTGAAAAACTATAGCGTCTCAGGATAAGTCTCTACCCACGTTACAGGTTGGCATTTTAGGACAATCCTTACTCGGCCCACATCTTTATTTAAATAAAAAGACTTTGTACATAAACAAATATTTATACAAAAAAAAATTTGGACCATTAACCTTCATCCCCAAAACACATTTTTTCACATTTTTGTCATTATTAGTCAAAATTTAATCCGAGTCATCGCTTGTGTCTATATCATTATTAGTGACCCTTCCCACTTCTTGTCGCACATAACGTGTGAGTCCCGGACTGGTATAAGATGGCGTGTCAGAAAAATCCTTACTTTGCCCTTACACTATCTAGTTTAATCGATCGGTTGCACGACCCAAAATTGGTTCAGAACACTAATTGTATTTTTTCATGTGAAAACACCTGCCACATTATTTACAAGCACCCAGCCGTTTGACACGACGACGTTTAGCAAAAGTACTTCTGCCACACAATGGTTTTGCTTGTGTTTCTCAGATTTTAATTTTTTTGACTACTCTTGCTTTTCTCATGATCACAGCATGCACATCAGATGAAAATGTGCGCAAGACTCCCAACTAAACCAAAAAATTTTAACATCCATGCTTTAAGACTCACTATCTGATTTTTTAACGTCTGCCAGTCACAAAGACGATTGAAGCTACATTTGATGTGATCATGAAATATAAGCAAAAATACTGTAAAAATATGCAATCTCTAGAACAATTTTTTGTTTTAAATACGAAACTATAACAAACTGGAATCGTAGATCACACCCCCTAACCTAAACTGAACATTGTCTCCAATGTTTCAAATTTACCAGTGTGTGGAGTTTGGAGATCAAGTTGTAGGGTAGAGATCTGTTCAACTGTCGAAACCTACAAAGAAAATACAAAAATTAATCTTTTCTTCGCAGATCTGGGTTTTCGTTAGGACGAAAATCCTTGATTTTAAATGCAGACAGAAGAAGAAGAGCCATGTACAAATAGAGTAAACAAATGCCGATCATGAGACAAACGACTGGGTCTTCGGGGAATATGGTCATGGGACTGTTGGGAGTTGGGTCGTGTTATAGAGAATAGCACAACAGAATTAAGAAGAAGAAGAAGACGAAGAAAGAGGGAAAGGCGGTGGGTATGAAGATCTGTTTAGCTGCCGAAACCAATAAACAAAACACAATAATTAATCAACTTGAGGGAGATTTGAGTTAGGCTGAAAACCCCTCACCCTAAGTGTGAGCAGAAAAAGAGCACCCATGAACAAATACAAACATATAAGACAAATTATTAAATAAAGGACTGGGCCATTGACGTATATGGTCATGGATTTGCAGGGGGTGGGTTGTTTTTATAGAGAACAGAGAGAACGACGACGAAGAAGAAGAAGAAAAGAGGAAAAAAGAAGAAAATAGAAGGGAAGAAGAAGTCGAGACCAATCACCGATGGATGGGAGAAAAAAGAAAAAAATTGAAAGCCTTATAAAGGCATCCCATTTTTTATTTTTATTTATTTATTATTTTTTTGGAGTGTCGGTAGCTGCATATCCGTGCGGAATATTCCCACTGGATTTTTTTTTTAAGTGTCGACAAGCACGAGTGTCGGTAGACGCGAATATCCACGCGAAATATTCCCACAAATATTGGTGTAAGATGCAAATAGTGCAATTTCACCCCCAACTTGATTCATGCATTGTCCTCAATGAAATAAAAAAGTATGATATTCAATGACGGACAGTAAAAAGATTAGTAGGGTTAGAGAACACCTCGCACTTGAGCTTTGACAAAAACACCTATACCTGTAGCTAAGAAGAACAAAACTATACGACAAAAGAACATAATTAATATGGAATAAAAATAAAGTAAATAAATAAAAGCCTGTACATTGAAAATAAAAAAAAAAACTAATTATTCCTCCACAACTTCCGGGTATACCGGATCCATCAAATTCTCCTCCACCACTTGTTCTTCAAAGCCCCAAAAAATGGCTTAAGTCTTTGGCCATTGACCTTGAATGTCTGGCCATTTTCGGGATTTTGGACATCCATAGCTCCGTTGGGGTAGGTCACCTTGACAAGATAGGGGCCATCCCAACGGGATTGGAGTTTACCTTGGAAAATGGAGAGGCGAAAATTGTATAAGATTACTTTTTGCTTGGGCTTAAATGATTTCCTCACGATGGAGTTATCATGAAAAATTTTGGCCCTTTCTTTTATGATTTTGGAGTTCTCAACCGCATCTCGTCGAATCTCTTCCAACTTATTCAGCTCTAACTTCCTACGATCACCGACCATTCTCAAATTAAAATTTAAAGTCCTAATGGCCTAATAGGCCTTGTGTTCCATTTCGAATGACAGGTGGCAAACCTTTCCATAAACAAGCTGGTAGGGAGACATGCCCAAAATAGTTTTAAACGCAGTGCGGTATGCCCAGAGGGCATCGGTCAATCTATCGGACCAATCCTTCCTGTTTGGTTAACCATTTTTTCTAGAATGTTCTTGATCTCCCTATTGGCTAGCTCGGCTTGGCCATTTGTTTGTGGGTGATAGGCAGTGGATACTTTGTGAGTGACGCCATATTTGAACATTAGAGATGCAAATGGCCTATTACAGAAATGTGATCCACCATCACTTATTATTGAGCGAGGCATCCTAAACCTCGAAAATATGTTCTCCTTGAGAAACTTGACTGCGACCCGATGGTCATTAGTCTTGGTCGGGATAGCCTCCACCCATTTGGACACATAGTCCACTGCCAGGAGGATGTACAAATAACCAAATGACATAGGGAAAGGACCCATGAAGTCAATGCCCCAACAGTCGAATATTTCTATGACAAGTATTGGTGAAAGGGGCATCATGTTTTTTTGGGTACTACCCAACTGTTGGCATTTGTCGCATCCCTTACAAAATGAAACACAATCTTTGATAAGAGATGACCAGTAAAAACCTAATTGAAGAATTTTGGCCGAAGTCTTTTTCGCTGAGAAATGTCCACCGCAAACTTGTGAATGACAAAATGCAAGGATGTCCCGCTGTTCATTTTTAGGTACGCATCTCCCCATGATTTGGTCGGGGCAGTACTTGAACAAATACGGGTTGTCGAAGTAGAAGTACTTCACATCTGCCATAAATCGTCTTCGATCTTCTGGGCTCCATTGCGGTGGTATCTGTCCTGTTGCAAGATAGTTACATATATCAACATACCAAGGACATACATAGTGAATTGAAAGCAAATGCTCATCAGGGAAAAAGTCAGGAATAGGAATGTGCTCATCGGCCTCTTGCACTACAAGCCGGGATAAATGATTAGCCACCACGTTCTTAACTCCTTTCTTGTCCTTGATCGTCAAGTCAAATTTTTGTAGGAGGAGTATCCACCTAATGAGTTTCGATTTTGCATCCTGCTTAGACAACAAATACTTTAAAGCAGAGTGATCAGTAAAGACAACAATAGGCGAACCAATGATATAAGAACAAAATTTTTCTAAGGAAAACACTACTGTTAGCAATTCTTTCTCGGTGGTAGTGTAATTCATCTGAGCCTCATTAAGTGTTTTGCTAGCATAGTGTATCACATATGGTCTATTTTTCTCCCTCTGACCGAGCACTGCGCCGATCGCGTAATCACTCGTGTCGCACATGAGCTCAAAAGGTAGATCCCAATTGGGTGGTCGCATGATCGGAGGTGTGACTAGCATGCTTTTAAGTTTTTTAAAGGATGTCTCACAATTATTCGACCACTCAAATGGGACCTCCTTAGACAGCAGGTTGGTCAAGAGTCGGGCTAATGCACTGAAATTCTTTATGAATCGACGATAGAAACCTGCATGGCCCAAAAACGACCGGATGCCTTTGATGGCTCTTGGCATGGGGAGGTTGGAGATGGCCTCCACCTTGGATTTATCAACTTCAATACCCTTGCTGAAACTATATGGCCAAGCACAATTCCTTCCGTCACCATAAAGTGACACTTTTCCCAATTCAAGACTAGATTCTTCTCCTCACATCTTGTTAGAACTTTCTCCAAGTTTGCCAAACATCCCTCGAATAAATCTCCAAACATCGAAAATTCGTCCATAAAGACCTCCACTATCTTTTCCACCATGTCACTGAAAATTTTCATCATACAACGTTGAAAAGTCCCCGGAGCATTGCACAGTCCAAATGGCATGCGACAGTAGGCAAAGGTATCATAGGGGCACGTGAAAGTGGTTTTCTCTTGATCTTCAAAGCAATCTCAATCTGATTGTAGCCGAAGTATCCATCTAAAAAATAGTAGAATAGATGCCCCGCTACTCGTTCTAGAACTTGATCGAGGAATGACAATGGAAAGTGGTCTTTTCTTATGCAAGCATTCAGCTTTCGGTAATCAATGCACACCCTCTATCCGGTGATTACTCTTGTAGGTATAAGCTCATTCTCATCATTCTCAACCACCATAACTCCGAATTTCTTAGGTACTACTTACGTGGGGCTAACCCACTTACTATCGACAATTGAAAAAATGATCCCAACATCAAGTAGTTTCAGAACCTCATCCTTCACCACCTTCTTCATGATGGGATTCAACCATCTTTGTGGTTGTCGGGAAGGTTTGAAATCCTCCTCAAGATATATACGGTGGGTGCAAATGAGAGGGCTTATCCCCTTGATATCCGCAATGGTCCACCCAATTGCTCCTTTATGTTTTCTCAATACCTACAAGAGTTCTTTTTCTTGTTCCATGTTCAATGTAGAGCTAATGACCACCGAAAATATTTCACCTTCCCCAAGATAGGCGTACTTCAAATGGGTGGACAAGGGCTTCAACTCCAAGTTGGGCTTTTGTTCATCTGATGAAAAAAATTTCTTTTCTCGATGGGGTAACTCTTTGAATGTAGGGATCCACCTTTCCATCCCTTTCAAATCTTCTACCTCATTTTGCTCATCATAATTCTCAAGATCCACAATTCCTTCTTCCTTGAATTTCAATATTGCCTCCAACTCCAAGTGCTCCTCAACCAAAGTGTCGATTCTATTGACCTCACTTACTTCCTCATCATCACTCGGTTGCTTTGCCAAGTTGAAAACATTGTGCTCCATTGTCATATTCCTAAATGAAACTTCATTAGACCGTTCCTGCAATTTATCACGATATTAGATGTAGCAAGGAAGGGTCTTCCAAGTATTATGGGAATTTGGGAGCTAAGGTTTGCATCAGGTGTGTATCAAGCAAAATGAATTCGATAGGAAAGTAAAATTTATCAATTTGAACTAAGACATGCTCAACTACTCCCTTGGTGTACGGATACTACGATCCGCCAATTAAAGCGTGATTGAGGTGGGCTTCAACTCCTCAAGTTGCAGCTATTGGTACACTGAGTGGGGGAGAAGATTCACACTTGCCCCCAAATCGAGGAGTGCTTGCTCCACTCAACAATTTCCAATGGTGATAGCTATGGTTGGACAACCGGGGTCTTTGAATTTGGGAGGAGTGTTAGTCCTCAATATTGAGCTCATTTGCTCGGTGAGGAATACTTTCTTGTAGACATTCAGTTTCTCTTCACCGTGCATAAGTCCTTTAAAATCTTAGCACATGATGAAATTTACTTGATGGCGTCGAGAAGTGGAATGTTAATCTTCACCTGGTTAAACATTTCTAAAATATCAGCATAATTAGCCACCTTGACAGGTGGCTTCAAACGACTTGGGAAAGGGGCAGGCATGGGAGGAATAAACACACAATCATCAATTAATTTTTCTTTCTCAACAACCCTCTCTTTCTTTCTCTTCACTCACCTCACTCTATCGGCGCCACCCAAGATATCTTTTTCTTTTGGCAATGTGGTCTTGGGTGAGACCGTTGACAAAATGGTTTTGTCAATTTCTTTGCCACTGCGGAGGGTGGTGACAGCTTTGAGTTGCTCGCAACTCTCTCTCAAAGGATTCGATGACTCAACAAGGTGTTGACCCCTAGGGTTCTCTTGTGGTTGAGCGGGGAACTTCCCCTTTTCTTGTTGAGATGCCTCTATGGAGTTTGTCAACTTTGTTAGTTGGGTTCTTACATCATTGATGGCTGTGGTATTTTGGTTATTGATGGTGGTTTGGCTTTGAATGAAGGAATGAGCCATATCCTCCAAATTCTTTTTGTGAGGAGGTTGGTATGTGGATGGATTGGATGGTCCTTGAGAAAAAATTTGTGGAGGTGGATTTGGTAAAAAATTCTGTGGTGGTGGGTTTGACAAATACCATTGTGGATTAGTCCGGGGGTATTGAGAAGTAGATGCTTGCCCTTGACCATGGTATTGGTTTTGCTCAAGAGGCATGGGAGATGCATATGCACTTGAACTATAAGGAATGTGATTTTTATTTCTCCAACTAAAATTTGGGTGGTTACTCCAACCCGGATTGTAAGTATTCGAATTAGGAGAAAATGATTGCCTTGTTTGGTTGTAGGCATAGACTTGTTCATGGTATGCTTCTTTAAGGGTCAAAATGTTTGGGCAATCCGATAGGGAATGCTCCATACATTCACAAATTGAACAACCCTCCTCAGTTCGTGACACATTAGACACCTCGTGTCTCTTATTAACTTCAAGACTCTCAACTTTCCTTGATAATTTAGCAATTTTTGAAAATAAGTCTTCCCGGTCTCTTAAATCATAAATCCCTCCCCCTTGAGTTTGACCACTCTTTTGAGGAGAAGACCTTGGTACATCGGTGTGATCTGTAATATCTCATGATTTTTCATTTTGTGCCAATGTATCAAAGTAATCTAAGGTCTCATCAGGGTCTTTGTTCAAAAACTCCCCATTGCACATCATGTCAATGAACTGTCGATGACCCGGTGTGATTACTTCATAAAAGAAACTCACCAATTGTCATGGTTCAAAGCCATAATGTGGAAGGGATTGTAACAATTCCTTGTACCTCTCCCAACATTGATAGAATTGCTCATTGGGCTTTTTCAAAAAGTTTTGAATTTGCTTTTTTAGGGCGGTGGTTTTATGCACCAGAAAGAATTTGTTCAAAAATTCAGAAATCATTTGGCTCCACGATGTGATGGTTTGAGGCCTTAAGGAAATAAGCCACGTTTTTGCCTTGTCTTTTAGGGAAAAGAAAAATAATTTCATTCTAGCTATCTCTTCCATCCCATGATTAGGAAGGAAGGTTGCAACTATTTCCTCGAAATCCCTTTTGTGTGAATAGGGGCTTTGAGTTTCAAGTCCGTTGAACATAGGAATTAGTTGCAACATCCCTGACTTAACTATGAAAAGATGAGCTTGGACTGGAAGGAGGATGCATGATGGTGTGGTGCTTCGTGTTGGTTGTAGAAAATCCCTCATTGACCTCACCGGGGGATCTATTTGAAAATTATTTCCCTCATTCACGGGAGGGAAAAAATTCATTCTCAGATTGGGTATTTGGGGTTTTTGTGGTCCCCCACCACTTTGGACATTTGGATTTGCACCTATATTGTCAAAATTGTCACCCGCATCCTCGGGTTGTTCTTGGTCAATATTCATGGTAGGGGCCAAGTTTTGTCTAACAAGTCGATTTCGGTCATTCCGCCTTCACATAAAACAAAATGTATACAAATAAAATTATACACAAATAAGATTATGTACACGGAACAACGTACCTCAGCCCATGATGAAGATCATGGGACTTACCTCCGTCGTCCGAAAATCACCTTCTTGGTTTGACACTTGCCTTTCCCAGCAACGACGCCAAAAATGCTTGACAAAATTCCTTGTTGTTTCCTAACCTATAAACATTATCTTTTAGCATGTACAATATATGAATGAAGGGGAGTGTCACTCCGAGGGATGATGTCAAAAGAAAGGACAACGGAATTGTGGATGAATGAGATGTTAAATGTGAGTATGTGTGAACAAAAAGTGCTCCTCAAGCGCAAGGAGACTTTCGCAAATCGTGTTTTACTTGGTGGTATTTCAAGGTCGTTTCCACGGGGAATGAAGTAAACCGAGGGGAAGGTGATTTTGGGAGAAAGAAAGTGTAAAATCTTTGATTGTTGGAAGTTGTTTTGATGCTAGTAAAATGAGAAACAAATGTTGAAAAATTCAAGAGGTCACTCTAATAGGAATACCATCTCAACTCGAAACCCTCCTCTAATAGAGCATGAATGAATGATTGATTTGTGGGAAGCTAGGGATAAAATTAGTGAGTATCTAAGCATAAATTGTGACTAGGCCTACGGAATATCAAAGACTTATCAAGTTATCTACCCTCAACCTAGTCAAATCGAACCATTGAACTCTAAAAGAGAGGAGGATAATAAGTTGAAATGGTATACCCAAGTGGAGGTTCCTCTTGGTTTTGCCAACTAAGAGATTTAGCTATTCATGCTTAAAATAAAGACAACAATATGATGAGAAGACATTATGAAGAAATAAAGACTAGAGCTAAGCATAAACGAAATGCATAAATATAACTTCCGGATAATCACCTCTTACTAAAGATTGGACGAGAAATTACTCACTCTTCATGGATTTGTTAAAGATAGAAAAGTGAGTGATGCTCATCTCTCCAAGTAGAGGAGTTACAAGGTAAAACACTTTACACAAGGAGCAGATATTCAACAAAGAATGACTGAATCACGTTCCACCCTTTACGGCTTTGGTAAAGCTCTAGAAAAGTAGAAGAGTTTCACTCCTCTAAGGGAAGAAGGAAGCTCAAGCAATGGAAATAAAAGAAAGCAATAACACAATAAAAGAAAGCAATACTCAAAGTAAAAGAAAGCAATAAATTAAAAAGAAAGCAATAATACAATAAAAGAAAGTAATACTTAAAGAAAGCGATAAGCAATAAAGAAAGCAATAAGCAATAAGGAAAGCAATAATACTTTTGGAGGGTTTTTCACTACTAAAAGATGAATCCTTTACAAGTCATAAGGGGTGATATTTATAGGCAACAAGGGAGGGTGAAAGTCTTGTTAGGTGGCTTTGAATCTTGTTAGGTAGCCTTGAAAAGTTTTGTTTGGTGGCATGAATTCTTTG
Source organism: Ilex paraguariensis (assembly GCA_963454935.2). Classification (NCBI taxonomy): domain Eukaryota; kingdom Viridiplantae; phylum Streptophyta; class Magnoliopsida; order Aquifoliales; family Aquifoliaceae; genus Ilex; species Ilex paraguariensis. The sequence goes on along the minus strand of CAUOFW020007680.1, from coordinate 348,655 downwards.
ATCCCCCTTTGTTTTGAGCTTTGATAATTGACACCCCAGTAGTTTGTAGCTTTAACGCAATTGGCTCCCTAGTAGTTTGTAGCTTTGACGCACAAAACCCTGAAAAGAACAACAATTAATGCATTATCTTTTATTCACACACTAACTCTAATTTGATTTATTTTGACTAGTTTAACTTTATTCAACTAACACAATTTATCTATTAAATTATGCCTTAATTAGGGTTAATCACCAGGTACACACCAGCATCCCCCATTGTCCACCAGAACTCTTAACCTTGGTGGTGAGTCCTTGGCCATTCCAACAGTAGGGCCTAGACATACTTGGACCCCTTCTCACTAGTGTTTGGTAGAGCAAGTTTGCCTTCATTGGGGTGCATTACTTCACCAAATGGGCAGAGGTGGAGCCCTTTGTGACAATCACAGAATAGAAGGTTCAGAACTTTGCATGAAAATCAATAATCTGCAGGTTTGGGGTCCTTAGAGCAATCGTCTCCGACAATGGGAAGCAATTCGACAACCCTAAGTTCAAGAATTTTTGTGCTGAGCTAGGAATAAAGAATTACTTCTCAGCTCCGGCTCATCCACAATCCAACGGGCAAGAGGAGGTCACCATCCGAACCATAAAGGCAACCCTGAAGACCAAGCTAGAAGCTTTGAAAGGAAAATGGGTAGAACACATCCCAGAAGTGTTGTGGGCTTATGGAACAACTATCAAATTAGCGACTCAAGAGACACCATCCGCTTTGGCCTTCGGAACCAAAGTGGTGGCGCCTGTAGAGGTTGGAGTCTCATCCCCCATGACTAAATTCTCAGAATCCGAGCACAACGACGAGTTGCTTTTGCTGAATCTCAATCTCTTGGATGAAAAAAGAGACAAAGCTCTGCATCAAATCAAAAGTTACCAGAGGAAGACAACAAGATACTAAAACAGAAAGGTCAGACGCAGAAGTTTTAGTGTTAGAGATCTAGTGCTTAGAAAGCTCATTCCCGTAAGAAAAGACCCCTCTCATGGAAAGTTGGGTCTCAACTGCGAAGGTCTACATCATCTCAAAGGTGGTTAGACCTGGCAACTACGAATTGCAAATAGAGGAGAGAAAAATCCTACCTCACTCTTGGAACGCATAACACTTGAAAAGATTTTTTCAGTGAGTTTCTTTTGTGAGAAAAACTATCTCCAAGAAAGTAGCAAGTTTTTGACTCATCTCAACGTGATTCCAATGAGTAGCTAAAAAGCTAACGATGAGCTCTTCAGCTCATAAACAAAGATGAGCTCTTCAATTTATAAATAAACAATGAGATCTTTAGCTCATAAATACAAGATGAGCTTTTCAGCTCATAAATAAATGTTGAGCTCTTTAGTTCATAAGTAAACGATGAGCTCTTCAACACATAAATAAATGATGAGATTTTCAACCCATAAACAAATGATGAGCTTTTTAGCACATAAATAAATGATGAGCTCTTCATCCCATAAACAAACGATGAGTTTTTCAGCTCATAAATAAAAGATGAGCTTTTTTTTTAGCTCATAAATAAACATGGAGCTCTACTGCTCATAATTTTGAAAGAACTAAAGGAAAATTGTAAGAAAATAAGCAAAGAAGAAAGGTAGAATTTTTCATTCATCAAAGCATGGTGGGGTACAAGAAAAAGAAGAAAAAACAAGGAAAATCCTAAGCCCCCCCGAGTCTCCTCTTCAGCTCAACGACCTCTTCTACCAAGGAGGCATTCACTGCTCGCAGGTGTACATTCTCTTCCCTCAGTTCATCTCGCTCTTTCTTTGTCTCGGTAAGATTCATGAAAAGCCTCATCCCAGTAGAAGAAAACAAAATGACACTAAGGAAGTGCTAGATGATTGAGAAATAGAGTCACTCCTCTTGCGCTTTCTAGAAGACGTAGCAGCATCCCCGTCTTTATCTGACTTGACAGGGGAGGACTCAGGAGAAATAGGGAAGGATGCAAATTCAAATGCAGCAACTGCATCACTGAACAATGAGAGGTTCTCTGGCGTGACGAGCTCTAAAAAAGAGACTGGCTCAACATGAGCCACCTGATTGACCCTTAGTAGCTTTGTCGGGGTCAAGCTCAGCGCACCTACACAATGAAAGTATTATAAGAAGCCAATCACCACGAATCTTGCAAAAAAAATTCCTAAACCTCTACCTTTGTAAGAAAAATTCTCCTAGGAATGAGGGACCCTAAACTCCGCACAACATTGTTCAGTGGACCTCCAAGAATCTCCAGAGGCGAAGAAAAAGTGTTGGGCCCACCCTTCAGGAGAGAAGGGAATTTCAAGCACCCGCAGAGGGTCAAAGAAATGCATCCATTGGAAGCTGCTGAAACAAGGGAGCTCGTCCTCTTCGAGCTCATAGAAGTAAAGGAACTCGGTAACAGTGGGGAACTCATCGTTGCCTTGCAGACGAGGAGAGATGCGAGAAGGGCACAATCCATAGTAGGCAAGAGTCTACCCAATGGAAGGGTGGATGGGGAGATGAAGGCCCATCTCAAAGGCGCCTTCAAAAAAAAACAAACCTCCCCCCGAGAAAGGAAGGTGCAGGGCTCATCAGAGCTTGGGACTCGTAGAGGCAAGTCCATAGAAGGAAAAAACCGCCTCTTAATACTATCTAGATTTGAGGATGTTATCACCAATGGAACTAAGTATTTGGAGTGCCACCTCCAATCAATCCTAGTACAGGCTCGTTGCTTGCAAAGAGGAGAGAGAGAGGTAGAGGCAGAGGCAGCCATTGGAAATTAGAAGAGAAATAGGGAACACAAAGAGAAAGAAATCCTAAGAACGCGAACCCAATAATGGCACACAAGAAGAAATCCCAAAGCCTGAAGATAATCGAGAAACTCCTAGTCTCGTATGCAATAGAAAGTCTGAAGTTTAAAGAAACTTCAAGAAATCCTGAATTTAAAGGGACAAGGAATGTGGGAAGACAAAAAGATTCCCTACCCTTTGCGTTTCCATAGTCACTACAATAGTTACAAATTTGAAAAGTAGGTAGGCACACATAACAATGATGAGAGAGTTAGTGTTCAGGTCTACTGGTCCAGCTCTACTAGCTTAGCTTTACAAGCTCGGATTATTCAAAAAGACCTTAGAACATAAGCAACTGTGGCTTAAGTTAAAAGATCTTTAGCCCAGCCTAAGCAAAACTCAATCATCCAATAGCTCTTTAGCTCTTTAGTTCATTAACAGTTCTTGGCAAGTCTACTTCAAGAAGAGCTAAGTCCTCCTTGAAGTATGGGGGCAAGGGGAGTAAAAGCACAGTAGGAAAACAAAACAGAAGCACAACAATGATACAACAATTCAAAAAAACAATGTATATTTACATTTCACAAAAGTTGTAGAGTGCTAGGAAAACTAAACAATATTTGAAGTTCCACCAAAAAAAAAAAAAAAACAGAGAAGAAATTTTTTAAGTCTCTGGCGCAGGAACAGAAGCAGCATCCATCAGCTCAGCAGTAGAAGTCTTATAAGGGTTAGAAGTAGGCAAAGGTAGAAGGATCTCAGTTGAAGCTGGAATAGGGGCAGGGGCAAGGGCAGGGACCTTGTCTCTGGCTGGGGTCAAGGTTAGTCTAGAAGCCACAGCCTTGAGGTCAGCAGGGATCTCATCTTCAGTTGAAAACAAAGTCAGCTCAGAAGTCTAAGCCTCGAAGTCGGTAAGGACCTCACTGGAAATAAGGACACTAATAGGAGCATCAGTTGGAGCCAGGGGCAAGTCAGTAGTTCCAGCAATGAGATTAGGAGCAAGGATCGCAGAGCTAGCTGGAGCAGAAGAAACCTCCTGGACTATGACCTCGGTAGAGGTAGGAGGAGGGACTTTAGTGCCTTCAAGGGTGAGCTCAGAAAACTGGGGGAGCTAAAGCCCCAACTTCTCTTTCTACACCAGAAACCTCCTCTTTATCAGACGAGGGTTCAAAGTCATCAAAATCCAAGTTCAAGAACTTGCACATGGCTTGACGTTGGAAGGTAAGGTAGCCACCAACGAACTTGGTAGTGACGTCGTCTGCCAACTTAGTGACCAAAGCATCTTTCTTCTGAGCAGCAACTCTCTCTGCCTCAAGCTCATTCCGAAGGGCGTTGCTCGTTTCTACCAAAACATTATATTCCCTTTTCATGCCCCTATAATAGCCCAAAGCCTCGAAGCCCTCCTGGATGGCCTTTACTCATTCGTAGACTTCAACTAAAGATCCTCCATGGTCTTCCTAAGCTCCTCTTTGGTCCTCTTACCCTCATCTTCGATCCTTTTCTTCTCGGCTTCCAGATCCTTAATAAGGGAATTCTGCCTCTCTACCTGTGCCTGCAAGTCTTGGACCTGGGCCTTAAGGTCGTCATTGGCAAAGGTTAGTTCAGCTGCCTTAAGTTCAAACGCCTTAGAAGTGTTGGCAGAGCTTTCCCAAGCTTGGATTCGCTTTAGCAAGCCATTTACATGGACAACCAGCAAGGAGCAAACACAACCTGAAAACAAGAGTTAGCGCAAAGGAATGATGCAAGACAAAGATGGGATTTGACGAACCAGAGGCTTGCCGAAGTAGCACCGAATCGAGCAGTGAAAATGGAAGATCCAAGGGGCATGGTTGCAGCCCTTTGAATGTCAGATTCTAGGATAATGGAGGCAATGACCTCTGCTGCAAGTTTCACGTTATTCATGGGGGAGCCCATGCCCTCGATTTTAGGGTGCTTTCCTATATCAGTCCTGGAGTCCTTGAGAGGAAGCTGAGAGACCCCTCAATTGGCCTAGGAGGAGTAGAACCAGGTAAAATATAGGTGATGGTCTCTAGGGCTCTCTCGACTTTTGTTGAGGAGGGAAAGGTCGGGACTACACCTTGTTTAGAAACCCCCTCGTATGGTGGAGGCACAACCCCTCGAGGGGTCTGCATGACCATTGTAGAGCTTGACGGTGGGATAAGGCCACCCGAGATAAAGGAGGAGAAGCATGGGGCACCCCCAACCTTGGCACTTTGGCTAAGGGGACGACACCACTGCCTTACCCGACCTTTGCCTTACATTTGCCCCCACTCTTAGCTTTCTTCATTTCATTGACCTTAGCCTTAAAGTCTTTGGAAGATGGCTCCATTGATGAAGAGACTGAGCAGTCAAAGACAAACAGATTAGAAAGAAGGAAAGGATAAATGAGATAAAAGTTAAAGACAAAAGGAAGAAGTACTACTTGCCCCCTCTTCTATTCCAACTGCGAAAAGGGGAATAGGGGTCTCAATTGTTACTTTAGGAGGGCTAAAACCTAGTTTGGTGAACTCAAAATGGTTGATCAAGCCAGAGTATTTTTTGGGGTTGCAATCCTTGAGCCCTATCAGAGCAAGCCTATCTTCAGCTCACAGCTCTGGACAAATACTTGAAACGACCCAAAGAAATGAGGTTAGCAAATGAAACAACAAGAGGAAGCGAGATGAGCTTGCCCAAAATATGGAATCACCCAAGTTATCAGGGCCTACCCAGGAGCGTGGGACATGAAGGGTATCAGTGGCATCATTCAAGTTAAATTTCCACGCCTTCTCTGATACGAAGAAGAACTGTTTCTTCCAGTTCTTATGAGAGCTAGGCAGGTCAATAATCAAGGCTAGGGTATTTAACTGCTTGGAAATGTATAAAAAACCATTAGGCTGAAACTTGACATTGAAGAATCTCATGAGTAAAGGAACTGTGAGGGTACCAATTTTATTTTTCTTAAAGAAGACAAGGAGGCCTGCCAGGAACCCCTCGAAGTTAGGAGAGATTTGAGTAGGGTAGACATTGAAATGTTGAAGGACGGACTTGAGAAAGGGGTGAATAGGGAATCTTACCCCATTCTCAAGAGAAGCTACGAATAAACATGTCTTCTCTAGGACCTCGGAATCATACCTAATGTCAATAAGGGGAATCCAGTAGCGCATGCCCTCAGAAAAACCTAACCTAGCAGACAAGACCTTCATAAGAGAGGGAGTGACCTCACTATGACCAATGAGGTCCGAAGCACGAGGAGCGGGCTCAGAGTCCTCAGCGCTACCTGAGCTTATTTTGGCTTTCCCTTTTCGAGATCGCTTGGGATTGGAAGGAGACACTGGAGAAACCTGAGGAGTCTTAGCCATCTCTACAACCTCGACCCTGGGAAAATTATCTATTTCTTTACCAACTTTACCAACCTCTCCTAGTTCATCCTTTTCAATTTTCAGAGACCTATCTCCCACGAGGAAAACCGACGAGGTTGTAGCTTCTGAAGAGGTAGACATGATCGGACAAGAGAAGGGAAGTCTGAAGGAGCAATAAAGAGGAGGAATGTTAGCAAAAAACTCCCTAAGAGTCCAAGGAACCACGCAACAACGACCAATAAGAAAGACCTAAGCAGTTGAGTAAGGATCCAATAAGAGGGGAATGAAAGATAAGGAATGACCTCGATTCCTAAAATAGCAAAAACGAAAGGTCAAAAAATGCAACAACCACCTCGAATTTGAGGGATCCAGAAAGAAGAAAAGACGAATCAAAGCCTAAGGCAAAAATGGAAAGCAAGCCTCGTGAAATTGTCGAATCGAATCAAGGGAGGTTGGCTTTCAGCAAACCCCTAAGATCACCGGCAGATTGGGAAAGCTAAGATTGCAAGGAAAAGAGAGGGAAAAGCCTAGAGAGAGAAACCGAAAGGAGAAATGAGGCAGTTTCTGTCATCTCAGAAACACTTAAAGTTTACTATGCATGAGTCTTTGAAGTGTGGATCGTGTGTGAAAAATGAGGGGTAAATGATTACACAAAATTGTCAGAAAAACCTTTTCGCGCGTAAATCAAGGTCAACGTATGGTGATCTATCTCGACTCAGTCCTAGCTCTGCCCTGCTCAAACCCACTTTGTCCAGGATTTGGGGGATAACTGATGATACATAGAGGAAATTTTAAGTTTGAACTCGGGAGGTGAAGTCAGAAAGGGAGCTTAGCCAGGAAATCTTGAGCTTAGCAATCTAGACTTGGGGCTCCCTCGACTTGCAACCCAAAGAAAATGTATGGAAGACAGTTGGCAACCACTATGCTCCTCCTTAACGGCAAAATGTGCCAGTTTAGACACAAGATCCTTAACCACCACTACCATTGCCTAAAATCAAACAAGACATTGCAAAAGAAAGGTGAAGATCTTGCCACAGACTCCTTAGAATTAGGGACTAGACTATAAATACTGCACAAAGCCCTCATTACGGGACAAGAAAACCCGTCTGAACCAAGAAGATTTTGTAACCTACTACCCATCTAGAATAAAAGCATCAGGAGCAAGAGACTCCTTTAAGAGTGAACTAGCCGAGCTCCCAACCTGACGAACCATTACAATTCTTCAGCGTGATCTCTACCTTCTAACCCCCAAAAAGTTACTCAGTTTCGAATCCCCAAAGCCTCGTGACTCAGTTCTAGCTCCCAATCAAATATAATCTGTTCGATCACGTTTAGAGCACCATCAAATCAATTTACATACAAGAGTATGATACTGAAAATAACTCTTCATACCATACTTAAAAATGACTCGTAGCATAGACAAGGTATCTGTTTAGGTTATTTATAACCATCGATTATAAAAATAATTAAATAAAGTAAAGATATATAGGAATATGAATGTCCTCCTGCCACGTTTTTAATTGAATAAAAGTAATAAAACCAAAAAGCAACTTTTCAGTATCACAGTCTAACCCATACCCTCTCTCTCTCACACACACATACGTATATATATGCATATTTTGAGAGAGAGAGAGAGAGAGAGAGAGAGAGAGAGAGAGAGAGAGAGAGGATCCAGAAGCAGTAAGGAGGAGAAAAAACAAGCGGACTATTTGGAATGAAGCCTTCTCCATGACTTGTTACAGTTTAGCAGTGGAATTGTGCACTGAACAACTGAGCACTGTTGCACATTATTTATAGAGCAACGCTATATAATCAAAATTTATAATTCAAATTTGTATTCCAAATGAAGGAAGATCATTGGATTAGTGGGTCCTATTTAAAAAAGTTGATGCAACCCACTTATCCAATGATCCTCATTTATTTGAAATACAAATTTGAATTATAAGTTTGAGTTAGATAATATTTTCTTTATCTATAATGGAAAAAAAAATGCTATATGTTAATAAATGCCGTTTGCAAGTGTCAACGTATTTAATGTTTTTTTTGCAAGAGCCGTTTGCAAGTGTCAACGTATTTAATTTTTTTTTTGCAAGAGTCAGCAACTCATTTAATTTCTTTTTAGCATTGAGCCAAGAGCCATTAGTATAAAGTGATCAACTCATACGTTACTATACATCCGAACAGTATCCACTCTTACTACACTGTACACACTTGTTTACAAAAAAAAAAAAACAAAAAGTAATGCTATTTGAATTTAAAATTTTGATTTAATTTATTGACATAATAACGTAATTTTATTATAATTAACGGATTAGCACAAAGTTTTAATATTTGATGAGACCTATAGTCAATCCAATAATTATAATGAATCATGTCAACAAATTAAAGCCCTGTTTTGTAATCGTTTTAGTTGAGATGTGCCTAAGTTGTCCCAAATTGTTGAACCAAAAAAACAAAACAAAAAAATCTTCTTCATTTCAAACATCGGATTTCTTTTATGTAAGACATTTTTGGATATCCCATTTACTTGGCAAATTTTTTGTGTTAGGAGCGCCTTCATGCACAAATCATGACTAGTCTATATAATAAAGTAAATAGAAAATTTTGTCTTGAGTTTTTTGCGGCTTAGATCTCTTCATAATTATGATCCGACGACCCAAATTCCTCGTCCATTTTTTTTTCCACCCAAAAATTTCAAGAATCCTTTCATTTTAGGACTCTTATTTAACATCCATAAAAAAATGTAATACTAGAAATACTTTCATCTTAAATAATAGAAGGCACAAAAAAAAAATGCTGCATGTTAAAAATGTATTGGGTAATTTAATTTGCTATTTCTGGCACGTTTTGTTTGGGTTGGTTAATTGTGGTTGTGAACTCGGTCATTTTGTTTTGGAAAACAAAGAAAAATGACTCTTGATTAGGTGAACTAATTAAGGAGTTGTTCATTAAGGTTTAAGATGATTAATGCTCAGTTTGGTAGGAATGATAAAAAAATAAGAGGAAAATACGTTCTATTCTTCATAATAGAAGGAAAGTAAGAATGATACTGTTGAAATTTGACTCAAACTCTCTAATTGTCATGAGAGTTTGATGGACAACCAATGTGAGAATCCGATATGGAATAAGATTATATTAGAAGAGTTTTAATATACTATGAATTAGTACATTAGACATGTGATAGAAAATATAAATATTAAGTTGTATCTGAATAGATTTAAGATACATTATAAATAGGGTTAAATATTATGTAATCAGTTACCAGATGATTAGATTTTAATGAATAATATATCGATATAGATTCTTGGTCCGTAGATATAGGTTTAGTATGTCAAGGTGGGTATGCTGTATCAAACCACGTTATATATTTGTATCATGTTTTAATTGTTTTCTTATCTTTGATACCAATTTTCGTCCTTTGTATTTGGTAAAATAGATAGAAAATAAAAATGATTAATTTTTTTTTGTGCTTGGTAAGATAGAAAAATATATATTTTTTATTTTTATTTTTTAATTTTAATTTTTTAACAAAAAAATATATAAATACATATTTTATCATTATATTTATATATGAAATTAGTGTATACATAATAAGTGTATATATCAAATGATATATAGATAAATAAGATACATTTTAATACAAATAATTAATTTTTCATCTACTTTCCTTCTAATTTTGGAGGGATTGACTCTGGCGAGTTGATAAGAAAATTTTTTCATCTACTTTTTTATTTTTCCTATTTTCCTTTCTTATCAAAATGATATTTTATCTATTAATTCAATTTTTCATCTTTTTATTTTTCTATTGTACCAAACGGAGCATAATAGTCAAGACCTTCTAAGGTTGTGGAGGGCCTTTCAAGTAGTTTATCTTTCAATAATGTTATTTATAATTAATTTATTGATTTAATTCAATATAGCTATGACATGTTTGGTATGTGAGTTTTGATGGGATTTATATTGTGAAAATAATTTAATACACATTCTAAACCCGTAAGTAATTCAAGATTTGAGGTTTGAGATTGATAGGGTAAATAAATCTCGGCCTGACCCACTCTCACCCTATTTAGTAATAGTTGATTAAAACCCATAAAAGAGAGTTTGATGAAACCCAGGGGAACGGAGTTTTTTCCCATGGGTTTCAAAAGTGAGATTTAGATTTGTAGATAAAATATTTATAGATAAAAAGCCTATTTTACTTAAAAATTTATTCTTGTATTTACCTAATAATAGACATTTTAGAAAATTATGTAATATGATATGATATAAATTCATAGATCCCACATGTATTTATGTCATGTATCATACATGAGATTTAATAGGGTTTTAGTTTTTTTGAATCTCATTTACAAATCTTTGAGGCTCGGTTTAGATAGATTTCATAAATTCAATTCAAACCCCAAAAAATAAAAATCCAAACAAGTCATTAGTGGATTGACAGTGGCCCCATTTAGGGGTGGCAATCGAGTCGTGTTGTATCGGGTTCGTGTCGTGTCGAACATTAGTTGTATCGAACATTAGTCAATCCATACCCAACCCATTTAACTATTCGTTTCGTGTCGTGTCAAGTTGACCTGTTTATTTTCGTGTCGTGTTCGTGTTCATATTTGTGTTGACCTACATAAACTTTGAATAAAAAATTTAACGCTAAAATTTTATTTTCACTTAATTGAATCTCTTCTCATACTTTTTTTACAAACTAAAAATTAACTTTATATTAATAATAACAACAATAATGAGTAATAATATCTTTTTTATACAATAATTATGTCAGTACTTGATAAATAGTTACAAATAATTAATATTTTATTTATATAATAAATAATTAAATATATTTATCGTACATCATACAACCAAATTAAACATCAAAAGTAATAGAAAAAATAAGTCATCAAAACATGAAAACTCATACATGCAACAAAAATGTCAAGTCAATCTCCTTTGAATTAAAAATTTCGTGTTGATGGGTCAATTCGTGTTAAACGGGTTGACTCGAACACAACCCATTAACACTTCGTGTTATACTCGTGTCGTGTCATACGCGAGTCGTGTCAAAAAATTAGTCAACTCAAACTCATTTATTCGTGTATGGGGTTATCGTGTCGAATCAAAAATTCCCAACTCCCATCCAAAACGAAACTGTTGACTTTCAAAGTGCCGTGAAGTTGTCTTTTTTTTTTTTTTTTCTCTTGCTGTTCATTGTATCACGATCAAATTTGGATTTCCGTCTAATATAATTTTTGTCAATTCTTTTTATTTGAAAGTTTATTAATCTTATATTCATGGTAGAGATTAGAAATGTCAAAATATGACACAATTCTTTAACACAACACGAAATTAAAAGGGTTTGAATCTTTTTTAAGTTACCTGTTTTATAATCAATTGGACACGAAACAATACAATAAATAAAAGAATCGGATATGAATCAAGTCAATAAAAAAAAATACATAACATGACTTGTTTATACATCGGTTATATGTACAATACGAATTAAATATGACACGATTTGTTAGACATTAATTAATAAACAAATCGAATATGATGAATTATTTTTTTGACAAAAATCCACTAAGATCCAACATAAATCCATCTCGTCCGACATGATTGATAGCTCATATATATTTTGTATAAAATCACTTTCTAGAGAGGGCAAATAAGTACAAGTTCGTGCAATGTCCCTTTGAAAAAAATTGACTCAATAAGTAATTTTTAACTTTAAGAATTTTTTTAAATGGGCTGCTTTATGGTTTCACAGATCACGAGATCAAGCATATCTCACCTAAATCCCACATATAAAGTGGCAACTTTCTTAATCCGACATGAAATTGGTTGAATAATATTTTAGACAACGAAGTGGGAGCCATGGATTTTATCCGCAGGAGGAGAAGAGCATAGGTCCATATAGATATACATAGCTGATATGAAAGAAGCATTTATAATCGCTACGGATCTCATCCCTCCACTTAAATGATTCGGCTAACCTAGCGGCACCGAGCCCCAGTAGCCTTTACCTCTTTTGCCAATATGACTCTTTCCTAATGCAATCCCACATCGGAAGAAAGTAGTCTTCCCCCCTGCCATATAAGTGAACACTTCCTATGGAGGAGGTACCCACTAGGCACCTAATCATCGCTAGTGGGTACCTCCTCCATAGGAAGTGTTCACTTATATGACAGGGGGGAAGACCACTCTCTTCTGATGTGGGATTATCTTAGAAAATGGTCCTATTGGCGAATGCATGGTAGCTTCAAAGCCTTTTTAGGTTATAACCCACATTATATTTTTAATACTCACTCCATTAATTTTACAATCGCTATCTCATAGTCTCGGGTTCGTCGTCTCAATCTTTCTGATTCTCACTCCTTCCTTCCCGGCCGTCTTGCTGAACTTCTCCTTCCTTCCCGGCCGTCTTGCTGAACTTGAGCTTCTTATCGCAGTAGCATTTGCCTTTCCTACAGTGAGCTCCCCAAAATTTGCATTTGAATTCGCAAGTAAAGGGATTACATTTGTCTAGCACCACTCCTCCATCTCCATTAATTCTTGCTGCCTTTGAAAATGGTAAACCTGCATCCAGTATGATTCATTAGACACTTTCTAGTATCATAACAAATTCAATTGGAAAACATATATATACAAACACACACACTCACACATATATGAACAAAGTTCTTGAGACAATGTGTGGAATTATTTTGAGAAATTACGTTATTGTGACCATTGCATTAATTAATACCACAGGTCCCAACATTTAATGAAGGTTATTATCAATTTAATGGTCACAACCAAATTTTTTTTTTTTAGTTTTATTTTTGGGGGTGGGGGAGGGGGAAGGGGAAGGGAGAGGGAGAGGGCGATTTAAACCTCTGACCTCAAAAAGACAAAATCTTCATAAGGTAAAGAGTACCATTGGACCAAAAACCCGTTGGTATTTAGGACATTAAATTAAGTCTCTGAATTAATTAGGTACAAGTAGCATATTCAATTTATTCTTCTATCATATCATACTCTCATATAATACCGAAAAATAACTCTTCATACCATACTTAAAAATGACTCGCAGCATAGACAAGATATCTGTTTAGGTTATTTATAACCATTGATTATAAAAATAATTAACTAAAGTAAAGATCTATAGGAATATGAATTTCCTCCTGCTATGTTTTAATTGAATAAAAGAGTTGTGAACTCAAAATGCAACTTCTCAGTATCACAGTCTAACCTATGCCCTCTCTCTCACACACACTCATGTATATATATGCATATTTTGTGTGTGTGTGTGAGAGAGAGAGAGAGAGAGCGGAACCAGAAGCAGTAAGGAGGAGGAAAAACAAGAGGACTATCTGGAAGGAAGCCTTCTCCATGACTTATTACAGTTTAGCAGTAGAACTGTGCACTGAACAACTGAGCATTGTTGCACATTATTTATAATGGGAAAAAATGGTATATATTAATTAATGCCGTTTGCAATAGTCAGCAACACATTTAATTTCTTTTTAGCATTGAGCCAAGAGCCATTAGTATAATGTGATCCACTCATACGTTCCTATACGTCCGAATAGTAATCCACTCTGACTACTCATTTGTTTGATAACATTCACGGTCAATCCACTGGTTACGGTAAACTAAATCAACAAATTAAATCACAATAACATTGCTTTTACAAAAAAATCTCATTGACACCACGCTTGGAGTGTAACTTGGGTAAATCAGTCCGAATCGAACCCAACCTAAAATATTAAGGAGTTGCATAGAGATTTCTAGAATTATTGAGTTTGAGAAAAAAAATCTAATTTAAATTTGCACATGTGACTTGAAATCTCTGATATTTAGGTCCTAACCCGAATCTGTCTTGGATTCACTAATTCAAGTTTAATTCAAGCTAAAATCAAATTTCAACTCTAGTCGTATGACATGAGTTTAACCTAAATGGATCCCAAATTTCAGGTTGAATTTTCAATCCTAGAATTGAACTGGAATTTGTACAACATAATTAAATCTAAATTTCATCCCAAGTTGTGTAAAAATTCTTCCGATGATGTTCCATTGAAAGTTTGAGGTTGAGAGTTTTATTATGTGTTTTGAGTCTGGTTTTCACCTCTCAACCTAGTTAACTTGCCTGAGTTGAATTCACACCAAGTACAATGATTTGTATTTCTTTTAATCCTTCAGTATAATTAATCACCGAAAAATATAGTACTTGTTAGCCTCTAAGTAATGCTGGATCAAGGGGTATAATCATGTTTAATGCCTATTAGATTGAGGTTGAAGTTTGTTACTTCATGAAGTTTAAAATCTAACCCCAAGAGGTAAATGAAGCGGAAACATAGACAAATTGTACATTTATATGTTATGAATTTGAATTTTGGCAATTCCTTGGGGTTACGTAATGAAAAATTTATCTCTCAAAAATATCCTAGTCTTAGTATGTATGATCTGTCTTTGATTGGAATGAGGAGTAGATTAATTGAGGTGCGTGTAAATCGGCCCCGACAATCCTGATATTTAACATCCATAAAAAAATGTTATACTAGAAATACTTTCATCTTAAATAATAGAAGGCACATAAACAAAAACCTGGATACAATTGGATTGTGGAGGACAAAGCTTTGTATCAAAAGTTAAAAAACAAAGCTGAACTTTGGTTTTGCATTGTGATACCATATGATGATGCCTAAAGTAAATCCCAAGTGTTAGCTCAAGAGTTTAGCTCAGATCGGGAGGTCAGTCATATTAACTGAGGTCAGAGGGCAAGGGTTGAATGTCATTTGAGGCAAGACAACGGCTGGATAACCACGAGAGGTTCCTGAAGCGTTAGGAAGCTATAATCAAGGCACCTAATCTCAACCAACCAAGATCTTCTCCTAGAAATAAGAAGAACCCCATGAAATAAAGGCAAGAATCTCGGCCAAGATCCCACTGAATCGGGAACAGTTCTATAAATATTATGTAACGCCCCTAAAGAAAGGCAGAGGACCTTAGAGGCAAAAACTAGCAATTGTACTATGGTAATCATCATTATTGAAAGACAAGGAGCAAGAGTCTCCATTAAAGAGTGGATTAGCTAAGCTCCCAAGCTGGTGAACCACTATACTTCTTCTGTGTTAATCCTCCCAGCCCCTAGAAAAACATTTCTTTCATTATCACACCACCATCACTACAAAGCATAATAACGATTCATTACTCATACAATTCGGTTTACACCATCACCATACAATCTTGGACCAGATCTGAATCTGCCCCTTAGCTCTGAGAGTCTTCCAAGCTGACTGGGTGCTGAAACTGAGTCACTAGGTAACCATTTGACACTATCCTCTTTATTTGGGTTAGGTTGCATATTAGGAGGAATTTGATTCAAAAGTTCCCACACATGGTCATCAAATTATAGTATTCTCACTTTTTAAGATGCAAAATTACTAGTGAATTATGTTTACTCTTGTTTTTGCAAACATATCTTCTGTACTTGATAGTATATGACTAGCCCATTTAATAACTTGGGACGAAATTTAGATTTAATTATGTTTTTCAAATTCCTATTCACTTCTAGGATCAAAAATGCACCCTGAAATTCGGGTTTCATTTAGGTTGAACTCATGTCAGACGACTAAGGTTGAAATTTGGTTTCAATTTGAGTTAAATTTGAATTAGTAAATTTGGGACAGATTCGGGTTAGGATCCCAAAAATTAGAGATTCCAACTCGCATATTGTTCGATTTTAAATTAAATTTTTGCTCAAACTCAATAATTCTAGAAATCTCTATCCAACTCATGAATATTTTTAAGTTGGCGGTTCGATTCCAACTGATTAACCGAAGTTACACTCTTAGGTGGTATCTGATAAAATTAAAAGCTAAATGCTAAATTATCAGTGCGAAATGCTGACTTTTTAAATCCACTGACTGTTTGGTATCTGCTGAAATTTATATATTGAATTGAATCGATCTGTTTGACCAATATAAGGAGCGGAAGTTTAAAAATTATTATTATTCTAATTTTATCCTTCTTTTTAACCATCTTACCGTAATTATTTTATTCCTACTACCACCATTACAATGATGCTGGTGGTGGTGATGATGATGGTGACGATGACGACGGTGGTGATGGTGGTGGTGGTGGTAGTGATGGTGGTTGTGGTTGTGGCAGTGGCCCAATGGCAGCGATAATGGTGGTGGTGGCGGTGGCAGCGACACAATAATGGTAGTGGTGGAGCGCAGGTATTGAAAAGTTAAGAAAGCGAAATGTATTGAGGGTATATTTGTCTATTATGAGAAATTTATAAAATTCTCACTGGCTAACATTTTCAGTATTAGGTGATAAATAGGTGGCTTGTTACTTAAAATTTTAGCCTATTTTTAAGGAGTGCTTAAAATATTAAGTGGTATGAATTTTAAGTTATCAAACGGATTTAATTTATCAATTACTTAAAATATTCGATTTTAAATGTTAAATGGTGTTATCAAACAGCATCTGGTGTGAATGTGTTTCAATGAGATGTTTTATAAACAAGTGTGTAGTTAGAGTAGATAACTACTGAACGTATAGTGAAGGGGTTGCTCCCTTTATGACATGTGTAATAGCATTAAATAATCCCACGTGAAAGTGACAAGACTAGTCACATGAGAAAGACATCACTAAACTCAATCACTAGACAGCAACCGAGCTGTTCAAAAAGCTCGGGAAGGAAGAATGAGCTATGTCCTCATCATGACTGAGCTGTTTAAAATAGTGAACGTGGCGCTAAAGAGATGCCTACAATTCAGGCATTCTAGTTTGACGAATGAGCATAAACATAGGCTCGGCAGAAGGAATTAGAGAAATCTCAGTAACTTCTTGAACATAATCGCCTGATTAAGGGAAGATTTACCACCTTGAATCAAAAATATGAAAACCCTAACTGAAAAGGACTCTATAAAAGACATAAGGAGCCAATGTGAAAGGTACGCTGAACTTTCATTACCTTCTTGCAATTCAATCAATTCCATTACTAACTTAAGCATCAGAGTGCCTTCAATCGAAACACTTCGATCTTGGGCAGTTTGTTCATTTTGTAGGAAAGAAAGACTGGAAGATCAAGTTCAGAGCTCACTTATATCAAAGACATTAATCCTTCACTCCTATAGGAGGTACATCTGTTGTTTGCCTCTTATATTTTGGCGCCATCTGTGGGAAGATTTTTCATCAAATAGAACAAAAGGCCAATGTCGAGACTAAGAAGTGCCATTGGATCACCTGTACGCAGTTTTGCTATGTATGATTCTGATCCAAACTACAAAATATCATTCCCATCTGATAGTGACATTAGGATGGACATAGGCAAGAGCCCAGACAAGCCACTTGAGGATGACGAGTTATCCTCCGCAAGTTTGAAGCCATATAAGCACCAGAGTCAACAGGATGCTGATCGGGGAGAATTCCTTTGTACTAAGGGGGAGAACCCCGTTCTGGGAAAATTGGTTCAATCCCTACAAGACCGACTTGACACGCATGACAAATTGTTCAAAAAAATCCTACACCAGAGAGAGATCTGATGAAAGAAAACGAAGAATTACAATTTAAATTAAAGGAAATGACCAAGAGGGAGAGGCGTAGCAAGGAAAACCGATAGGAGAGTCCCGAGAAGAAGCGAAGTAAAAGAGAAAATGCCAAGGAAGAGGAGTTTTGGAAGCACTTCATAACTGAAGAGCTTAATAACTGACTAAGGAGACCAGAGCAAAAATCGGCTAGGGACCTAGCTTGAAGAGCCACGAAAGAATACGTAGATGGTACGCAGTGCTCCCCCTTCACTAGATGGATTGAGAGAGGATGAATCCCGAGTAAATTTGTAGTCCCAAGCTTTAACTTATATGACGGAAAGACAGATTCGACCTTCCACATTTGACACTATCGACAACTTATGACCATCCATCGGAAGAATGAGCCATTGTTCTGCACCATTTTTCCCAGCAGCCTTGGAGAATCAGCCATGAAGTAGTTCGATAGTCTACCGAAAGGCTCGGTAGATGGATGGGCACAACTCGTCAAGCAATTCACAACTCGGTTCATATCAAGCAGTAAACAACCCAAAAGATGTTGGGGCGCTGCTAACATTTAAGAAGATAAGCACTGAAACTTTGAGGAAATATGCTCACCGTTATTGGGAGACGATGAACAAAATCGAAGCATGCAACCTAGAGATTAGATGTGGCTTCCTTCAAGATAGGGTTGCCAAAAGAGAACCCCCTGTGCCAATCGCTCACCAGAAGATCTGTCATGGACATAGAGGAGCTAATGGCGAGAATTGAGAAATACTCCAAAGTGGAAGATGACCTGTCTAGAGACGTGGCAAAGAAGCAGATAGGTAAAAAGCAATTCGGCTGAGATAAACAAATTGAGCCGAATAGAGATGTTGGGAAGAAGAAAGAAAAGGGGGGGCTCCCCTCGAAATCCCCTTTCATAGGGGCAAACACGGTGTTCAAGAAGTTGATATACAAAATATTGACTTAGATCAAAGGGAAGACATATTTCAAGTGGCCTAACAAGCTCACTGGAGACCCTTTAAAGAGGAACCATAATTTCAGGTGTTCATATCATCAGGATGTGGGACATATGACTGAGAATTGTAGGTCGTTGATGTAGCATTTGGAGAAATTGATCCAGGCAGGTCATCTATCACAGTTCATAGAAAATGGGGGAGATAGAGCAAATGGTGGAATAATCGAACCTCAGGGGAACCAAACTAGCAGGTATGATTGATGTAATCCACGCCGCAACAAATCCCCAAATGGCAATAAATAACGCTGCTAGGGCGTACATCCAGAGAGCATCCAAGAAAAGAGAAGTTTATCAGCTGAGATTGTCCCCCGAAGTCAGGAGTAAAAGGATAAAGTTAGAAGAGGTAGCCGAGACTACCTGTTTCTCTGAATAGGATTTGATTGGGATACATCAGTCACACAATGATGCTCTGGTGGTTACCCTCCAAATTGCGAACTATGATGTGAAGAGAGTATTAATCGATCCAGGAAAATTTTCTAAGATCATGTACATGGACCTTTTCCAGAAGCTTAGGCTTAAACATGAAGACCTCAAGCCGGATAATACCCCATTGGTCGGCTTCAGCGGTAAAACTGTCCTTCTAAGGGGAAAAATCACACTCTCGATAAAGTTGCGGTCATGATCGAATTTCTTGTAGTAGAAACAACCTCGGCATACAATGTTATTATGGGTCGAATCTGGTTGCATGAGATGAAGGTAGTACCGTCGACATATAACCAGATGCTCAGATTCCCCTCGATAGAGGGAATAGTGAACATTCGAGGAGACTGAGTGAGTTCGAGAACTTGTTTATTGGCCTCAGTAAAGGGAGAAGATGGTGGAGAAGTGTGAGACAGGGGCCAAGCTCCCAAAATTATGAAATAGCAACCAAACCTCGATAGCTTGGTTGATAGTGAGGAGGAGTCGACCTACCGAACTATCGAGGTAAGTCCTAAAGTATCTTTAGGCAAGAAGGAACTGGCCAATCAAACGATCAAACTGTAGAAGAATTGTCTAAAGTACCTTTAGACAAAGAAGAAATGCTACTGGATAGGACTATCAAAGGATTTTCTAAAGTACCTTTAGGCAAAGATGGTGAAAAATACTTCCTTCTAGGAGCCTCCCTGCAGCCTGAACAGCGTGAGGAGCTCATTTCATTGCTAAGAGAATATTTTGACGTATTTGCATGGACGACTTATGAAATGCTTGGTGTTTCACCAGAAGTGGCATGCCATCAACTGAATGTTGACCCCAGCTTTAAGCCAATGAAGCAGAGATTGAGAACGTCGGCACCACAACACCAGGAGGCGATAAAATAAGAAGTCAAATACTATAGTCGTCAAATACTGTAGCCATCAAGAAGAAGAATGTGAAGTGGAGGGATTGTGTCGACTTCACCGATCTCAACAAGGCTTGTCTAAAAGACAGTTTTCCTTTACCGAAGATAGATTAGTTGGTCGACGCAACCACCGATCATTTGCGGATGAGCTTCTTAGATGCTTACAAGGGTTATCATCAGGTCCTTTTTTGCCAAACTAGATCAGAAAAAGACCACCTTCATAGCACTAAAGGGACATACTGTTACAAGGTAATGCCTTTTGGGCTGAAAAATATAGGAACAACCGATCAGAGGTTGGTGACGAAGATGTTTTCCCATATGTTGGGCATCACCATGGAAGTCTACATCGATAACATGGTGGTAAAAAGTTGAAGGGCCACTAGCCACTGCTTTGACTTGAGAAACGCTTTTGACATACTTTGAAAATATAAAATAAAGCTCAATGCCTCGAAATATGCGTTCAAAGTAGGCTCTGAAAAGTTCCTTGGGTTTCTGGTTACCCATCGGGGAGTCGAGGTGAATCTTGATCAAGTAAAGGCAATCACAGAACTACAATCACCTGGAACAGTAAAAGAAGTGCAAAGGCTAACAGGAATGGTAGCTGTTTTGGGAAGAATCATATCCTGAGCATTAGATAAATGTAGATCTTTCTTCCAATAGATCAAAGGAAAGAAGGGAGCATTATGGAGTCTGGAGTGCAAGGATGCGTTTACGAATTTGAAAATGTACTTGGCTTTCCCACCTATTTTAATGACACCACTCCCTAAGGAACGCTTGTTCTTGTACCTAGTTGTATCCGAGCACGCGGTAAGCGGAGCACTAATGAGAAGCGATCGAACAAATCTGATTCCTGTGTACTATGCCAACAAAATTCTTTTGGATGTCAAATCAAGATACACGTCGTTGGAAAAACTCGTACTTGCCCTGGTAAGCTCAGCTAGGATGTTGCGACACTACTTCCAGGCACACCAAATCGTGATGCTCACTGATCAGCCCCTAAAAGCCCTTTTTTCAAAAGGCCAACCTGTTAGGATGCATCACTAAGTGGGCAGTTGAGCACGAAGAGTTTGATATTGTGTTCGAACCAAGAACTGCAATAAAGGGACAGGTGGTGGTTGATTTTATCGTCGAATTCCAACCTAAACAAAGCTCGGGACTAGGTGAGAAGTCTAAGTGTGATAACGATTCAGAGCTAGTACTGGGATTTCTGTCCGAGGTTTAAGATAGAAGTTGTGGTATTTATATTGGTGGAAGATCACTGGCTCACCGAGCCATTTTCTAAGGTTTTTGATGGTTGTACATGCACAAGGACGCTCAACATTTTGTTAGGCGGTGCGAAAAATGTCATAAATACTCTCCGATACCAAGAAGACCCGCCCAAGAGTTACTTCCCTTAGCAAGCCCGTGGTCATTTGCACAGTGGGGATTGGATATAGGAGGACCGCTTCCTTGGGCCCTTGGAAACAAGTGTTTTCTTCTTGTTGCAACTGACTACCTCACAAAATTGGTAGAAGCCGAGCCCCTAGCTTACATCTGAGAAAGCGACAGAAGGAAATTTGTATGGAAGAACATCATCACTAGGTTCAGAATACCTAATGCCCTCGTATCTAATAATGGGACACAGTTCTACAGTGGTTCCTTCAAAGCTTTTTGTTAGCAGTATGGGATTTGGAACCATTATTCAACTCCATCCTATCCTCAAAGTAACGGGCAAACAAAAATATTTGACAAGACGATCCTGGATGGTATTAAGAAGAGGCTAGACGACGTGAAAGGAAAATGGGTGGAAGAGCTATCAATCATTTTGTGGACATACCGAATCACACCTCGACGCTCGACTAGAGAAACCCCTTTTGCACTTGCCTATGGAATGGAGGCGGTAATACCTTTGAAAATTGGATTACCAACCTTAAGGACTGAACTCATAGAGAGTGGAAGCAATGACACCATCATTGCTCGAAAAGCAGCAATTCAGATGGCATCTTATCGGCAGTAGATGTCTAGAGCTTATAACAAGAAGGTTAATCCTTGGTCTTTTGCCCTTGGAGACTTAGTCCTTAGACGTGTCATGGGATTAGTTAAGAACCCAGGGCATGGAAAGCTAAGAGCAAATTGGGAGAGGCCGTACAAAGTAACATGAGCGGGGGGTAGTGGGTATTATGAACTCGAAACTCTAGACCATAAATTAGAACTGCACCTCTGGAATTCGACCAAGCTAAGGAAGTTCTATTTCTAAAAGTGCCTTTTTGAAATACAAACTTCGAAGTACCTTTGAGAAAATAAGGGGGCCCCTTACATGGAAGATTCAACAAGGATGATTCATGATTAGCAAATTCTTTGCGATGTATTACAAAAGCATGAATAAAAGCTCTTAAGATACATTAGTAAAATCTCTCAATTTTCATTGCCATTATTGAATATGTCCTACTGCTACGGTAGGGAGGCAAAAATCTTGATAGAAGTGTATGCTTAAATCAGACACAGCCACCCGATCAAATTCAAGCCCTCTTCTAGGCATGAAGATGTAAGTTGAATGGGTAGTGATTTGAGCCCGATTAGATTGGGGGGGGGGGGGGGAGGGCGGTGTGAGTGTAGAAAGACTTTGAAAACACCCTAGGGGCCAGAGCCTAACTCTACATGATGATCGAGCTCTTTGAAGAAGGGTGAAGTAAGGGCCATAACTTCTAGAGCTTAAATTTTTTCTAAGTGTTAAAAGGTCCCTATGTTGGGATCGAGCTCTGTGAAGAAGGGTCAAGTAAGGACCATAACTTCTAGAGCATAAATTTTTTCTAAGTGTTAAAAGGTCCCTATGTTGGGACCGAGCTCTTTGAAGAAGGGCCGAGTAAGGGTCTTAACTTCTAGAGCTTAAATTTTTTCTAAGTGTTAAAAGGTCCCAATGTTGGGACCTAGCTCTTTGAAAAAGGGCCAAGTAAGGGCTATAACTTCAAGAGTCTAAATTTGTCTAAGCGGAGACCGAGTTTATTGAAGAAAGGCTGAGTAAAGGCCATGACTCCTTGAGCAATCATCTATTTTTAAACAACCACAAAAACCAAAAAGAAAGTAAAAAACACCAAACAGAGAGCTAGGGAATGAAACCTTCATTATATTTCGAAAAGTTACAAGATCTTTCCAAAAGAACTGTCAAGTGAACTAAAAATTTTTCAAGTCTTTGTCTTCAGGATGACGAGGGCTGGGAAGAGCTAGGCATAGAGTGGCGAGAATGAAGCTCAGAGGTTTGAGGCACTTCAGTAGTAGTCAAAGCGACATGCCAGGTGTTACTAAAATACGCCTTCTCCAAGAGTGGTATATGCAGAGCCAAATCATTCTTCGCCTTCTCCATTCCTTGTTCATATGCAGAGTCCTCTTGATCCTTAGCCTCAGCCCTAAACTTATCAAATTCTTCCAAGAGACTAGCATGATCAAGTTGGGATTGGGAGAGCTCCACATTTGCTACAAGCTCAGACTCTTTCAACCGTTCAATCTCTATAGAAAGTTTCTTGTTCTTCTTGGTCAGGTTATGCATTTGAGCCTGAAGAACCAGAACTTCCTCGCAGAGCTTGGCATACTCTCCATCCATAGACTCTTTCTTCGCCAAGGTAGATGCTCGGGCATGAATAGCGTTCTTCATGGCTTTATCTTTTCTCGCAATCCTAGCCCCCACTTCATGGACCTTTTGAAGCCACTACAAGTTAAAAGAAAAATGAGAAGTTTGGATAGATTACTTCTCAATGGTTCTAAAAATGGAAAATAAAGCAAAGAGGCAAAATAGCAGAACCATCTACTAGATTGCTTGGCAAGTAATTTCATCATCAGACAAAGACTCATTTGTAGCGAGGAATAATTACCCCTAGCAATCCCCACAACTACATTAAAGTCTTCAATAATAGAATCCTTCACTGTAATCTCTCCCCTTTTCTCTCTAAAAATAGGTCAAAAAGGAGGAGTAGTAGGCTTAGGAGATGGAACTGCATCAGACTCTACAACTTTACGCCTCTTAGGGGTAGGGTCGTCAGAAAGGTCCAAAATTGAGTCAAGAAGGTTATTAGAGGAATGAACAAGAATTGGAGGATTGAACTCAGCAGGTATGGAAGAATTTGTGGCCCAAACCAAATCAACTGGTTCATTGTCCTATAGAACCATATTGCTCGGCTCGAGAGGAGTAACGTTAGTAGGGACTTTCGGTGCAGGCTCTTCTACAAGTACAGGGTTGGAGGGAGTAGGAGGATCAATTGGCATAGGAGATTTGGTAGGAACGGATGGTTCAACAGTTGACAGAAAATCAAGAAAATTTCTGACCAATCTATTTCTTCCAGAAGGGTTGGGCACTGTTTTCTTGCGGGAACAAGGAATCTAGTCCCAAGCAGTCTGGATGGACTCACAATCGGAAGCAAATGCAGAGTTAGGTTGGTTGGGCATTGCGATGAATGACATGTATGTCAAGGTATACCCAAGCAATGTATGAGCTGCATGACAGAAGATGAAATTGTTATAGTCCCACACCTTATTGAGCTCATGCATCTTGATAGCACGCTCAAGGACTCTCCCCTTCACAATCTCGCCTTTAAAGAAAAAACAACATAAGCAAAAATAGTAGATGAATGAATTAAGAAGATAGAGTAAAAACAATAGTCACCTGGTGCGCCTTCCTCATAGGGGCAACGATAGGAAGGAGTAATGCCAGCAGCATACTCCCAATTTTTAGAAACAAAGACCACATCGTTCTCATGACCTTTATTTGAATCTGGAAGATGGGTCACCAAATAACGGTCTTTTTTTCTCACTACGAGATAGTAGTTGTCTCTAACTGGTTTGATGATGTAACAGTACAGAATCTCCCATAGACCAAGGCTTAGGTTCAGAAGCCTATTCAAAGTAGCTACATCTATCACTGTTCTGAAAAAATTGGGGTAGCATTGGATGGGGCATAACTTTATTGCTGACAGCACCCAGAGAAGCAAATGATCGAGCGGGAAACGAACACTGCCCTTTGTAATTGCACACGTATGAATAGGAATACTCTCCCTGGTACCAATTAGAGCTTCATCGGTACCAGCTAGGGTTGTTAATCAAACTGAGCTACTCGAGCTTGACTTGAGTTTGACTCGTTTGTTTTCTAAATGAGCCTGAACTTGAACAAATTTTTAGTTTCGTTTAGAAAACAAGCCCTACAAATTCGACTAAAACTCGACAGACTTTGCTCGTTTATGTGCAAATACTCGGGCTTGACTTTTTTTTAGCTCGTTCAAACTCTGCTCATTTCCTAAACGAGCTGAACTTGAACAATTTTTTAGGTTCGATTAAGAAACAAACTTTTCAAACTCGGCTCGAACTTGGCTCGGGCTTGTTCGACTAATAGCCCTAGTACCAGCCACTTGGACATTGACATCTTTAGGAATGTTATACTTAGCTTTGAAAGCTCGAATCTCAGAAGGTGTTAAAGGAGCCATAGCACATAAGAAAGCAAAGAAGACAGATGAAAGTTCGCAAGCAGGAAAGAGGAGGATTGTGTAAGAAGATGACAAAAAAGCTTGTTTAAAAGGAGGAGAGCAAAGTTCAAGAGACGATGTTTAAATGCAGAATACGTCGCCAAAACAAAGGGAGATGTCTCAAAAGTACGCGCAATGATGGATTTGGGGGCATGAAACGACTGACAGACGAAAAACGTCTGTCACACGTTTCTTGGGGGCAAATGAAGGGGTTGCTCCCTTTATGACACGTGTAATAGCATTAAATGATCTCATGTGAGGGTGACAAAGCCAGTCACATGAGAAAGACATCACTAGACTCAGTCATCAAACAAAAACTGAGCTGTTCAGAAAGCTCGGGAAGGAAGGAATGAGCTCGGTCCTCATCATGATCAAACTGTTTAAAACAGTGAACGTGGCGCTAAAGCGATGCCTACACTTCAGGCATTTTGGTTTGATGAATGAGCATAATCATAGGCTCGACAGAATGAATTAGAGAAATCTCAGCAACTTCTTAAACAAAATCACCTGATTAAGGGAAGGTGTACTACCTTGAATCAAAAATCATGGAAACCCTAACTAAAAAAGACTCTATAAAAGATATAAGGAGCCAAGGTGAAAGGTACGCTGAACTCTCATTACTTTCTTTCAATTCACTCAATTTCATTATTGACTTAAGTATCGGAGTGCCTTTGATCAAACACTTCGATTTTTAGCAGTTTGTTTATTTGCAGGAAGGAAAGATTGAG
>CAUOFW020007680.1:0-315000 GCA_963454935.2 Ilex paraguariensis | reverse complement strand
TGCTGAACTCTGTTACACATTACTTACGAGTGGGAGGGGATGCCATATGCTGAGTGGAACCCACCAAAGGATAAAGCCAAGAGTAAGTGCAAAGGCACCAAAAAATAGGTATGTTTCACTAAGCACCAAATCACTCCCTAACAAATTCATTTTAATCTCTCCCTGCCTTTACTAGATATTACAGTAAGCTTCCCTATATTACAGTAATCCACTACTATCTCTATATCCATATATAAAACAAACAATTTCTTGGGAAGAGGCATTGAGAAGCCTTCCCTCTTTTTCTAAATTAATGAAGTTTTAAATTATTTAATTAACAAACATTCAATCAATCCTCACCAACTAAACAAGTATTTTAGTTAGGGAAACTGCTATTTAAACCTAATTGACAAATCTAATCTAAGGACCTAATTTAATACAACCATTGAATTAAGTGTAGACTCCATCTAACATTGAAACTTACAATTAATCCAATAGTTGCATTAAAGTCATATCATTTGATCCTTAGATTAACTCCTCAAATTAGGTCCATATAACATTGCACGTTAGTTATTTTGGATCTCGTGACTTAAAATGCTCCTACAATTGCGACATCATTTAGTCACTCAATTTTATACTAATTTTTTGATAAGTCAAGCATTATTTCATCCCAAAATGAAAATCTGAACTATTGTCTTAGCTCAGAGGGAGTGTGGGAGATGTTGATAGGATTATATCAACATGGAAATTATTTATTGAAATTTCTAATTTATATCAAGTAATTAAGAACAAAACAATCAAATAAAAGATCAAACCAATAACACATAAAATGCGTTAAATAAAATTGACCCGATTGTAGACAAGGAATAGAGATTAAAGTTTATAGATCAATGCTAGTATTTAACACTATTTCCTTACGACAAATTTCACTCTCACAGTGGTGTTAATGAAAATTTGAACGTCTACATCCCAAAATACAATGTTCTTCACACAATCAGAAGTAGCATTCCAATTTGATTGCCAAGCGAATCAAAAATTGTGTTTTGTACTCTCGTGTCGAAATTATGCATGTATTCACAAACTGTTGTTCGCAAATGTTAACCATAATGCAAAATGAATATGGGTGGATTTGTATAGATAGAATGGTGACTGTTCTGGACAACCATCATTCTGTCCGTAAATTTTTCAAGTTCTTATATTTAAGTTTTGTTAATAAATTTTTATCAACAGATAATATAGATAATGACTTCAATCTTTCTTAGGACATTTTTTATTGTAAATAATATTTTATTAATTTGAATTTTTAAAAACTCATTTCTTTTAAAGCGATTGTTATTGGTATTGTTAAAAATATTTTGTAAGCAATGCATGCATTGCTAAAAGAATCCAATTTTTTATGTAGTTTAGTGTTTTAATTGGGGTGTTGGTTTTAATTTTTAAAACTTTTAATTCTAAAAGTAAACCTAAGCCATCAGTACGAGTAGATACATCTTTTTTTGGAAAATTATCAAGTTTAAAACAATATTTTTTGTAAATTATATTTATCTAAAGATTTAAAATTTTCAAAACTAAATAAAAACCTAAAAATATTTTCATATGTTTTAAACTATTCAAATCTTTTTTCAATTGAAGAAAGGGCTTGACCAACAACATATATAAAGTAATCGAGCGACAGAAAGAGAGAGAGAGTGAGAGAGAGAGAGAGAGAGGCTTTAGCAAAAGATGTTTTTGTTGGCAGATTTAGGTTTAATATTTAGTTATACTAGGGTTTTTTTTTTAGGACTTTTATTGGGCTTAACCAAATGGAGAGTATATTTGGGCTTAATAAGGCTAGACATTGATTTAGGCTCTTAAAATTTAGAGCCCTAAAATTTTGGGTCTTATCTAAAACTCAAAAAATGAGGGAGGAAAAAAAAGAAAAATTTGGAAGCTAGTACAAAAATTTAAACTTAATTGAATTAAATAACATTAAGAAAGCTTATTTGACCCTAAGTCTATTTTTTTTTTTTAAAAAAGATTAAAAAGTCATTCATTACTCTATTACTCTCTCTCTCTCTCTCTATCCTCCTTTCAGTCCATTACTCTCTCAGTATCTCTTCCCTATTTTCTTTCTATCTGTAAAGTGTAGAAGATTAACATAATATTAGAGAGAAGCAAAGATAGGTTAAAAAGTTAACATAGTCCTCATACATCACTTGTTAGGTAACTCATAACAAGAATTACACATACACACCCTCTTTTATTTACACATAATACCCTAACACTATTAACGAATTACATATACTACCCTAATACTCTTAACACTCCTCCTCAAGCTGGACTATATATATCATATAATCCAAGTTTGAAACAAATCTCTGTAAGACGTATACGACTCAATGTTTTGGTAAACATATCTGTAAGCTGATCTTCAGATTTCACAAATGGAGTCGTAATCTCCTCAGTTACTATCTTTTCTCGAATAAAGTGACAATCAACCTCAATATGTTTGGTTTTCTCGTGAAACACCGGATTGGTAGCGATATGGATAGCTGTCTGGTTGTCACAGAATAATTGTAAAAGAGGTTGAACTGGAAATCTAATTTCCTGGAAAAAGTGCAGTAGCCAAGTCAACTCACTCGTCGTATGCGTCATTGCCCTATACTCAGCCTCAGCACTAGATCTTGCTATCACAGATTGTTTCTTACTTTTCCATGAAACAACGTTACCTCTTAAGAAAGTACAATAACCAATAGTTGATCTCTAATCAGAAGGAGAGTCATCCCAATCAGCATCTGAGAAACCTTTCACTCTAAGATGTCCATTAGCTCGATATAACAGTCCAAGTCCAGGAGCTCATTTAAGATATCGTAGAATACGAGTAACTGCCTCCCAATGTGGTATTCTAGGACACCTCATAAACTGACTTACTATACTGACTGCATAAGAAATATTCGGTCGAGTAATAGTGAGATAATTAAGCTTCCCAACCAATCTGCGATACCGACTTGGATTCTCAAACAGTGTATCATCATCCATCAATAGTTTTTGATTCGGATCCATAGAAACATCAATTGGTCTGCCACCTAACAAACTTGTTTCTTCTAGCACGTCAAGTACATATTTTCTCTATGATAAAAAAATACCCTATTTAGATCAAGCTACTTCAATTCCCAAGAAATACCTGAGTTTTCTCAAATTCTTAGTATGGAATCGATCTTGTAAGAAGATTTTTAACTTAGTAATCCCCTAAGAATCATTTTCAGTAATCACAATATCATATACATAGACCACCAATAGAACATATCCAGCATTCGTCCATTTATGGAACACAGAATGGTCTGTCTGACATCGAAGAAGACTAAACTCTAAAATTATATTTGAAAACTTACCAAATCATGCCCTCGGTGATTGCTTCAAACCATACAAAGATTTCTTTAATCGACATACAC
This sequence comes from Ilex paraguariensis, assembly GCA_963454935.2. NCBI lineage: Eukaryota > Viridiplantae > Streptophyta > Magnoliopsida > Aquifoliales > Aquifoliaceae > Ilex > Ilex paraguariensis. The sequence continues at coordinate 311,590 of CAUOFW020007680.1, read as the reverse complement.
TTTTACCATACTCCCCCTGAGCAGTAAACCTATGTGGCTACTCCATGTATACTTCTTCAACCAAGTCACCATGGAGGAAGGCATTCTTGACGTCTAACTGAAACAAGGGCCAATCAAGATTAGCAGCCAAAGAAATCAAGATACGAATAGAGAAAATTCTCGCCACATGAGAGAAAGTCTCCTCATAATCAACACTATAGGTTTAAGTAAAGCCCTTTGAAATAAGCCAGGCTTTGAGACGCTCTACAAAACCATCTGGATGAAATTTAATAGTATACACCCAACGACAACCAACAGTTCATTTACTAGAGGTAAAGGAACAAGATCTCAAGTCCTATTATGATGTAAGGCATCCATCTCATCATCCATAGCTTTTCTCCAACCCGGATAAGATAATGCATCCTGTAAATGCTTAGGGATAAATATAATAGATAATTGATAGGTAAAACAAGAGAAAATAGGAGATAAGGCATCATATAAAATAAAATGAGCAATGAGATGATTAGTAACACACAAACGAGTACCTTTTTGAAGAGCAATAGGTAAAGAGTCTAAATTACCTGATGGACTAGAATTAGAAGGCGGCAAGGAAGACGGTACGAACACCTCAGTCGATGATCGAGGACAACGAGAGTATACATGAAGAGGTAAAGTAGACGGTAGTACAGTAGGTAACGGAATATCTGAAGATGAGGGAAGGGATAGTGGTATAAGATGTGACCCAAAGTCCAGATCTAAAGGCTAAAAAGGTGCTGGAAAATATGGAACAAATTCTTCAAATGTGACATCGGCACTAGTAAATTATCGCTGCAGAGAAGGACTGTAGCAACGATATCCCTTTTGTGTGCGGGAATAACCAAGAAATATACATTTGGTAGCTTGAGGATCAAGTTTATCAAACTCAGGGCCCAAATTGTGAACATAACAGACACATCCAAAAACTTTAGGAGGTAGGGAAAATAAGGGCTTACTAGGAAAAAAGACAGATATGGACTTTGCCCATTTAACACAGAGGATGACATACGATTAATAAGACGACAAGCAAAAAGTACAGCATCACTCCAAAAATATCAGAGAATATTCATCTAGAATAACAGGGCACGGGTGACTTCCAACAAATGAAGGTTTTTGCGTTCAGTAACACCGTTCTGTGGAGATGTGGAAGCATAGGAAGTCTAATGAATAATGCCAGTTTTACTAAGATAAGATAAAAAATGATCATATTCATATTCCCAAGCATTATCAGAACATAAAATACGTATACGACAATCATACTAAGTTTTTATTTCCTTACGAAAGGTTTTAAATATAGAGAATAATTCAAATCGAGCTTTCATAAAAAATAACCAAGTCACACGAGAATAGTCATCCACAAAAGAAACAAAATAAGGATATTTATTACATGAAATATTCTTTATTGGACCCTATACATCAGAATGTACCAACTCAAATGGACTAGACACACGATTATTGGTTCTAGACTAAAATGACACACGGTGATGTTTACTAAGTTGACAAGCTTCACAAGACAAAGACGACACACAACTAAGACTGGAAACTTGGTACTTCAGATTCTGGAGAGAGGGATGTCCAAGGCGACAATGCCATTGAAAAGGAGACAACAAGGTCTGCAGAGCCCGAGTAGGTGAATCAAAATCAAAGTAATATAGGCCACCGGCTTCATGCCCCGTACCAATCATCCTCTTCGACTTGAGATCCTGAAAGACATAATAAAAGGGATAAAAGGTTACAAAAACAATTAAGAGAACGAGTAATCTTACTAATGGAAAGTAAACTAAAAGAAGACTAAGGAACAAATAACATAGATGATAGGGACACATCAAGGCTCAAGTGAGTAGTCCCCAGACCTGAAACTTTAGAACATGTACCATTAGCAAGAGTAACACTACGTGTGGAAGTAGCAGACTGATAAGTAGAAAAGACATCATCAGACACATCAGTCATGTGGTCAGAAGCGCCAGAGTCTATGATCCAAGGACTGCGAGTGGAGGACAATAAACAAGTGGAAGCAGTACCTGACTGGACAAAAGTAGTAGTGGAGGGAGATGAAACAGCCTGTTGCTGGGGCAGGAACTGGGCATACTCCTCTCGACCCAGTGTAATAATAACTGACCTAGTGTCTAGTGGAGCTGACTGGGTATGAAAGCAACAACTGAGGTATCATCCTAATAAGAAGCCTGATTAGCATCATTAGAAGATTTTTCATGTAAATCCCAACAGAAGTCAACAGTGTGTCCTCCACAACCATAGTGAGTACAGGAACGGGATCCACTATGGCCCCCACGACCACCCATACGACCTCATGTATGACCTCCTCGACCACCACATCCACCTTGATGACCATCACTGTGGCTACTAGGAACCACAAGAGCTGAGCGATCAGTGGAGGCACCATGATCAATGCCTAAAGGAGAAGACAATGTAGCACGCTGTAAATGAGAGAAAACCTCAAGTAGTGATGGAAGACTAGAACCACCCAAAATCTGAGAACGAATAGCCTCATATTCAGGTTTCAATCCTACCAAATACCTAACAACATTCAAGTCCTCATGTTGCTTCTCCCAAATTGCTGCATCTGTAGTAAAACGATGATAGGTCTTCATCTCATCACAGACTCCCCAAGCATGAGAGTAATAATATGCAAGACTCAGAGTACCCTGCTCCAACCGGAAGTACTGCTTGCACACCTCATACGCACGGGTAAAATTACCTGAACCAGAATACATAGCGGCCAAGTGATCTCATATCTCTTTGGTAGTATCAAGATAGAGTAGAGAAGAGCTAATACTAGCCTCAATGCTATTCAACAATAAAGAGATAATCTGAGCATCCTCTTGTTCACACTGATCATACCCAAGAGTGTCTTCCTTAGGTTTAGGATTCACCAATTATTTCTTAAATCCTTTACCTCAAAGAAAGACTTGAATAGATCAAGACCATAAAGTGTAATTAGTCCCACTAAGTTTGACAGAGGTCATGAGACCATTGATAAGAGTAGGAGGAGGCACAGATGGAGTAAGGGACGTGGTATTTTGCTTGAGTTCCATAATAGTGCAGCAACTAGCAAAGAAGAAGTGTTGCAACGCTGAATCGGGTCTAGAAATGAGGGCTGGATCATTGAATCAGACTAGTTGGACCTGCTGGAGGGCTGAATCGGGCTAGAAATAGGGGTTGGACCACTGAACCAAGTTGGAAATAGGGGTTGGACCACTGAACCGGGTTGGAAAAGAGTATTGGACCACTGAACCGGACCAACAAAGAGTACTAGATCACTAAATCAGACAGGTTGAACCCTCTGGACCACTGAACCGGGTTCAAAAAGATAGTTAGACCTCTGAACCGGACCGACTGGGCTCTTTGGACTACAGAACCGGCCTGAACCGTGGGGCTGGACCACTAAATCGGACTGTCTAGGCTTTTAGGATTGCTGAATCGGCCTGAGCTATGGGCTGGACCCTGGTTTGACCCAATCTGATCCAGACCAGAGGAGCTCCTATTCTTCCTCTTCTTTGTTGATTAGGGTTTCAGTAAACCCTAATCTTCAATTGTGCCTCACCGCCATGACAGCCACACCACGACACACCACCACCACGACGAACTCCAAACGACGGCGAAAAGCCCACCACAACTAGCGACACACCACCATAGTAACATGATAGCTTCGACAACACAACCACAACAGCGACAGTGCCACCACCACCACAATAATGGAGATCACCACCACACGCGACAACACCACCACAGTACCACGATGGCTTCTACAATGGCTTTTACCAAAAGTACCACCACCTCCATAGTAACGACACCACCACCTCCATATTAACGACACCACCACCACCACAGCAACGACACCACCACAATAGTGGCTTTTACCAACGATACCGCCACTGCCACAGCAACAGTACCACCACCACAACAATGGAGAGCTAATTTATTTAAAATATATTTAGGATCGTAAATGCTCTGATACCATGTAAAGTGTAGAAGATTAACACCATATTAGAGATAGGTCAAAAACTTAACAGCCCTCATACATTACTTGTATTTATAGGTAACTCATAATAAGAATTACACATACACACCCTCTTGTATTTACACATAATACCCTAACACTATTAATAAATTACATACACTACCCTAATACTCTTAACACTATCTATCTATCATTACTCTTTCTATCTATTCCCTATTCTCTCTCTCTCTCTCTCTTTGCCCATTGATAATTTATTTTCTCTCTCACTCTCTATTCCCTATTTTATTTCTATCTATCCCCTATTCTCTCTCCCTGTGGGGTTTTTTTTCGATGTGGGTAATTTTTTTTAGATTTATTTGAGAGAAAGTGTATGAATAGATATTTTACTCTATTAAGTTCAATTTTAATAAAATATTTTTTGATTAGGTACAAAATTCAAATGACATTTGAATTTTTTTTACTTATTTACCCTTTCATAAATTATGCATATTTCTTATTCTTTCACTCTCTCTCTTTCCCTCTCTCCATTACTCTCTCACTCTCTCCCTTATTCTTTGTCTCTTTATTACTCTCTCTATCTCTCCCCGATTCTTTTCTCCCTCTCCCTCCCATTGATAATTTATTTTCTTTTAAACTATGTAAAGATTTGATTTAATTTTTCAACTCTCTCTCTCTCCCTATTCTCTCTCTCTCTCTTTCACTCTCTCTTCCCCAATTTTCTCACACCGTTGATTTCTCTCTCTTTATATCAACGCTACAACAATACAATTATACAAACTAGTTACAATTGTCATGTAATACACCAAATAGTTGCTCATGTGTTTTGATAAATTAAACGGTTACACCAAACAATTACAAAATATTATGACACCAATCCAATTTTTTATTCAATTATTTATATAAAACTAAGAGTTACACTATTTAGTATCACGACATAGTTACACTAATTATATACACTAAATTTGGTATAGTGGTAAACTCTTTTGAGTCTTCTCTTCGAGTCTCCCAACAATGGACTCACTATCTCAATCAAGTTCTAGGTTGGTGTTATAATTTTGTGTAATTATTTAGTATTAACTGTTTGATATATTATAACACATGAGTAAGTGTTTGATATATTGTAGTGTAATTGTAACTAATTGGTGTAAGTGATTAGTGTAATTGTAACATTGAAATAAGGAGAGAGAGAGGGAGAGAGAGAGAATAAGGAGAAAAAGAGTAACAATGAGAGAAAGTAGGGGAGAGAGAGTGAGAGGGAGAGAGAGAAAAAATTAAATCAAATATTTATATATTTAAAAATAAAATAAATTATAAATAGGGAGACAGAGGGAGAGAGGCAATAGGGGATAGATAGAGAGAGTATTGGAGAGAGATTGATTGAGAGAAAATAACAAAGAGAGAGTGAGAGAGTAATGGAGAGAGAGGGATAAAAAGAGTAATGAAGTAATGAATGACCTTTTAGTCTTTTTTTTCCAAAAAAGTACTGAGGCCAAAATAAGTTTTCTTAATGTAATTTAGTTCAATTAAATCTAAGTTTTTGTATTGACTTCCAAATTTCTCTTTTTTTTTTCCCTCATTTTTTGTGTTTTAGATAAAACCAGAATTGATGCAGATTGTAAAAACTAGGGTTTGCAGCTACCTCTGAATAAAACTTTTAGCTCTTTAATTATAATGGAATAGCAAAAACATCAAAAAGATCTTGAATGTTGGGAACAAATGCTAGCCAATCCAATGATGTCTAAGCAAATCCATGGATGACTTGTTCTTGACCGGACCTGGAAGGGGATAAGTCGAAGTACGTGTAAACTAGTCTGAATACCTTTGACCATTGAACTAAAAAAAATTGATGTCTAGAGATTGGCTACCATTGAGTCATATTGCATCGAATTCATGTCATGTCTAAAATCAATTTAACAAAGTCTTAATCCTATTTATTTGGAGTTGACTACATGAATTATGTTTCTCTATTCTACCCTATGCAGGGTCATATATTTCATAAACCCTAATCTATCATATCCTCTTTTACCATTTCGTTTATTGTTATTTTAAGTCTATCTCTACCTCTCATATTACCATCAATATGTATCAAATTACTCTTCTTTACCAATGAATTATTAAGTCTTTTATATACATGTTTAAATCACCTAAGTTGATTGCTTCTTAATTACATAGATATATACTAATTTTTAATTCTATCATTTCTAAACAAGAAGACCTTAAAATTTGATCTATGTATGGTAATTGAATACCTTTCAAGGTACATCGAACTTCAATACAATGAACAAATTGTTCAAAGCTAGCACCTAAATTTGTATAATAACCTTTAGCTACCTTTCAACATGTTTTCATTTCTTATCAGAGAGAAAATTCTTGATTCCATCGAATACGTTCTTTCAATACTACTCCCCTATTATAATTTTAAGCAGATCTATTTGAGGAAATATAAATCCGATTGCGATATATTGGATAGCGAGATTTCTTCCTCGAGAAAAGAAAGAACGCAAAATAAAAGTCAACACCTTCTAAATGATAAACCACTTGAAAGGCCTTCCACAACAATTGGCTTCAATATAGATCTCTTCTGAGCATGACTTAAAAACAAAGCATCGAGCTCTGATGGCGATGGCAACCTTGTCCCATCTTCTCCTCCCTTCCATCCTCAATCTTGTCTTCCCTTAACATTTAATTCTCTTTTCTTTGCTGATAACCTCACATACCCACCTTCCTACCTTTATGACCAATAATAGCTCTTGCAAATCTAAGGCTCCTATACAAGGGTAGCCGCTCCAATCCTAACTCTGGTACCAGTTCTACAGTTCTTTTGGTCCAAAAGTAGCCACTCCAATCTAGCTCGATGGGTGTTAACCAGCAGAAAACACCATGTACGTCCTTTTCTTGGGATCAAGTTGTTCAGAAAGGTAGGAGAGTGGATCTCTTTGCTAGTCATGCCTCCTTTCAACAGGGACCTAATCTTGCTTCTATGAAGCCTCAATACCATGAAAAGTGATTGTTAAACCCCCAAAAGAGGTTGCCATCAAGGGTAGTAGGCCTCTGATTTTGAAGAAATGGCAGACTGATGTTGTAGTCTCTAAAGAAGATCATTTCGTTATTCCTGTGTGGGTGAAGTATACAGGACTGATGATGGTCTTAGCTACATTGCAAGTGCCTTAGGGAGACCACTTTATGCTGATATGTTGACTTTTAGAAAGAACAGAATCAATTTTGCTAGAATCTGTGTTGAGATTAATGCAAAGGACACTTAATTCATTTGATCTCTAGCTGGACAAGAATGATGTCAATGGGAATCCTGAAGTTGTTGTCATTGTTGTGGAGTATCAACATATTCGGCCACTCTGAAGATTACTAACACGAAAAGAGTAGTCTGGTGAATGAATTTCATCCTCAAGAAGTTGGTCGTACCGTGAATGATAAAGAAAAATCCATTATCAACACTACCATAGTGGTGGAGGAGGAAGACTAGCCACCTACTACAATTCTCCAAACTCCTACTTTTCAAGTTGCTAGCTCCTCACACATTGAAAAGAAGCATGTTGCGCAGAAGGACCAGGTTAATAATTTCACTCTTAGCCTTTCTAATTCTGCTAGTTTCCTTGATATTAGCATCTCAAGCAATAAGACTAAGAGATTAAGTGAAGCATGAGGCAAATTAGCTATTGATATTAGCCCTTCTCATCCTAGCCTTCCTCATAAGGCCTTTGACCCCCAGTATTATGAGTCCACCCAAGCCTGAAAACCAGTGGCTTACTCAAAAAAAAGGGAGAAAGAAACCCAAAGACATGGAAGATTAAAGGGTAATGAGCACCTTAAGCTCAGTAAAGCTCTACTTCTATGATAAGTTTGGCCTGCTGGACATTAGAGGGCTCAATGATCCCTCTAAGTAGGAGGAAGTGAAGAAACTTGTTAATCAAGTACAACTTCAATTAGTTGGAATAATTGAAACTAGATTTAGAGAAGTAAACTCTTCTTTTATAATGCAGAATGTGTTTAGGCAATGGAACTAGTAATTACCAGAGCCACACCTTAGGCCGACTTTGGATTGGGTGGAACCCAAACTCCCTCACCGTATACAAAGTGTATGAAATTGATCAAATCGTCCATTGTCATGTTAAACATAATGAAAACCATTCTAGCATGAATGTCTCTATTGTGTATGCATCCAATGAATTAGTGGATAGAAGAGTTCTTTGGGGAGATCTGAGATACCTTGCTAGTGTTCACCAAAATGAGCCTTGGATTATCCTTGGGTATTTCAACACTATTAGAAATCCCAGTGAATCTCTAGGATGCTCAAGGAAGTGGAATAATGGAATGATCGAGTTTGAAGAATATTTACAAGATTCTGAACTAGAGGACTTAAGATACTTGATATTTTCTACACTTGGCATAACAATAGAGAAGGAGTGCATTGGATCACTAGAAAGCTGGATAGAATTTTGGTTAATGAGGAATGACTTACCAAATTCCAACAAGCAGTTGTTGAGTTTCTACCCCATGGGGTCTCAGACCATTCCCTTGGTGTGGTCAAGCTGGGAAACCCAAAGAAAAAAGATGTTCTCCCTTCAAATTCTTCAATTTTATTGCTGAAAAAGATGAATTTATATCCATTGTCGAGCATAATTGGAAGGAAAATGTACAGGGGTCCCACAAATACAAGCTTTGTCATTAATTGAAGAGCCTTAAAGGTGTACTTGAGTCCTTTTGTAAAGAAAAAGGTTCTGACACTGAATTAGCTATCTCCACCAAAGTTGCTCTTGAAGCCTGCCAAAGGAATGTGGACAGTAATCCTAACAGCTTACTATTGAGGGAAGAGGAGAAGAGGTTGCTTGCTAATTTTCTGTTTGTTGCAAAAGCTGATGAGTCTATTTATAAGTAGAAGTCAAGGGTATTGTGGTTAGGTGACCAGAACACAATTTTCTTCTTTAAGACCATGACCAATAGAAGAAATAAAAAGAAGATTATTTCTATCAAAAGATCTGATGACTCTGTGGCTATAGGTGAACAAGCAGTCCAGCGTGAAGCCATTAACTACTTTAAGCAACTGCTGAGACCAAATTCAATGTTCCTTGAAACTGAAAGGATGAGCCTATTAAACCCAATCATTCAAAAGAAATCTCTAGCCAACAATATGCAGAGATGGCTATGCCTTTCACCAATGATGAAGTCAAGAAAGCCTTTTTTTTCAATGAATGACCATAAAGCTCCAGGGGCTGATGGCTATACCCTTACTTTTTTGGGAAAGTGTGGCCTATTATAGGGATTGATGTTGTTAAAGCTGTGAATGAGTTTTTCTTTTCTAATGGCAAGCTTCTGAAAGAGTTGAATCCCACTATCATTGCTCTATTTCCAAAAAGTGCCTAATCTTGCTTCAATGAATGATTTCAAGCCCATCTCATGTTGTAATACCATTTACAAGGCCATCTCGAAGTTGATTGCCTCTAGAATCAAAGGTGTGCTTCCAAGCCTTATTAACCAAAATTAGTCTGCTTTTATTCCTAGAAGGATGATTAGTGTAACATCCTTATTGCCCAAGAATTTCTGAGGAATTATCATAGAAGTAATGGTGCTCCTAGGTGTGCTATTAAAGTTGAATTGAAAAAAGCTTTTGACTCTGTGAGTTGGTCTTTCTTGATGGATGCTCTTGAAGCCTTGGGTTCCCATTGGAGTTTAGGAAGTGGATTTTGAAGTGCATATCCACCCCTAGGTTCTCTATCAATGTGAATAGAGAGTTGGTTGTATTCTTCCCAAGTGCTAGGGGTTTAAGGCAAGGGGATCCTATTTATTTTTGATTGCCATGGAAGTCTTCTCTCTCCTTGTACTTCACAAAATTCACTCAAGCAAGGGTTTAAATTTCATTGGAGATGCAAGAAATTTAACCTCACTCATCTCTCAATCGCCGACAATTTGTTACTTTTTTGCCATGGTGACTGCTCTTCTGCTAAGATTCTTAAGGATGTTCTAGACAATTTTCAGCTCTTTTCTGGATTACAAGTCAACCTTAACAAGAGCAATATTTACACATGTGATGTGCAAGCTGAGGTAAAGAAACACATCATCCATCTCTTTGGGTTCTCACAAGGCCAACTCCTTGTGGAGTACTTAGGATTACCGCTTTTACTTCTAGACTTAGATCTCAGCATTGCAATAAGCTCATTGTAATTGAGAGGAGAATTAGATCTTGGACCAATAGATCCCTCTCCTATGCTGAGAGGCTTCTCCTTATCAAATTTGTTCTATGTAGTATTCAAATCTATTAGTCCTTTCATCTTAATCTTCATCAACAAGTTATTGAAAGGCTTGAGCAACTTATGAGAAAATATTTGTGGAAAGATACATAGTTGAGCAGTTCAGGGGCTAAAGTCTCTTGGGAGGATATTTGCAAACCTAAGGAAGAAGGTGGATTGGGAATTAAAAGAGTCAAGGAGTGTAACGTTGCCTTGATGATGAAGTACATTTGGAAACTCTTTACTGACAAACAAAATATGTGGGTGAAGTGGGTGCATACTTTCCACCTAATGATGAGATACTTATGGGATGTAAAGGTCACTCAGTCTAATTCTTTGAATTGGCAGAATTTGTTGAAGTTAAGAGGGACTATTAGGCCACTAATTGGTCCACAAAATTGGCAATGGTGAAGGTACTATGCTTTGGTATGACAATTGGCACCCTCTTGGGCCCTTGATGTTTGTACGTAGTGCTAATTTGTCCAAGACAAGGAACTGGCAAAAGAGTCTCTTGTTAAAAGAATCATTGTCAATGGCCAATGGCAATGGACTCTTTCTATCTCTTCTTCCTCCCAAGCTATCACCAGCACAATGTCCTCGTAGATTTCCCAACCCTTCCACTGAGGACAAGGTGAACTAGATTCTCTCTTCTAATTCAAATTTCTCCACTTCCTCAGCTTGGGAGCAGCTTCCTAGTTTAGTTTCCCAGTTCCATGGCATATGTTTGTCTGGTCTGGGAATGTTGTCCCTAGAATGAGTTTTATCCTTTGGTTAGTTGTAAGGTCCAGACTGAGTACCCTTGATACAGTTCAATCTTATGCAACCCACTTGGGCACTAATTGTATCCTTTGCAGAGCTGCAGATGAGACACATTCCCACTTGTTCTTTGAGTGCACTTATTCATCAAGAGTTTGGAACAATATTATGCTAGCTAATGGGTTTGTCTGGCAACCTAAGCCATGTAATGAACTTATTGAATGGACTACTATCAATTGGAAGGGGAAATCAATGCAAAATTTGATACATAGAATTTGCTTGGCAGCATCAGTCTACTATGTTTAGATGGAAAAGAATTCCAAAAGATTTCGAAACCAATATAGAGACTGAATACTTTGAGCCATCTAATCCAACAGGTTATAAGGAGCAGAGTGTCGAATTTGAAATTTACGGCTTCCACCAACAACTTGCTTGCATGCCAGTTATGGAACCTTCCCTTTTCTTGTTTCTTTTAGTTCATGTGATGGTTTCCCTTTGGTGCTATCCAATTGGTGTTGTCCCTTTGGTGCTTCCCATTGTTGCCTTGGTGATTTCTCTTAACGTTCTGATTGCTCACAGTATGAGAGTGGTGAAGTTAGGCATCCTCGATGATCCTGCAGCACATGTTAATGTGGTTTTTTCTATTTTCTCTATTTGTTTCGATCTATGGTGAGGAATTTAGATGGAAGTTTAAGCTCAAGGCCTCCACTTCCTACTAAATTCTTTCTCCTGGGCACTTCTTATGTTCTTGTGTTTGCATGGCCATTGTTCTTTTCTCATGGCTTGTTTGGATTTTTGTCATGGATCTGGAATGGCCCATTTGGTTTTTGTAAGGGTCATTCCCTTTTCTTGTTCTCTTTTTTGATCAATTGATTTTTATTTTCCGAAAAAAACAATTGGCTTCAACAACATTAAAGATTATCTCCTTCAATAACGGCCTTCAGAAAATCTGGATTCTTAATCTTCTTAAACCTTCAAGAACAACTCCTTAGTCCACCTAATTAAGAGACAACTTTCTAGGATTTCTTGGATAAATGATGAAGTATGATTACATCCAATAAATTTTTTTCTCTATTTGCCTTCTTGGAGAAGCACATACTATAAATTTAAGTGGGACTTATTGTGTATAAGTGAGTCCCTCAATTATTTCTAATTCTAGGCATGAATCCCAAAATGACATGACTTGCTAACACGAATTATAAATGAATCAAGTTACTGTTGAATGCAAATGACTCGAATTTGACATGCCAAACAGGTTAAACAAGTATAAAATAAATAAAATGGGTGGTTTTGACAATGTTTTGACTTGTTTTTTGTGAATATAGCCTGAAACAGATTTTCTAGCCTGAGACACTTATGAGGGGGGGGGGGGATGGTATGGTTGAGAAGTAATTGGATCTTGTTGATAAATTTGTAATTCAAGGGTAATATGAAAAAAAAAATCTAAAACACCATAATAAACATGTGAGGTTAGTATCAGAACTTCTAACATGATTAATTACTTGAATGGTTGGGTTAGAGCCAATTAACACTCAACATAAATACAAAACAACTAGATTACCACACCTAGTGATAGCTACCGGTGGTGGTCAGGAGGTTGTGATGGCAGTTGTGGAAATTTGTGATGGAAGATTAATAAACGGATAGTAGAAGATCAATTGTAACAAACTTTTAACTTAGCCTTATATTACAAGCAGTTTAACCATTTGTGAGTTTACAATTTCACCCAATTTAATTCTTTTCCTCTTTCATGGTATCAGAGCCAACAAAGCATCTATCAAAATTTTCAAAACTGTGATGGCATCCTCTAATCTACCCACATCTTTTCCACTCACTAATATCACCAATTTTGTCTAAGTAAAACTTGATGGAAACAACTATCTTCTTTGGCATGATCAACTTGAATTTATACTAATTAGCTCCGATCTATTTGGATTTCTTGACAGCTTAGTCGTTCCTCCGTCACCAACTGTTACAATGTACTCGGGCCAAATTGCACCAAATCTAGCTTAATCTACATGGCGCAAAATAGATCATTTCATAAAATCATTAATTAGTTTCTCACTGTCAAAACTGTTTTCTTCTCAAATACTTGGACTCAAGATTACAAAGGATGCACATAACTTTTACCCCCGATACGTGGCTAGGGCCTTGGCGCTATGACCTTTGGCCTGAGGATTTTTGTCTTAATTTCCACTTAACTGAGGCTAATGATGGCTTGAGATATGCATAACAACTATACTATGTTAACTTACAAGGTGTGAATCATTGAATATGTTTTTTTTTAATCAAAATTGTAAGATCTCGTATTAAAATTAAAGAAGAATAATATTTTATTAAGAGTTCTCCTAAGATAAATAAAGTGATAGTAGAAACTTAGAATCATTGTTAAAAAAATTGATTTTGAAGTTTAAGTTTCAAGTGTATTGACTTTCGGGGTAAATTGAGTTTTGCAGATGTTTGGGCGAGCTTGAGAAGGGTGGCTAAGTAATTTTATAAATATTATTTTTTATTGAATTTGGAAGGTCGAAAAACATTGGAAGAGATTATATGAGTTGTATTAGAAGTTTAGAAGTATTCTAGAGGTTAAACCTATTTTGGAGAGGATTTGGGTAGAAAGAAATTTGACATAACCTTAGTATGTTTGCTATAAATTTTTACACTAATATCCAATTGATATGAAATTTTGACAGTATAAACTAGACTTCAAGGGCTACAAAAGTGTATTTCACCAAAATTTTGTGAATCGGCCTCTAGGTCAAAATGGGGTTAGAAGTCAAGAGCAGATTATTACCCGCAGCCACACGAGAATTCTCTATTTTTTTAGCCTATAAATATCATAGGGGGCTGTGATCTAAAGTGTCTTTACCTATATTTTCAACCCTAAGAATCCTAAGAAAGTTTGAGAAAAAGAAAAGGAGGAAGAACGGGCTAAATCTTAAAGTATTAACGTGGGATAATCACAACGAAATACGTTACGATCCAGATTTTGAGAATCAAGGTAGAGGTTTCTTCCTAAACTTGTTCATTGATATATATATATATATATATATATTTATGAAATCATTGTTTCTTCGTTTTCTTGCAAATCGTATCATGTCTTGAATGCTGATATCGTTTGATAGCCATAAAAAACTCTCGTTCTTGTTATCAAAACTCTAGTTTTCAAGAAATATAGATTTTACCCTTGAGATTTCATTGTTCTTGATTTAAAAACTCTAGTGTTTTGTTTGAACAATAAAATTATATTTCTTGATGATCTCTTGCATATTTTCTTGAGTTGTTATGTTGGAAAAATACCTATGAAATTATGATTTTTGGTTTACCTGTGATTTGGTGAATTCGTTTGATTTTGTATCTCTTGTGTAGATGTTTTGATGAACATGGATGGCCGTCGACGGAGTATTGTAGAGTGTGTAGATGTGTTTCATACTCCGAGTGGGTTTAAAGGTTCCCTACCACTAGTAGTGGGGTTGGTACCTTACGATGACCAAATTATTATTCGCTCACGGGTATCGAAATTGAGGGTTAGTATATTATTCTTGGGTTGAATTCGTCACTGCCGATGCGTCGGTATACGCCCTTCTTAAAGTTGTGTATCCTTGCAAGAATTAAATGTGTGTGTGTGTGCCAGAATATTCTCAATGTATGTATTCATGTTAAGTCTTACTATATACTTGAGATACAGTGTTGGTAATGATTTATTGTCTGAAAGTTGGTTTTGTTTCTTCATATAATTTATTGCCACCACGTAAATTTGAGATCTGATAAACTGTCACTGTTTTATTTCAAAAGTTATGTATGATATTTTGTAAAATGAGACCGACCTATTTTATATTTTTTCAGAACTTTGTTCGAGCTTGAGAGGATTTTCCTATGAAGCTTAGTGCTCACTTCCTACAAACCACATCTTTTTCAGATTACAATCTAGAGTAAGAGTTCGGGTTGGATGGGTAGCAAAATTGGGAAGCTCGAATTAATGAGAACATGGATCTCAAGGTGGACGTTTAGAGTTATTTCATTTATTTCTAAACTGGGAGGTTCATTATGAGATAATGTTTTATTTATTCGGCTGCAAGATAATATTTAGTTTTTGGATGTAATTTCCATAGGGTGGCGTTTTTGTTTTGGATGATGCTTTAGTCATTATGGCTGATGAATAAAATTTCAATTATTTGTGGATTTTATTAGTTGTTCTCATGATATGAATGGTTATAGATAATAATGTCTTCAAGAGTAGATTTTGGGGCATTACAAAAAATCATTGCATATGTTCACAAGTTACTTAAATCGAGGAAAATTATGGTACCCAAGTTAGCATCATACCAAATTTAATAATTTTTTCAGATCAAGTTAGTTTTTTGAGATAAAAGTTATAAACTAGAAAATGCATGATCGATCTTAAAAAAATCATAATTGATCATGGAAATTACAATTTTCAAAGGTGAAGTTACAACTTTTAAAGGTGAAATTACAAATTTTCAAGGGTGAAATTACAACTTCGTATTTATCAAAGATCTTAACATTAGGCAGTGGGCAATCGATGAGCATAAATTAATCCGATACGCTATAGAGCTAATGTTAATCCAAACTTAATTGTTGAGAGTTGCTCTAAATATATTGAATTTGGGATATGTGGGCCCAGCCGGATTACTTGCATCACATTCATTGGATGAGTAGCAAGTGTTAGTGGGACCCACAAATCATTGGTTCACAATCATGTGGTGTAAAACTTTGATGTATAAATTGAGTGAATAGAGTATTATTACTATTTTTTTATGATCATGGACAAGGGAAAACATAAAAAATTTGTAGATTACCGTTAATTTGTACTTAAAAGCACCGATTTGAAGGGCTTGGATCAAAATTTTGTTACTTTTGTCTTGGTCCCACAATTGAAGAAACATAAACAAACAAAGGATTAAATTTGAGTAGGAATGAAAATATTTTTCTTTAATTTTTTTTACCAGATATCCAGACTTGTGTCAACTACTCCCTGAAACTTCACAACTGTCACCGTGAATTGAGTTGAGTTAGAACATGTTCCTGACGAATAAAGATAACTAGCCCTTAAGGATTGTAAGAAGAAATTGAACCTGAACTATATCCAATCCAAGTTACCATATACAAGTGGATAGTCCAACCCATCCATAATGAGGATTAAGTGGAATATATTTAGAGAGGATAATTCAAATAATTTTTTTTGCCTTTATTGAATAATGTTAGTTGGATTCAATTTAATAACACCAATCTCTGGCTCAATGAATTGATTGTTGTTGGGTGGACATCAAATCTAATTGGATATTAACATTCACTATTCAACAACATCCATAAACTGAGTCCAGAATCTAAATCCATCATTATGGCTTATGCCATAAATAATCTAAATTCTCCCACTATAAATAATCTAAATCCATCATTATGGCTTATGCCATACATAATCTAAACCCTCCCACTATAAATAATGTTATTACATAGAGCTCAAATAAGTCCATAAAGAATTCTACTGCAGAACTGAAAGACATGGAGAAGGCTTCATTCCGAGTGGTACTCTTGCTGGTTCTCATCCTGACTACTTCAGGTTGATTTCTCTCTCTCTCTCTCTCTCTCTCATTCATTTGAACTTATGATACATGAAAGTGGGGTGAGTATATGAAGCCTATATATATATATATATATATATATATATATATATATATATTGTTTAAGGGTGAAAAATGTTTAGGCCAACTTCGAGCATGTCGATTAATCCCTTCTCAGTCCAATGAAAGGTCATCCACGCCGGGACTACCAGACTAGACCATTCATGAGGATAAATCTCTCATGGTCTAACCCCAATAAATTGTCAAGATTCAAATTCAGGACATCTGAATTTACAACTCGTCCCGTTAGAAATGACAATTTTAAGTTGAGCCTATGCATATTAAAAAGTCAGTTAAAAATGACAATTTATCGCATCACAATTTTACCTTAAAACGTGAATCTCGATGCATATACTGTCCTGTAAACCAAATGAAGCTTTAGCCCGTATGTGTAGATCCCATTTGAGTTTGTTTATGATACATGAAAGTAACAAATGAATTACATGCAGGTTTGCCATTTTCAAAGGCAGCTGGAACTGATGATGGAGGAGTGGTCCAATACAAATGTAATATTTTGAAGTGTGGATTTATAACATGTTATGGACAGAATGCATCATGTCGGAATGGCCAATGTCACTGCGGCCCCGCTGCTGCGCCGGTCAACAAGTCAGCCAGGAAAGTGGTCGTCGGAACCAAAAAGATTCCGCCGGTGAAGCCGAATTGATGCAAACTATAAAAAATAAAACATTGGCTGCTATCAATCTATGAGGTGTTGAATTATATGAAAAGGTTTGGCCAAAAAATAAAATTATATGAAAAGGTTGAGTTCATGACTTACAAAAATATTATTGACAATATGTATAACTGTTGATTCTGTAGACTATATATATGTCACAAAAACGATTAAATGGGCAAGTCATACTATCAAGTAAAGAAGATAAATTTGCAAAACTAGAGTAAACATAGTTCACTAGTAATTTTGCATCTAAAAAAGTGAGTGGAATTTAATTTGAATAAGTAGACGTGCAACTCTAGTAGGTTAAGCGGATTGAGGGTAAACCCAGACTCAACTCAAGATATAAAACTTTCAGCCGAGCCCAACCTGGGATTAAGTTTTTTGAACTCAGGTTACATAATAAGGGTTAAACTTGGGTTGCCCATTAATTGAAACCAAGTTGGACAACAAAATGGGTTCGAATGTGTGTTCATCCCCAAAATTGAACCTCAGGTATATAAATTTTTTACTAATCAAAATTAATGAGAAACAAAAAGAACAAATTTCACATCTACAATAGGATTCAAACATTGGGGTGCAGTCAGGGACGAAACATCGGGTTGCAGTCGGCTTTCGAAGACATTGCATAAAAATTAAATTTAATAGGTTCTTTATAAATAAAAATATATTATTAACAATGACCATTGAATAACTTTATTGACTTAAATTTGTGTCTATGTCATTGTTGACCCCCTCAAGATTAAATCTTGGTTTCGTCCCTGGGTGTAGTACAAATGTCCTAACGTTTTTTATGTGTATGAATTTTTTTTTTCTTCAAATCTCAGGTTGAAATTGGATTGAATTAAACTCAATTTTTTAAATTTGGGTTGAACTCACCAACCCAAAACCACGACCAACCAAATTCAATTGGGGTTTGGTTTTTTTTTTTTTAACTTAATCTCAACTCAAATATTAAAAATCTCAATCAAAGTATTGAAAAATTGGGGCTAAGTTCAAGTTAGTCCGCCCAAATTCTCCCTCTACTCTTAATCTACATTCATGAATCTAAACGCTCTATTGACTACATTGATGTATTATTGAGGTGGTTATAAACATAGAACTCTCTCCTATTTATACGATGAGAAATACATGATAAAGATAAATTGTCACATACTTATATCATCATCACTTATCCAAATTATATGAATAGTGATGTATATCTTAGATCATGATGGTGTACGAAACGTGGGTGAGCAAAATGTAGTGTATCTAAGCAAGACTTGATCTAAACTTCTAGGCTCGTGAGAACTATGATAAGTTTCTTGGGGGATATGGGATGATTTGCACAGTGAAAAATAGTGGTCCACCAATTCGGGAGCTCGGCTAAATCACTCGTTAATGGAGCCTCTTCCTCCTTGGATCTATATTAATGGTTTATGCAATTTATATAGTGTTTCTAATACAGCTAGAATTGTTTCTCCTTCGTACTGGAGGCATTGTACAATATTTATAGTCCAATCCTTAGTTCTATGGGATCTGTGGCGAGATCTTTGCCTTCCTTTCATGGTGCCTTGCACGATTCTAGGTGACAATTGTGATGGTTTGAGGATTTCGTGCCTAGACTGGAGCTTGCTACTGTTAGGGGATGCCTCAAGCTTCCCTAGTTGATGAGCTCAGTCTCACTCACTTACTAGTGTTGTGCTGGTCAAGAAATCTAAGACAGCGAGGTAAAGAGTAAGTACTTCTCCTTCCAAGGGACTCACCACAATAAGGGGTGAGCTCAAATAATCCTTCAATGCTTTGAACGCCTCTTCACTTTGGGTATCCCATTGGAATGTCTTTTTTAAGACTTGAAAGAAGGGTTAACATTTATTGCTTGATCTAGACACAAAATGACTCAAGGTAGCTATTCTTCCTATTAAACGTTGGATCTCCCTTGTGTTGGAAGGTAGCTGCATATCCATTACTGCCTTAACTTTTTTTGGGCTAGCTTCAATTCCTCTACTGCTGACTATAAAGCCTAGAAATTTTTTCGCAAATACCCCAAAGGCACATTTGGCGGGGTTGAGTTTCATCTTGTATTCCCTAAGGACCTGGAACGACTCTACTAGATGTCCGATGTGGAGCTCTGTCTTTAGTGATTTTACCAACATGTCACTGATATAGACATCGATAGACGTTCCAATTTGCTTTTGGAACATTCGGTTTACCAAGAGCTAGTAGATGGCTCCAGCATTTTTCAATCCAAAAGGCATGACCTGGTAGCAGTATGTCCTCCTGCTCAGTCACAAATGAGGTCTTCTCTTGGTCACTAGGGTCCATCCTGATCTGATTGTATCCGGAGAATGCATCTATAAAGCTGAGGAGTTCGTGTCCAACTATGGCATCCACAATCAGATCAATCTGAGGTAAGGGAAAACTATCCTCAGGGCAGGCTCAGTTGAGATAGGTGAAGCCGATACAGAGATGTCATTTATCATTGGTCTTTTTAACGAGAACCACGTTTGCTAGCCAGGTAAGGCAATCTACCTCCCTAATGGCTTCGGCATGCAGAGTTTGCTGACCTTCATATTGATTGCCTTTTAGCGCTCTGGAACAAAACTTCTTCATTTTTGTTTAATGGATTTACAGGTAGGATTCACACTAAGCTTGTGTGTGATGATTGAGGGATCGATGTGTTTCATGTCTTCTTGCTTCCAAGCAAATACTTTCAAATTTCTTTTCAGGAACTGGATGAGTAGGTCTTTAATCTCTCTGCTCAGCTTAGACCCCACGTAAATAAGGTACTCTGGCTCCTCATCAAGATGAGCAGACTCTAGCTCTTCCGACGGCATTGGTCTGGTGTCCAGCTCGTCTCTCATGTCGAGCTCGTTCAGTTGGATACTTTCAACTTTTTTCTTTTTCATAGACACCATGTACCATTCCCGCGCTACACGCTAGTCTCCTTGGACCACACCAACTCCGTTTTCTATAGGAAATTTCATGACCAGGTGGTAAGTAGAAGGAATGGCCCTCATGGCGCTGAGGGAAGGTCTTCCAAACAGGAAATTATATGCTGAAGGTGCGTCAACCTCCAGAAATTTCACAACAGTGGTGACTTGGCAGTGAGGATCTCCCATAGTGAGCACGAGTTGGATTGATCCCAGGGGTAGCACCTTCTCCCCTGAGAACCCTAACAAATGAGCACTTACTAACTCGAGTTTTTCTTTGCCTATACCCATCTTATCAAATGTAGACGCAAAAATAATGTTGGCAGAGCTCCCATTGTCAATCAGAACTCGATGGACAGTTCTATTGGCAACAACGGCTCTTACCACCAATGGGTTATCGTGGGAAAACTGGTAGCCTTCCAAGTCTGAGTCTGAGAAAGTTATAGCTATGTTCAGCCGTGGTAGCTTGGACACTGTATGCACTTCCAATGCCTTGTTAGTTTTGATTCTACACAGGTGAGCCTTTCTAGCTGAGCTAGACTCCCTACCTCCTACAAATCCTCCAGATATCACTCTAATCTCTCCTAGAGGTTGTTGATGTTGTGTAGGGGCTTTTTGTTGAGGTGATGGAGCTTGGTTTTGGTTTTCGTGGGCCATTAAATAGCGTAGTTGTCCTCGCTGAATCAGAAACTCAATTTCCTTTTGCAACGAATGTAGTCGTTTGTGAGGTGGTCGTAGTCCCTATGATATTCACAATACTTCGTTGCATCTCTTTTTGTTGGATCTATCTTTATCCAGGGTGGCCACCTTAGAAACTTCTCATTTTGTACTTCATACAAGACCGGAGATATTGTCATGGTGAGGGGAGTGAGCCATCGAGGTGCATACCTAGGCTGCAATTACGGCTATGGAGGACCTAGGCGATCTCTAACATCTCCTCTTCTTTTAGGGGAGCGATCTTTGTCTCTTCTTGGAGACCTATCTTGTCCTCTTTATTTCCTAGGACTTCGATCCCTCTTCTTCTCTTCCTTCCCTTTTAACTTCTATGAGGATGAGCTCCCTACCTCAAAAAGGAGGGCCTCCTCACCATTAATATACTTCTCTGCCTTGGCTAACATTTCTGTCATACTTGTTTATGAATTTTTTGATATGGAGAACATCAAGTCCTTCGACTGTACTTCTAACCCAGCGGTAAAAACAGTGATGGCAAATTTCTCATCTGGAATGTCTACCTTCAGAGATTCTGAATTGAATCTTTAGACATAAGATCGTAATTTCTCGTTGGGTCCCTGTTTCACATCAATAGGTGGTAGCTCAACTTTCGGTAGGTCCAAGCTCATATGAAATGGGACACAAAAGATATTGAGAGCTCCTTGAAAGAAGAGATTGACATTGGAGCTAGCCTGTTGAACCATGTCAAGGCTGAGCCCATCAGCTTGATGGCAAAGGGCTTGGAATCGCACAAGGTCCTAATATCCATGCAACTCTATCTGGTTCTTGTAGGTATTGAGGTGATCCATGAGATCTTTAGTCCCATCGAAAGCCTCCATTTGGGGCATTTTGAATTTTGGAGGGAGGGGGAAATGCAACACCCCAGTGGTGAATGGGGACTCAATTTGCTGCACCAAAGCGTCCATCGTCACGGGGGTCTTTCCTTTCACGACTTCCTTCATGTAACTAAGCTCTTGCTGGATGTCCCTGAAGCGCTGCTCCCAATATTGCTATCTCCTTTCCTGCTGGAAAGGGAGGAAATCGTTTTTATCGATCCCATCATTTTCACTTTGCGCTTCTTCATTTTCACCATTCCGAGGAGGCAGATAGGGAGCTTGGCTATTCTCATCCCCCTCGTTCATTTCCCTAAGGGGGTCGAGGTGTTGATCCTCCCCTTGTGGAGGACCTCTTTGGGCTGGTCGTGTCTACTGAGGACCTTATAGGAGCTTTAAGAGTTCTTTGTTCTGCTGGAGTAGACACTGATTGACTAGGAGAAGAGCCTCCAATTCCTTATTCATAGGGGGATCCGCCATGGGAGGATTGGCCTTGGGGGGGGGGGGGGGGAAGTCTTGAAGATTTTCTTATTGCCTGCCGCTGGTGGCCTCCTGTTGGTTCTGCATCTGTGGGCGATTCATCTAGTTTTTGCTCATGTTGCGGGTTGAGACCATCAATTGTTGAGGGATCAGCGTATTTGTAATAAAAATAATCGTATCCCACAGACGGCACCAAACTAATGGTGTATGAAACTTGGTGTATCTAAGCAAGACTTGATTTGAACTTCTAGGCTCGTGAGGACTATGATAAGTTTCTTGGGGGATATGGGATGATTTGCACAGTGAAAATATAATGGTTCACCAACTCGGAAGCTCAGCTAATCCACTCTTTAATGGAGTCTCTTACTCCTTGGATCTGTATTAATGGTTTATGCAATTTATAGAATGTTTCTGATACAACTAGAGTTGTTTCTCCTTCGTACTGGATGCACTGTACAATATTTATAGTCCAATCCCTAGTTCTATGGGATCTGTGGCGATATCTTTGCCTTCCTTCTGTGGTGCGTTGCACGATTCAAGGCGGCGATTGTGGTGGTTTGAGGATTTTGTGCCTAGACTAGAGCTTGCTACCGTTGGGGGGATGCCTTGTGAATGCAAGCTGTCATCCACTTATATACTTCAGGATACAAGTTGAAGGAGTTCTAGGTCTGAACCTCGAAGCTCAGACTTCATGAGCTGAGCTCCCTTCCTGACCTCAGCTCTCGTGCTTAGACTTGGAACTCTTTCTTGGTATTATCAGATCCTATCATTATATCCCTAATACTTTCTCTCAAGTTGGTACACTAAATAAGTCGAACTGTCAAACTTGAACTGAAAATGAAGTGGTTGCCAGGACTGCAACTTGCCCTGCTCTTTGATTCCGTTGGAAGTAGCTCTGTTGGATTTGAGCAAGACTTGCCAAAAATATAACAGTGTAGCGCTGGAATTGTGGAAAAAAATGTAGTTTGATATATAGCTGTTGATGATGTAGGTGTGGTGACGAAATTTCTCCTAAATAGAAAAATAGGGTGAGACTTGTTCTTTGATTCCAGCGAAAGCAGTTCCTTTGGATGTGAGCAAACTATAAAAAAAAAAATTTTGAAATTTTCTCTCTCTCTCTCTCCATATTCTTTATTCTCATTCCTTTCTTTCTCCGTGTCTCTCTATCTACCAAAATTCTCTCTTGCCATGGTGAACTATTCCATTAATCAAGTTATACACTACATATATATTTATAGCCGCACATAATTTGGTTAATATCGTGGGAGATATAGTTCAAGCTTATATTGACTCATGTATCAAATGAACCTCGTGAGTCAACTTGTTTGTGACCTAAACCCATTAAATTAAATCATATATCCATTGACTTTATGAGAATGTCAAATTAGAATTGACTGGTCCTAATAAATTTTTTTAGCAAAGTTTTATAATATTATTTCAACTTAATTTGGTGACCTACTTCGCAACAGAGAGAGAGAAAGAAAAAAAGAGAGAAGGTAAGTCGAAGATTATTGTGGATATTTTCGCGGTAACACCGTCTTTCCTGGTGGTGAGGTTCTGTAGTCCAATGACTACAGATATCATAGTTAAATCAACTTTGTGACTGATTGCAAGAGGGTTATCAGACCATCTTATCTTTACTCAAATTTGAATAAAAAATAAAAATAAAAAAATTTAATTTGATATAGATCTCTTTAATGGAGAAACTCAAATTTTAAAGAGGATAAATTTTTTTTTAAATGAGAACAAACCTAAATTTAAAAGAGAGTAAATATGATCTTTAGATTTCTAAACGAGACTATAATCTCACTATTGGTAAAACTCAAGGAAACATGGGGAATCACGTCCTATTCATTTTATTGCACACAAAAAACTATTACATTGTCTAAAACCACTCCACCATCAGGTCCTGCTGCCTTTGACAATGGCAAACCTACATGCAACCATTCATTAGCCACTTTCACTTATCATAACAAATTCAAACGGGACACAGGTTTAACCATCACGTAATTTGTAGGTAATTGTATACATCTGGGTTGTAATTTTTTTTGTGAAGAATCATTTCAACCACATTCTTTACAGAATTACGACTATAAAGTAAACCTCTTAAATGCAAAATTAGACATACAGATGATAGATGTGCATGTGATAAACTCGGGCTTTTATGCTGTTATAAAGACAAGAACTTAAGGTGTGCAGATTTACACCTCGCCCCTTATTTAACAACTGAACTACACAATATATATATATATATATATATATATATATATATAGAGAGAGAGAGAGAGAGAGAGAGAGAGAGAGTAACCAGAAGCAGGCAGCAAGAGGACAAGCAAGAGAACTATTTGGACTAAAGCCTTCTCCATGTCTGTCAGTTTCAGCGATAGAGTTGTTTGTGGAACTGCTGAGCTCTCTGTTATACATTATATAATATAATATCACATAATTGGACTATTCTATATGACAATAAGTGCCATAATGATGCTACTATATTAACACCCATAATTATTACACAATGCAACCCAACAGTTAATATCAATGGATTGAGTCAACAAGTTACAGTCTTAACGCTTTGGATTCACCTAACATTACAAAAGGCAGTAGTCTCTATATGATTAATTTTATTTACACATAAAATTTTGATTTAATTTTTTGATATAATGATAGAGTAATTCTACGCTGACCAAATTTTGTCCCAAAATTTGGTCAGCGTAGTATTATTGATAATAATATGGTTTCAATTGAACCATTGAATCAACACCAAATTTCAATGTTTGATAGAACTCTTAGTCAATCTCAATGTCATAAAGAATTAGGATATATATATATATATTATATATAATAAAGTAGAATGGATTTTGAATTCAAAAGACAAAGAGAGGTCTAGATTATTTTGAAACAAAATACAAACACATCCAATGGACAACGTAATCCCAACATAAAAGACGGTTTAGATCATCTCAAAAATTTTGATCTAACGGTCTACAATTAGTTCTGAATTTCTTTTCCCGCCCATGAAAAAACCTCTTATCGTAAAACTCTGCACTCCTATCTCTCATACGTCTCTGCCTTAAATTTGAAAATGCACAATAACAACTCATATTGAATTCATTTTAAATTAAATTATCTAAATGTTATATGTTAAAAGTGTATTATTTGTACCTTGATTTATGTTGGTTTTGTTTAATTTCTAATTTTACGGTAAAATTTTTCATAAAATTTAAAATATTTCTATTAAAAACACAAAAAATACATAAAATCTCTAAGTTTAGTGCTTCTTTTTTAAATTTTGACAGTTTAACATTTGACCGCAACAACTGCATACACACTGTCATTGCAACACAAAAATCAGTACTCAAATGGATAATGTCACCATTTTTTGACATGTAAGTTATTTAGTATATTGATTTTTTCAAAACCTTTGGTATAATATTTCATTAAAAATCATTATATACTTACTATATAATTTTTCATCCTTCTTATTACAAACTGATTCATACCTAGAGTACACTGTAAGTAGATCTTGTTATCACACATCTTAGTACCGATAGTCGATGTTTACTTCTTACTTCTTATCAATCAATGAAGTTTAAATTGTCTTTATAATCTATAAATAAAATCATCAAGTTGTTATTTATACCAAAAATAAAATTACTACTGTATGAAAACTTATAGTTCTCAGAAAATTAAAAAAAAAAAATTCAAAACCCAAGTTCATCAGCAATTAAAATAAAATAAGTGATCAATACAAAAAAAATAAGATATCAATTGCACCAACAAAAAATGTTCAAAACCAATCTAACCGCTATGTGTTGAAATTATTCAAACATCTAATCGTTGTGTGTTGAAATTTTATAAATAACATAGTATCTTCAGGTACAGACAATGACTAGTATATATATACAGGGGAGTGAACAAATAAATGACATTAACCCCTTCCCTATAAATAGTGGACCACTTTGGCAATAGAGTCAATACTCATGTTAAATTATGTCCCTTGTAAACGAAAGAGCTCCTGCTAGAAATTGGTAATGATGACCGGTCCCCTGTCTCGCCGCTTGTCCAGCATACAGCATACAGCACAGCAGTGCAACATTAGACGTTAATAAGGAAGCATAGTAGCAAACACTCATCTTTGTGATTTATCTAAACTTTATTATATTAAGTAGGTGTCAGCCAACCATTTAATCCTTGAACATATTTGATTCAGGTATTAAAAAGTTGAATTTGATTAACTTAGTCAAATGATAATTTAATACTAGGTTTGGATTCAATTATATGACCCAGTATTAATTTGTTATTTAATCTAGACCCAATTCACTAATGTCATGTAACATTTTATATTAGATATTAACGAGTACCATGTGATAAGTGGTATTATTTCTAGCAGAGTTCAGTATTAAAAATACAATTATTCTTTTATTACCTTTAATCCACACCCCATACATGAGTAATTTTATCATTTTGAATTGAATATCGTTATTCTTTAATCCTTGAAACAAGCAATTTATGATTAGAGGATTCAACTTAAAAAAAAGTCTTTATTGGCTTCAAAAGCTTAGGTATTTTTTATGTTCGAAAGAAAATGAAAGATATGTTTAATTTCTAGATCACAAGTTATATGAAATTCTAAAACCCCAAAGCAAAAAATTCCAATTGAATTGAATTTTATGCCATATTATTCTTATGTCAGGGTACAAATTCTAATATGCATACTGTATTATTAGTGTGTGTGTGTTAGAGAGAGAGAGAAGGATAAAAATAAAGAGAATAATTGATGATTAGGTTTTCAAATTAAGTCTTTCTAGCATTACTCTTTTTCTTATCTTTTATACCATTGGCCCACTACGGAATAAATTGTACCCAGACCTCATTTAGTTGTAAATTATTCCACAGTAACATTGGCTTTTAGGTGGGCATGTGCCCCCATTGTCTAATGCTGGCTCGTCAGTGGTTTTAATCAAAATATGGTTCCATGATTGACCGACACAAAAATAAAATAAAATAAAATGAATTCAAACGGGATCAATTTTTTTATGAACACAAACAAGAGAAAACATATAAATTATGTAGATTACTGTTAATTTGTACTTAAAAGCACCGATTTCAAGTGCTTGGATCAAAATTTTGTTACTTTTGTCTTGGTCCCACAATTGAAGAAACATAAACAAGCAAAGGATTGAATTTGAGTAGGAATGGAAATATTTTTTTTACCGGATATCCAGACTTGCGTCGAATACTCCCTCGAACTTAATAACTGCCACCATGACTTGAGTTAAATTAGAACATGTTCCTGAAGAACAAAGATAACTAACCTTTAAGAATTGTAAGAAGAGATTGAACCTGAAATATATCTAATCCAAGTTACCATATCCAAGTGGATAGTCCAACCCCATCCATGATGAGGATTAAGTGGAATCTATTTAAGGGAGGGAATAATTCATGAATTTTTTTTGCCTTTATTGAATAATGTTAGTTGGATCCAATTTAATAACACCACTCTCTGACTCAATGAATTGATTGTTGTTGGGTGGACATCAAATCTAATTGGATATTAACATTCACTATTCAACAACATCCATAAACTGAGTCCAAAATCTAAATCCATCATTATGGCTTATGCCATAAATAATGTAAACCCTCCCTGGAAAATTAGACGAGGTACATTAAATTAGACTTAATTATAAAAAAATACACAAAAAAAAATATGGGATAATTAAATCCACAATTTTGATACTTATTTGTATCTAAGTACATTATTTAAATTTTGCTGATTTTATTGTGACATTTTTGTCCTCCATTGATCCATGTGGAGTTTAATTTTAAAATTATATTTGTGTATTAAATATCTCCTTGTTTTATGAGATAAATATAACACTTTTCAAAAAAATTTCAAATTTTGGTACACTATTATTTTTAATTTTATGAGAGAGAAACTGTTACTAGCATTGCCGATTATTCTTCATGCATATGACAAAGGTGCTGCAAGCCCGAAGGATTGAATTTCTTCTTCTTCATCCACCTGAACGACTATCATGTATGGACAATGTCTGTAATAAAAATTGAGTTAAATTATAAATTAATCAAATATTTAATGATTGAACATGTAATATAAATGAGCGATATGATGTTTTAGGAGAAAAAATATATAGAGAATAAAAATTCAAATTATTAGATTTTTTATTATATGGATGAGTGTGTGTGTGTGTGTGTGTGTGCGCGTGCGAGTGTATTCCAATTGAATTTGATATGATACGTGAAAGTGTCTAATGAATCATATGAACAGAATCCAAGCCGAGCCCAACTAACTCTTTATCATTTATCACACTCAAATATGATATCCCCTCTAGAAAATGCAATGTATGTTAATTTAAGAAACAATTTCATTTCATAATAATTAGAAATGCATCACGTGCGTTGCACATGAATAATTTTCAAACACAAAAATTAATAAAACATATTAGATATAAATGTATATGAATTAAATATTATCTTAAATTTATCAAACTTAATTTTTTATTACTCATATTCTATTATAAGGATTATAAAAACTTTGTATGTTCTCAAAATTTTTTGTTCTAACTATAAAAAAATAGTTAAAATTCTATTTTTGTAGAATTTTGTGATTGATATTATTTTTTTAGTAATGTTTAAGAAATTAGTTTTTTTGTTAATATACTAATTCCATTGGAACCTTACTATAATTAAGAATTAATTAAGTCAAATCTGATAAGATTTAATATACTACTCTATAATATATGTTTTCAAGCATATAAAAATTCTAAAAAATTTAAGTTTTACTTAAAAATACACTATAATATCTATTTTTATAAAAATCTTAGTACAACTTAGAAAATTTATTGTGAGTGAAGAATTATATTGATATAATATAAATTTATTTTTTAAAAAAAAACTATATATATAATTATTTTTTATCTTAGAAATAAAACGGTTAAAATTTTTAATTTAAAAGAAAATACACATATGCAGGTATAATTTTAATTTTGTATATGAGATGAGTAATATTAAATTGATTGGGTTTTTCAAGATTTTTTGAACACTTTATTGAAAATATAATAATGCAATATATTTTTTAAAGTGTAATATAGTCAATCAAAAGTTTTATACCAATTTATACAAAGAGAATAGATAATTAAAAGAGATATTATAAATAATTTAGAGATTTAAATACATAAGAATATGATTGTATCTAAATTACTTAATTGTAAAAAAATAGAGCGGTCTTTACATTTCTTTAAAAAGATAAAATAAAGATTTAAAAGTTTTTCAGATACTTTTATTATTAAGTATATATGTATATAGAGTAAGGAGTCAAAAGTTTTATTCAGCATCCCCACCACAGCGGTAGTTATACAAAGCCTCATAGGTTGAAAACAGCCAATGTTTTATATTTTATAGTCTGCATCAATTCAGCTTCGCCGCCGAAATCTATCTGGTTCCGGCTACCTCTTTCCCGGCGGGTTTATTGACCGACGGCGACCACGGACCGCATTTGCATTTGCCATTAACACAATAGGCTTCATAAAAAAACATTACAGCTGGTATCGACCACTCCTCCATCAGTTGTTGCTACCTTTGAAAATGGCAAACCTACATGCAATTCATTTATATCACTTTTCACGTAGCACAAACAAACTCAAAATGGGTTCTACACGTACCGGCTTAACCATCATGTGGTTTATAGGAAATTATATGCATCAAGATTCATGTTTCAATAAGGGGCAAAGCCAGAAAATTACTCATATTGTATTTGATACTTAAAAAAAATTACTCATGTACCAGGTGAGCACTTTAATAAAGTTCAATTTTTTTCATCCCAGTGATTGAAGTAAGAAGTTATATTTATATTTACTTATATTGTATTTGATACTTAAAAAAATATTGGACACAAAACAGCCAAAAATTGGTATGCTAGTGAATACAACTAGAAACAACATAGAATAGACTAATTGTAAGTCTTCACCAAAATATATATATATATATATATATATATATATATATATATATATATATATATATATATATATATGGTTAATTACAAGAATTTACAATTGATCCAAAGTATCAAAAAAGTTTGTATACTTTGAACGTTGTATGATAACCTTTTTATCAATGTCATTGAAAATATCATTTTCTAGTTATATCTTACTATAAGTCTTGAATTTATCACTTATTTGACTATGAAACCAAGTTGTTATAATCTTTATCTATATTTACATATATACTACTAATAAAACTACCTTAATATAAAAAAAATTTCAATCTCTATTTTACCCTTATAAAGGATTACAAAGACTACTGTATCTTTTTTACAATTAAATATCTAAATTATCATCATATCTTTATATATTTAAATCTCTAAATTATTTATAACAACTCTTTTAATTATCTATTTTCTATGTATAAATATCAGTTTATATAAAAAAAAAAATTTGATTAATTATATTACCATTAAAAAAATAAGCATCATTATATTATTAATAAAGTGTTCAAATAACTTTCAAAAACTCCATCAATCTAATATTACTCATCTCATATGTAAAGATAACATTATATTTACATATGTGCATTTTCTTTTTCATAAAAAAAGTTTAACCTTTTCATTTCTAAGATAAAAAGTAATTGTATATATAGTTTTTAAAAATCAATTTATGTTACATCAGTGTAATTTTTCAGTCACAATAAAATTTTTAAGTTGTATTAAGATTTTATACAAAAACAAATAGACGTTTTAGTGTATGTTTAAGTTAAAACTTGAATTTTTAAGAATTTTAATATGCTTGCTAATAAATATTATCGAATAGTATATAAAATCATATCCCAATTGACCTAACTAATTCCTAATTATAGTAAGGTTCCAATGTGATTAGTATATTGATAATTACATTTATTTTATTATTCAAGATATTATAAGTTAAATCCTAATCAATTGAATTTAAAAAAAATTAATTTCTCAAACATCACTAAAAAATCAACTCAATCACAAAATTCTAAAAACAATAGAACTGTAACAATTTTTTATCTTTTTTTTTTATAGTTAGAACAAATAATTTTAGGAACATATAAAATTTTCATAATCTTATAATAAAATATGACCAGTGATAAATTAAGTTTAGTAAATATGAGATAATATTAAATTCAAATACATATATACATAATATGTTTTACTAATTTTTGTGTATAAAAACTATTCGCGTGCAACAGACGTGGTACATTGTTACTAGCTAAAAATGTCATCCGCCTTGATAGTCGCAATGTCTTTTTCTAGCTTCAGCAGTTTGTAGCAAGATCGCGAAGTAGCAATCATCAATAATATAGCAGCCAAGTTGATAAACAAAATAAGAGTTAACTAGTATCATGGTATTGTCGTCAACTATTCAGACCTCAAATAAAGGCACGTCACATCTCACTAAATGCAGTATAGTCACCACAACATCGCATGATCGTTGGAGATAACGACCGACAATCTAATTAGAGAAAAAAAACTTTTATATTTGAGTTTTTTTAATACTCTAAATGATTTTGTTGTTTGAAGTTGTGACACTGAATTTTTTTTTTTTTTTACATTCTTATAGAATGATATCGTATATAATTATTACACAATATTTTCGGGAACTTGACATTCATGTACCCTTTAATCCTGTAAACAAGCAATTTATGATTAAAGGATTCAACTTTAAAAAAAGTCTTTACTGGGTTCACAAGCTTTGGTATTTTCTACGGTCAAAAGAAAATGAAAGATATGTTCAATTTCTACATCACAAGTTATATGAAATTCTAAAACCCCAAAACAAAAAATTCCAATTGAATTGAATTTTATGCCATATTATTCTTATGTCAGGGTACAAATTCTAATATGCATACTGTATTATTAGTGTGTGTGTGTGTGTGAGAGAGAGAGGGAGAGAGAGAAGGGTGAAAACAAAGAGAAGAATTGATGATTAGGTTTTCAGATTTAGTCTTTCTAGCATTGCTCTTTTTCTTATCTTTTATACCATTGGTCCACTATGGAATAAATTGTACCCAGACCTTATTTAGTTGTAAATTATTCCACAGTAACATTGAATTCTAGGGTGGGCGTGTGCCCCCATGGTCTAATGCTGGCTCGTCAGTGGTTTTAATCAAAATATGGTTCCATGATTGACTGACACAAAAATAAAATAAAATGAATTCAAACGGGATCAAGGAGGGAGTGAGAGAGAGAGAGACCAACCAGAAGCAATAAGCATGAGAACAAGAAAGAGCACCGTCTGGTATGAGTCCTCCTCCGTATCTTTCAGTTCAACATAAGAATTGTTTATGGAGCAGCTAAGCTTCGTTATAAATTACTTATAATGGGGGAATACTATATGCCGAGTGGAACCCATCAAAGGATAAAGCCAAGAGTAGGTGCAAAGGCACCAAAATATATGTATGAATGTTTCAAAGCATCAAGTCACTACCTAACAAGTTCATTGTAATCTCTCCCTATCTTTAATAGATTTTAGACTATATCACAATAATTTTCCCCATATTAGAGTAATCTACTACCTATCTATCTCTATATATATATATATAAAAAAAAAAAAAAAATCTTGGGAAGAGACCTTGAGAAGCCTTCCCTCCTCTTTTTCTGAATTAATGGAGTTTTAAATTATTTAATTAATATATCAATCCTCACCACCTAAACACCTATTTTTGTTATTTTGGATCTTGTTGACTTAAAATGCTTCTATAATTGCCACATCATATAGTCACTAAATGAAAAAACCGAACTTATTACCGTAGATCAGAAGGAGTGCAGGGGATGTTAGTCGGATGGTGTCAATATGCAAATTACTTATTGAAATTTTTTTTTTATTTATATCATGGAATTAAGAATGAAACACTTACATATAAGAACAAACCAGTAACACATAACCTCAAATAAATAAAATTGACCTGATTGTAGAAAAGGAATGAAAATCAAATTTTGTAGACCTATGCTAGTATTTGACACTATATCCGTAAGACAAATTTCGCTCTCACACTGGTGCTAATGGAAATTTGGATGTTTACCTCCCAAAATATAATGTTCTTCGCATAATTAGAAATAACACTCCAATCTCATTGTCAAGCAAATCAAAAATTATGTTTTGTACTCTTGAGCCAAAATTATGTATGCAATTACAAACTGTTGTTTGCAAATGTTAACCGTCATGTAGAATGAATCTGGTTGGATGGTATAGATAGAATGGTGACTATTCCAGATAGCCACCATTTTGTTTTTAAATTTTTTAAGTTTTATATTCAAGTTTTGTTAATAAATTTTGCTTAATAGATAATATAGTTAATTCATTCCGTCTTTCTTAGGACAGAATTGATCGTAAATAAGATTTTATCAATCTAAGCTTTGAAAAATTCATTTATGTTGAAACGACTGTTACTGGTATTGTTAAAAATATTCTATAAGCAATGAATGTCTTCCTAAATTTATGTAGTTTAGTATTTTAATGTTACATATTATTTTTTTTTTAAATCAATACAATTTTTTAAAAATGCATATTTCGACAAAATTTTCTCAACATGTGTACACTATCGTATAAAAACAATGTCTGTAATAAAAATTATGTTAAATTACAAATTAATCAAATATTAAATAATTGAACATGTGATAGAAATTGATAAATATTTATGCATTCCAATTGAATTTGTTATGATACGTGAAACTATCTAATGAATCACACTGACTGCAAATTTATCATTTTAGTGAGACTGTGATTTAATTAAAATAGGACTCACATCAAAATTAGTGGGACTATGATTTAATTATTTTTTCAAAAATATTAATATTTGAATAAAAAATTATGCCTCAAAAATTACCAATTTGTATTGATATAATAGACTGAATTTTTGAATTTAGAGTTGAATCAAAAAATAGATTAGAACAGAGCGGTGGACAAAGCAAGCAGTGAACCTGCAAGTGGTGCCCAAGGGATTTTGGCGCCCTACCTTGCCTCGGCGCCTTGGCAGGTAGGGCCCAAGGCCTTGGCTTGGGGTACCCCTCCCATGGTCATCTCGCGTCGTCTCGTGTCACCTCGTAGTTTGTTGCTTGCGTCTTTCAATGTCTGGCCCAACTATTTTTTAAATTAATTTTTAAAATATGCGTCACATAATTGTCGTCATCGAGAGTGTGTCTCTTAATAGGTGTGACGAACAATTGTGTCCCTTGTCTGTTCAATTTATTTGAACATGTGTATGTAGTCTATTAAAAGACATACTTACTATCGTTGGAAAACACTGAACATACTAAAATCTCTCAAGTCCAAAATTTTGTGTTATGTTTAATCTCTCTCTGGATACATATTGTTCCATCACTGTTCTTCTTTGTCAGTTCAAGTACAAGGCACAAAATTGTGTTCGCCGGAGTCTTGGAGATTTTACTTCTTTAAGATCATAAATTCATTCTATTTTAGGAAATAATTACTCATCAACCTTGAGTACCGAGAAAGAGCAAATTTGTCTTAAGGAAACTGTAGATACAAGGCTCGGATTGTATTCTATAGTTATTTTGATTTTTTGGTTCTGATCGTTTCTGATGTTCTGCATACATATGAGTGCATTATTTTATTTTAAGCTATAGGCTTTCTGTTTTAGAGTTACAACTGTTATTAAGTTTCTTAAATCTAATTATATACACATTGTTCTGGATAACAATTCCCTTACCTGCCAATTCAAATGCATAATATTCGCTGGCCACTATAGCCATGGCAAATGTTACTGAGATGACAAACCCAAGCTCAGCAGAATGGCCGGGAAGGAGGGAGTGGGAACCAGAAAGATTGTTACAACGAACCTGAAACCTTGAGATAGCGATTGTAAAATTGATGGAGCATGATAAAAATATAAGTGGGGTTGTAACCTAAAAAGGCTTTGAAGCTACCATGTACTGTGGTGGCTGAATAAGACTTTGTTTCCTTTGCTACTATATGGAATAATAATAATGCATTTTTCATTTTAGCCACGTATATGGACCTATTCTCTTCTTCTTCTCCTCCTCCTATGGATAAAATCCATGGCTCCCACTGCATTTTCTTCTAAAATATTCTTAACCAATTTGATGTTGGATTAAGCAAGTTGCCTCTTTGTATGCAGGATTTAGGTGAGATATGCTTGATCTCGAGGTCTATATATGAAACTATATAGGAGCACATTTGGAAATTTGTTAATTTTTCAAAGAAGTTTCATAATTGTTCTTCAATGTTGAAAATTACTTAGTCAAATTTTTCAATTAATCGGATTCTGATTCTAATCCGATTAGCTGGATATAGATTAATTTTTTTTATCTATAATCCAAATCTGATATTTTATCCTACATGGCTATTTGGATATACCTATATCCGATTCGATTATGATTCGATCAAAATTATTTATATATTTCTATATAAATATTAAAGAAATTAAGTCATTATTTAAAAAAAATAGTTTAAATTTATGTATAATTAGTTAAACTAATTTGATAGAATTTTTGGATTGGATTTCAATTTGTTAGCAGATTTGTATATAGACCACGAGTAGATCGATTATTTTATATATAAACAAATCAAACTTTACGAGTTCGAGTTTATAACGAGCCGAACTTATTGGACTCATTTTTTAAACGAACTTATAAAGTTGTTTGAGATTGAGTCGAGCTCAAAATAAACAGAATCCGAGCTGAAACTAAGTAAGTCCGGATCCTTTACCACCCCTAGATATGATATTGATGGGACTTTTCTGAAATGCTCCATGATGAAGACACGTGTTCTCGGTATTACCAAAACACTGTTGCTAAGATCAAGCATTATCGGCGCACAAAGGTCCTCGCCCCAGAGGTACCCGTCATATAGGATCATGCATTCAGTATGTTTTACAACCGACACGTGGCCTCGGTCTGATATGGTACCTCGTCGGCATACCTCCCTCGGTTCCGAGATGAGCCTTTCCTCGGTGCCGAGAGGTACCCGTCCTGGACGCTTCCTCTACTCCAGGATAAGCTATTGACGTACAGGTCATTAGCCTAGGCTATTCATCATGACCTCGTCTTACACAATTAGTCAGAACGTACTGGAATGCAGGGGTCACAGCCAATAAGGGATGGACGCGTGGCATATGATATCACATCAAAAATAGAGAAACCGCATGTCGTTGCTGACACGCGACTTGGGAAAGTAAACTATTAATTACACCATTCCCTTGATGAGACCGCATTCAATGCGGTAAAGCTCGAAAATGAAAGGCAATGCATCCTCCCCGAGAGGAGTACATTGTACCGTCGGCATCCCGATGACCCAGCATTGATTGTTCGGGACCCCGAGCAGTTAAGAAGAGAAGACATTCCTCATCAGAATCAGTGCGCACACTACATGTATCTAATGATCATCTACTGACTACACTGACAGCAATCATGAGCTTTTGAGGTATAAATACTCCTTGCAAAAGGCAAGACGGGTATGCAACAAAAAACTCTTTACGACAATACTCACTCAGTGTTTTCTTCTTTCTCTCTCTTTCTAAAAGACTGACTAGATCGTCGGAGGGGATACGCCGGAAAACACTCCGGCGCCCTTCTAACTTGTTCTTCTTTGTTCCAAGAACCTCTTTCAGTCTTACTGGATCGTTCTTCCGTTCCCAGGATCTCCCATTGCCGTTCCAGATTACCACCGTACCTCGCAGGCTGTTCCAAGCAGCGTGTTTGGTCACTCAACCGGCTCACTCGAGTTCACCAAGGGAGAGATCTGTTCTCGTTTTTTTTGTATTGTGCAGGATCTTACACGCACAGATATCTCCAGTAGAAAATGCAATGTATGTTAATTTAAGAAACAGTTTCATCTCATAATAATTAAGGAGTCAAAAGTTTGATTCACCCACCCCCAACGCAGCGGTAGTTATGCAAAGCTTCATTGGTTGAAAACAGCCAAAGTTTAATTTTCTATAGTTTGCATCAGTTCAGTTTTGTCGCCGGAATCTCTCTGGTTCCGACTACGTCTTTCCTGGCAGGCTTGTTGATCGTCGGCGACTGCCACGGGCCGCATTTGCATTTGCCATCAATACAATAGGCGCCACGTCCAAAACATTTAATTACACACTTAAACATATTACAGGTGTCTGGTTTTCCATCATCATCAGTTCCTACTGCCTTTAAAAATGGGAAACCTACATGCAATTCATTTATATCATTTTCACGTATCATAAACAAACTCAAATGGGATCTACACAAATGGACTTAACCTTCATGTGGTTTACAGGAAATTATATGCATCGAGATTCACGTTTCAATCAAGTGCAGAGCCAAAAACTTACTCTTGAGTGGACACTTAAATAAAGTTCAAGTTCTTTTAACCCCAATGATTGAAGTAAAAAGTTATATTTATATTTACTATTTTTTTTATTTGGGGGAGGGAGAGTGGGAAGGGAGTGTGAACCTTTGATCTCAAAAAA
Source organism: Ilex paraguariensis (assembly GCA_963454935.2). Lineage (NCBI taxonomy): Eukaryota > Viridiplantae > Streptophyta > Magnoliopsida > Aquifoliales > Aquifoliaceae > Ilex > Ilex paraguariensis. The sequence continues at coordinate 273,888 of CAUOFW020007680.1, read as the reverse complement.
AAAAATTTTCACAAGATAAAGAGTACTATTGGACCAAAGACCCACTAGTCTAACATTAATCTAACATTGTATTTAATACTTAAAAAATTACTGGACACAAAAGAGCCAAAAATTGGTATGCTAGTGTATACAAATAGAACAACATAGAATAGAATAATTACAAGTATTCACAAAAAAAAATGTGGTTAATTACAAGAATTTACAATTCACCCAATAAGTTTGTATACTTTGAGCGTTGCATGATAACTTTTTATAAATGTTATTGAAAATATCATTTTCTAGTTATATAATCATCCAATCAGTCTTGAATTTATTACTTATTTGACAATGCAACCAAGTTGTTACGATCTTTATAGCTAAAAATGTCATCTTTCATGACAGTCGCAATGCCTTTTTATAGCTTCAACTGTTTTAAGCAAGGTCGTTAATTAGCAGAGTCAACAATAATATGGCGGCCAAGTCAATCAAAAAAATAAGGGTTATCTAGTGTCATGGTATTGTCGTCGACTATTTGGACCTCAAATAAAGGCAAGTCACATCTCACCAAATGCAGTATATTCACCGCAACATCGAATAATCGTCGAAGGTAGCGACTAACAATCTCATTGGAAAAAATCTTTTATATTTGAGTTTTTTTATTACTCTAAATGATTTTGTAGCTTGAAGTTGTGGCATTGATTTTTTTTTTTTAACATTCTTATAGAATGGTGCCATATATAATTATTAAACAATATTTTCGGGAAATTGTCAATCCTCCCACCCTCTAATCCTGTAAACAAGCAATTTATTATGATTAAATGATTCGACTTTTGAAAAAAAAAGTTCTTTAGTGGGTTCAAAAGCTTTGGTATTTTCTACGTTTGAAAGAAAATGGAAGATATATTCAATTTCCAGATCACGAGTCATATGAAAATTCTAAAACCCCAAAACCAAAATTCCAATTGAATTGAATTTTATGCCATATTATTCTTATGTCAGGGTACAAATTTTGATACCCGTATTATATTATTATTGTGCGTGGGAGAGTGAGTGAGTGAGTGAGAGAGAAAGAGAGAGGGAGGGACAAAAAAACAAACAGAAAAACCGATAATTAGGTTTTCAAATTCGATCTTTCTAGCATTCCTCTTTTTCTTACCTTTTATATCATTGGCCCACTATGGAATAAATTGTAGCTGTCAATTTTTCCACAGTGACATTGGATTCTAGGGTGGGCATGTGCCCCTATGGTCTAATGTTGGCTCACTAGTGGTTTTAATCAAAATATGGTTTGATGATTGACTGACAAAAAAATAAAATAAAACGAATTCAAATGGGATCAAGGGGGGAGGGAGAGAGAGAGAGAAACCAACCAGAAGCAGTAAGCATGAGAACAAGCAAAAGTACCGTCTGGAATGACGCCTTCTCCATATCGTTCAGTTCAACAATAGAATTGTTTGTGGAGCTGCTGAGCTCTGTTACACATTACTTACAGTGGGGGGATGCTATATGCCGAGTGGAACCCACCAAAGGATAAAGCCAAGAGTAGGTGCAAAGGCAACAAAATATATATATGAATGTTTCTAAGCACCAAGTCTCTCCCCAGCAAGTTCATTGTAATCTTTCCCTATCTTTAATTGATTTTCAACTATATTACAGTAATCTTCCCGATATTACAGTAATCTACTACCTTTCTATCTCTATATCCATTTATAAAACAAACAATTTCTTGGGAAGAGACCTTGAGAAGCCTTCCGTCCTCTTTTTCTGAATTAATGAAGTTTTAAATTATTTAATTAACAAACATTCAATCAATAAATTAACCATAATGCAGAATGAATCAGGATGGATTTGTATAGACATAATGGTCACGGTTATGGACATCCACCTTTATGTCTGTAAATTTTTCAAGTTCTTATATTCAAGTTTTGTCAATAAATTTTTCTCAATAAATAATATAGTTAATCAATTCAATCTTTTTTGGGATATAGTTGATTGTAAATAAGATTTTATTAATTTAAATTTTGAAAAACTCTTTTTTACTGAAGCGTCTATTGCTGCTATTATTAAAAAAAAAATCTATAAACAATCCATGTATTTGAAAAAGAATCTAATTTTATTATGTAGTTTAGTATTTTAATTGGAGGGTTGGTTTCAATTTTTAAAACTTGTTTTAAAACTTTTAATTCTAAAAGTAAACCTAAGCCATCAATATCCGTAGATACATCATGTTTTAGAAAATTTTCAAGTTTAACACAATAATTTTGCAAATTATTTTAATTTTTCAAAACTGAATAAAAACTTAAAAATATTTCATATGTTTGAAATTGTTCAAATCTTTTTTTAATTGAAGAAAGAACTTGACCTACAACATAAATAAAGTAATAGAGAGAGAGAGAGAGATTGTTAGAGAAAGGCCTAAGCAGAATATATTTTTGTTGGCAGAGTCCTTTTTTAGGGCTTTATTTTTTATCTTAACAAGCCTAGACATTAATTTGGGCTCTTAAAATTTGGGGCCCCAAGAATTTTGGTCCTCTCTAAAACTAGAAACAATTACAAAAAAAATGAGTCTAATATACTTGAGGGTTAATTTTGGGGGGCCCTCTAGAACTAGGGGCCCTAGGCCGCCACCTTAGTGACCTAAGCCTAGAGTTGGCGCTGTTTATACCTTACGTTCTTAATCACTTCTTTGAGAAAAGATCCAACATCCCTTTAGGAATTCTTAAAAATTCTACAATTTCTCTCCTTCCAAATCAAGTATAGATATAGTAGTGGATAACATCAGCTAGTTGATTAAATTTCTCATACCCTTCCCTTTTATGTTTCTAGCAAACCACAAAACAAAATTCACTGGACAACATTCTTCCTCTGTATAGATAGCCATAACCTGTTTGTGTAGGAGCATTGGAAGCAAAGATAATTTTCAACTTCTTCCCTACAAAGATAATAGAGCAATGTTATTTGGACAGTCTCCGTTGTACTGCTAACCAAAGAACAAAGCTGAACCTTGGTATTGCATTGTGATACCATAAAATCTTGGATCAGATCCGAATTTGCCCCATAGCTCTAAGAGTCTTCCAAGCAGACTAGGTGCTGAAACCCGAGTCACAAGGTAACCATTTGACACTCTACTCTCTATTTGGATTAGCTTGCATATTAGGAGGAATTTGATTCAAAACTTCCCTCAGATGGAGATGGTCATCAACCACCATAGGCCAAGCCCACATCCCTCCAGAAATAATACAACTTACTTCGCCATTAATATCAATAGTAGAATTTTTGATAACATCCTCTCCCACTTGAGTATAAATAGGTCCCCATGGATGCCATGGGTCATGTCATTTTAGTCTTATGTAATATGTGACCTATCAGTCTTATGAATGTCAATCATTTGGACTCGGGTTTTATGTAATCTTTTTTCTTTTTTTTTTTTGAACATGGGTTTTATGTAGTCGAAAAAACTATAACTCATGGCATGCGAGCCTACCCCTCGCCTTAACCACTTGACAACATCATGCACGTCTACTTATGAGGCAATTCTAAATGAGGGATTTTTCACCTATTTTATATTACTATAAAATTATTGTTAAAAATATATTATACTCACTTTTTAAGATGCAAAATTACTAGTGAATTATGTTTACTCGAGTTTTGCAAACATATCTTCTGTACTTGATAGTATGACTAGCCCATTTAATAACTTGGGAAGAAATTTAGATTTAATTTTGTTGTTCAAATTCCAGTTCGATTCTAGGATCAAAAATGCGCCCTAAAATTCAAGTTCCATTTAGGTTGAACTCATGCCATATGATTCGGGTTAGAATTCAGTTTCAATTTAAGTTAAAACCTGAATTAGTGAATCCATGACAGATTTGAGTTAGGATCCCAAAAATCATGTATTTCAACTCACATGTTGTTCGAATTTAAATTAAATTTGTGCTCAAACTCAATGCTTCTAGAAATCTCTATTAACCTCGTGAATATTTTTAGGTTGGGTTCGATTCGGTCTGATTCACCCAAGTTACACTCCTAGAGTTAGTGTGAATGCATTTCAATGAGATGTTTTGGTAAAGTATGATTTGACCACTTTTATACTAATGACCGTTGGCTCAATGCTAAAAAGAAATTAAATGTGTTGTTGACTCTTGCAAAAGGCATTTACTAACATACAGAATTTTTTCCCATTTTCTATAAATTTTGGTTATAAATTTGGGTTACATAGTATATTTCCCTATAAATAATGTGCAACAAGGCTCAGTTGTTCAGTACACAGTTTTACTGCTGAACTGTAATAAGTCATGGAGAAGGCTTCATTCCAAATAGTCCTCATACTTTTCCTCCTCCTTACTGCTTCTGGTTCCTCTTTCTCTCTCTCTCTCTCTCTCTGTCCCAAAATACGCATATATATACATATGTGTGTGTGAGGGTATGTTTTGATTCCACAACCCATTTTGGAAAATACTATTTGAAGATCTGAATTGGAGATCTAATTTAATATAATTATTAGATTAAAATGAGTTTCATCCAACATTAAAACTCACAACAAATTCAATGATTAGGTCTCTCGTTAGGTCCCTATAACATTACTCCACCTTTTTTATCCAATCAAAGCATGGCAAAAGGAAAGTCGTATTCCTATATTGCTTTATTTTTTTAATTAATGACTATAAATATCCTAAACAAATATTTAAGCATGGTATGAAGAGCTATTTTTTGGTACTATATTCTCATATGTAAATTATTATTTTTTTTTATCTCATATGTACAGTAAATGTTTGGACCTGCTATTAATACAAAGCTCACAATGACATATAAGTTCTCAAATTTGTTCCACACCTTATGTCTCAAGAGCATTGGTCATGTATGTGTATGAGAGTGTGTGTGTGTGTATATGTATTCGAATTGAATTTGTTATGATAAGTGAAAGTGTCTAATGAATCATATTGGCTGCAGGTTTACCATTTTCAAAGGCAGCAAGAATTAACAGAGGGGTGGTGGATTGCAAATGTTATGCTTACTAAGTTTTTCATCCTAAGTGATGTGGCACAATCTCCATCATTGAATATTAATAGGACTCACTTATTTGTCGCATCATTTAAGATAAAAAATCTTGGTAAAAAATCTTGCTAAGCATAGCATTGTTGATAAAATGCATAATATATGCCGGCCATTGTAGTCATGGCAAATGCTATTACGATAACAAGCCTAAGTTCAGAAAGATGGCCGGCAAAGAGGGAGCAAGAACCAGAAAGATTGCTACGACAAACCCGACACCTTGAGATAGCGATTGTAAAATTGATGGAGAGTGTTAAAAATATAATGTGAGTTGTAACCTAAAAAGGCTTTGAAGCTACCATGTACTGTAGTGGCTGAATAAGACTTTGTTCCCTTGGTTATTATATGGAATAATAATGTTTATTTCATTTTAGCTATGTCTATGGACCTATTGATGTCGGATTAAGAAAGTTGCCTCTTAATTTTATGCAGGATTTACATGAGATATGCTTCATCTCGAAAATCTATGAAACCATAGAGTAGTACTTTTGGAAATTCCTCGATTTTTCAAAAAAGTTTCATAATTATTCATCAATGTTGAAAATTACTTCGTCAAATTTTTCAAAGGGACACTAGACGAACTTGTACTTGTTTGCCCTCTATAGAGTTGGCTCAGCTGATGCCAACTATAGACAATCAAAACTTAATTTAATCAAGTACATATGAATGTTCTCTTTTGATGGGAAAAGAATGAAGAACAATCACAGATATGTATTTAATTTAATCCTCAAGTGTAAATAAGGATTATGTAATACATACAAATGGTCTCTGTAGTCATAATTATTCATGATTGTTTATTCTCTAGCATGACCACTTGATGAAGTGTGGAGGTACGTCTGTCAATAGATCATATTTTGATTCGAATCCAATTAGTCGGATATAGATTGATATTTTTTTATCAATAATATAAATCCGAATTCGAATCCGATATCTTATACTTCACAGATCTACATCCAATTCGTTTATGATCCGATCCAAATTATTTCTATATATCTACATAAATATTAAACAAATGAAGTGATCATTTATAAAGTTTAGTTGGAATTTATGTATAATTTGTTTAAATTTAGTTTATTAAGTTATTTGGATCATATTTCGAATTGTTAGGGGATTCGGATATAAATCAGTAGTAACTCGATTATTTTACATATAAACGAGCCAAATTTTACAAGATTGAGCTCATAATGAGTCAAGCTTATAAAACTCGTTTTCTAAACTATCCTAACAAATTGTTCAAGCTCAAAACGAACCAAATCCGAACATAGGTGAGCGGAGGTCGAGTACATAAATCGTTTACCACCCCTGCATATGATAAATCTTCATTGGTTGATAACAGCCAATGTTTTATTTTTTATATTCTGCATCAATTCAGCTTCGCCGCCGGAATCTTTCTGGTTCCGACTACCTCTTTCTCAGTGGACTTGTTGACAGGCGGAGACTTGAACGGGGGCCGCATATGCATTTGCCATCAACACAATAGGCTTCACGACCAAAACATTTCCATGAACACAAAAAAAGATTACATTTGTCTAAGACCACTCCTCCATCAGTTCCAGCCGTTGAAAATGGCAAACCTGCATGCAATTATTTTATATCACTTTCACGTATCATAAACAAACTCAAATGGGATCTACACATACGGGCTTAACCATCATGTGGTCTACGGGAAATTATATGCATCGAGATTCATGCTAAAATCAAGGATGGAGTCAAAAAATTACTTTTGGGTGAACACTTTAATAAAGTTCAAGTTTTTTTTCACCCCGGTGAGTGAAGTAAGAAGTTATATTTATATTTACTCGTATTGTATTTGATACTTAAAAAATTATTGGACACAAAAGAGCCAAAAATTGGTATTCTAGTGTTTATAAATAGAAACAAACGTAGAAGAGACTAATCATAAGTCTTCACAAAAAAAAAATTGTGGTTAATTACAAGAATATACAATTGACCCAATATGTTGTAAACTTTTAATGTTGCATGATTTATTTTTATAAATGTCATTGAAAATATCATTTTCTAGTTATATAATCATCCTATCAGTCTTGAATTTATCACTTATTTGATTACGCAACCAAGTTGTTACAATCTTTAAAGCTAAAAGTGTTATCTGCCATGACAATTGCAACTAGTTATGTCTTTTTCTAGCTTCAACAGTTGCTAGCAAGATCGCCAATTAATAGCGTAATCAATAATATGGTGGCCAAGTCGATCAAAAAAATAAGAGTTACCTAGTGTCATGGTATTGTCGTCGACTATTCTGACCTCGAATAAAAGCAAGTCGTATCTCACTAAGTGCAGTATGGTCGCCACAACATCGCATGATTGTCGGAGGTAACGACTAACAATCTCATTGGAAAAAAAAAATTATATTTGAGTTTTTTATTACTCTAAATGATTTTGTTGCTTGAAGTTGTGGCATTGATTTTTTTTCTTTTTTTTACATTCTTATAGAATGATGCCACATATATATAATTATTACACAATATTTCTGGAAAATTGTCATTCCTCCCACCCTTTAATCTTGTAAATGAACGATTTATTATGAATTAAATGATTCAACTTTAAAAAAAAAAAAAAAAAAAAAAGTTCTTTAGTGGATTCGAAAGCTTTGGTATTTTCTGTGTTTGAAAAGAAAATGGAAGATATGTTCAATTTCTAGATCACGAGTAATATGAAAATTCTAAAACCCCAAAACCAAAATTCCAATTGAATTGAATTTTATGCCTTATTATTCTTATGTCAGGGTACAAATTCTAATATCCATACTGTATTATTATTGTGCGTGACAGAAAGAGAGACGGAGGGACAAAAAACAAAGAGAAGAATCGGTTATTAAGTTTTCAAATTAGGTTTTTCTAGCATTACTCTTTTTCTTATCTTTTATATCATTGGTCCATTATGGAATAAATTGTAGTTGTAAAATATTCCACAGTAACATTGGGTTCTAGGGTGGGCATGTGCCCCCATGGTCTAATGCCGGCTCGCTAGTGGTTTTAATCAAAATATGGTTCGATGATTGACTGACACAAAAAATAGTATGAAACAGATTCAAACGGAAACAAGTTAGAAGAGAAAACGAGAGACAGAGAGAGAGAGAGACCAACCAGAAGCAGTAAGCATGAGAACAAGCAAAAGTACCGTCTGGTATGACGCCTTCTCCATATCGTTCAGTTCAACAGTAGAATTATTTGTGGAGCTGCTGAACCCTGTTTCACATTACTTATAATGGGAGGATGCTATATACTGAGTGGGACCCACCAAAGGATAAAGCCAAGAGTAGGTGCAAAGGCACCAAAATATATATATGAATGTTTCTAAGCACCAGGTCACTCCCTAACAATTTCATTGTAATCTCTCCCTACCTTTAATAGATTTTCAACTATATTAATGTAATCTTCCCTATCTATCTCTATATCCATATATAAAACAAACAATTTCTTGGGAAGAGACCTTGAGAAGCCTTCCTTCCTCTTTTTCTGAATTAATGAAGTTTTAAATTATTTAATTAACAAACATTCAATCAATCCTCACCACCTAAACACGTATTTTTGTTATTTTGGATCATGTTGACTTAAAATGCACCTACAATTGCCACATCATTTAGTCACTCAATTTTATACTAATGTTTTGATAAGTTGAGCATTAGTTCATCCCAAAACTAAAAGCCGAACTATTGTCTTAGATTAGAGGGAATGTAGGGGATGTCAAGTAATTAAGAACGGAACAGTTACATATAAGATCAAATCAATAACACATAAACTACAATAAATAAAATTGGCCCGATTATAGACAAGGAATGGAGATCGATTTTTATAGACTAATACTAGTATTTGACACTATGTCTTTAATACAGATTTCGCTCACACACTGTTGCTAATGGAAATCTGGATGTTTACCTCCGAGAATACAATGCTCTTTACGTAATCAGAAGTAGCACTCCAATTTGATTACCAAGCGAATCAAAAATTGTGTTTTGTAGTCTCGAAATGTAGACTCTTCATGCCAAAATTATGTATGTAATCACAAACTGTTGTTTGGAAATGTTAACCGTAATGCAGAATGAATTTAGGTGGTTTATACATAATAGTGACTGTTCTGGATAGCCACCATTCTGTCCATAAGTTTTTCGAGTTCTTATATTCAAGTATTGTCAATAAATTTTCTCAATAAATAATATAGTTAATCAAATCAATATTTCTTGGGACATAGTTGATCGTAATTAAGATTTTATCAATTTAAGTTTGAAAAACTCTTTTTTACAGAAGCATCTGTTATTGGTATTGTTAAAAAAATTCTATCAGCAATGCATGCATTCAAAAAAGAATCCAATTTTTTTATATGTAGTTTTGTATTTTAATTGGGAGTGGGTTGGTTTCAATTTTTAAAACTTTTAATTCTAAAATTAAACCAATGCCATCAATATCCGTAGATACATCATGTGTTTAGAAAATTTTCAAGTCTAAGACAATATTTTTGCAAATTATGTTTATCTAAAGATTTTAATTTTTCAAAACTAAATAAAAACTTAAAAATATTTTCGTATGTTTTAAATTGTTCAAATCATTTTTTACTTGAAGAAATAACTTGAACTACAACAAACATAAAGAGAGAGAGAGAGAGTTGAAGGAGAGACATTGTGAGAGAGAGGCCTGAGTGGAAGATGTTTTTGTTGGCATATTAGGGTTCCTTTTTTAGGGCTTTTATTCGGCTTAACCAATTAGAGAGTATTTTTGGTCTTAACAAGCCTAGATATTGATTTGGGCTCTTAAAATTTGGAGCCCTAAGAATTTAGGTCTTATCTAAAACTCAAAGAAATGCCAAAAAAAATAAATGAATCTAATACACTTAAGGTCTGTTTGATATGTTTTTTGAGAGGGGTTTGAATTAGATTATCCAAACTTGGGTTTGACCCAAAGATGATATTCAACATTTAATGTTGTCTATATCCATATTTGGTATGAACAGAGATATATAACTATAATGATAATATATTTATATATAAATGACTATTATACATCTTAACCAATTTATATACATGAGGTATATAGGATATATAAGGGTATAACTATAATTTGCATGTTAAAACCCCAAACTCACAAATGAAACCCACCCCCCTTGAGTTTCATGAAACCCAAGTATGTGGGTTTCATGACCGGACCGAGTTTGAAATCCTATCCATACTTCATGGTTGTCAAACATGGGTTTTATAAGGTTTACTCCCCACCCATGTTCCCAAATCCCCCCAAACCCACATACCAAACAACCCCTTAAGGGTTAATTTTTAAGGAGGCTCCAGAACTGGGGGCCCTAGGCAGCCAGCTTAGTGACCTAAGCCTAGGGTTGGCCCTGTTTATTCCTTATGTTCTTAATCACTTCTTTGAGAAGAGATCCAACATCCCTTTAGGAATTCTTAAAAATTCTGCAATTCCTCTCCCTCCAAATCAAGTATAGATATAGTAGTGGATAACATCAGCTTGATGATTAAATTCCTCATACCCTTCCGTTTTATGTTTCTAGCAAACCACAAAACAAAATTCTGCCAGCTTTTACAGTCCACTGGACAACATTCTTCTTCTATATAGGCAACCATAACCTCTTTGTGTAAGAGCATTGGAAGAAAAGACATCTTTTTCCCCTCAAAGATAATAGAGCAATGTTATTTGGGAACAATGTTATGCCGACCAAATTGCTGTCCAAATTTTGTATCTCAAATCAATGCAGCTGGTTGGATTAGTGGGGTCTATTAATTCCATCAAATATTCAATGCATATAATTTTAATACATTACTTGGGATATAAGATTTGGCAAACTAATTTATACAGCACAGCTTTAATCATTATTTAAACTTAATTTAATGACTTCATTCACAATAATCTTTTGGATTGACAATGCCCCCACAAACATTGGAAGAACCACAGGGGTATTAATCAAAGTAATCACGTGCTCTCTGGCCATTACATGCTTGATGATTCTGTCTTGTCTAGACAGTCTCTGCTGTACTGCTAACCAAAGAACAAAGCAGAACCTTGGTATTGCATTGTGATACCATACAATCTTTAACAGGATCTGAATACGCCCCTTACCATACAAAACTTCCCTCATATGGTCATCAACTTCCAAAGGCCAAGCCCATATCCCCCCAGAAATAATACAAGTGAAAATTGAGGCCGAGTCCTCCTTAAGAGATTTATAATGAATTTAGTCCGTTAAAAAAATTTATTTGAGAATAAGTCTATTTTTAAAACTTCAAAATACCCATCCTTGAAAACAATTTTAAATTAATTTTCTAACTTAGGAATTGTTAATTCACTGTCAACGAAGATATGTCACTAAATTTTTTTACATAAATTTGAAATTCAAATTTAAAGAACGACTGATACTCTCTCTCTCTCTCTCTCTCTCTCTCCCTCTCTTTATATATATATTGTTTAAATTTTTTTGTTTGTTATTGAATGTTATTATTTTCGATTTTAAATTTTACTATTTTTTTATTTTTGAATATTCCATATTACTGCTTTTTTTACCATGTTATTATTTTTGTTTGCATGTTACTATTTTTGTCAGGAATGTTGCTGTTCATTTTATCATTTTTGTTGAGCATGTTACTACTGTTATTTTTCTAAATATTTTTCAAATTTGTTTTAATTAAACATAACTATTGGGGATATTTTGGACAATGAATATCAAAATGAATTTAATATTAAACAAGTTTCATTGATGAATTTATCACCAAATAAGTTCACAAAGGCGGATCGGCCTACAAATTTTCCATAATACAACTTACTTCGCCATTAGTATCAATAATAGAATTTTTGATAACATTCTCTCACACGAGTATAAATAGGTCCCAATGGATGCCATGGGTCATGCCATACAAAAGTTGACCTTCCATTTTAGTCTTATGTAATACGTGATCACCTATCATTCTTTTGAATGTCAATCATTTGGACTCCGGTTTTATGTAGTCTTTTTTTCTATTCTTTTTTTTTTTGAACATGGGTTTTATGTAGTTAAAAAAACTAGAACTCATGGCATGCGAGCCTACCCCTCGCCTAAACCACTTAACAACCCCATGCACGTCTACTTATGAGGCAATTCTAAATTGAGGGATTTTTCACTCGCTTTATTTTGCTATAAAATTATTGTTCAAAATATATTATACTCACTTTTTAAGATGCAAAATTACTAGTGAATTATGTTTACTCTAGTTTTGCAAACATATCTTCTGTACTTTATAGTATGACTAGCCCATTTAATAATTTGGGATGAAATTTAGATTTAATTTTGTTGTTCAATTTCTAGTTCGATTCTAAGATCAAAAATGCGCCCTAAAATTCAGGTTTCATTTTGGTTGAACTCATGTCATATGATTAGGGTTAGAATTCAGTTTCAATTTGAGTTAAAACCTGAATTAGTGAATTCAGGACAGATTCAGGTTAGGATTCCAAAAATCAAATATTCCAACTCACATGTTGTCCAAATTTAAATTAAATTTTTGCTCAAACTCAACCTCATGAATATTTTTAGGTTGGGTTCAATTCGAATTAATTCACCCAAGTTACACTCCTAGTGTTAGTGTGAATGAGTTTCAATGAGATGTTTTGGTAAAGTATGATTTGATCGCTTTTATGCTAATAACAGTTGGCTCAATGCTAAAAAGAAATTAAATGTGTTGTTGACTCTTGAAAAAGGCATTTATTAACATATAGTATTTTTGTCACTGGGCCATGCTAATAGTGCTCGGGTGGTGGGGCTAGGCTATCTCACATCGAATTCGAATAGTTTTGGGTGTGTGAGTAATATATAAATTTTCACTGGCCCTTACTATGTTAGAGTAAGTAGTTAGTGTTTGATCAAAAAATATATAGCATTTTTTTTATCTATATAATAAAGTAGAACGATTTTGAATCCAAGAGATAAAAAGTGACTGAGATCGTTTCGTGACCAAAAAAGACATTATTCAATGGACGACGCTATCACAAATTGTCTCGAGCTATTAACATCTCAGATCGTTTCGATCCAACGTACTACATTAACTCTTTAGATATTTTTGCCCCTCAAAATTTTTAGTTTCCAAAATTGATACTCTTACATTGAATTCGCCTCTCAATCTCGCCCAAAATCAATGTCATCTAAATCTAAAATTCTGTCCAAATATAAAATTAACGCTCATATTTAAATTTTGACCCCCACTCATGTTGTTCTAAATAATATCATTTTCATATCAGAGAAATCATTTTTTCACATCACAGTTTGAGAATATTCAATATAATAATGATATTATATTATTTACTCCGCTTTCCTTTATCACTTGAATCCATCTCGATCTTTTCACCCAATTATTTCTAATATCCCCTTTCTCCTCTTCCTCCCTCTCTTTTTCTCTTTGTTCCTCCTTTCGATCATTGCCCCCAGCCATCGGCACCCCTTTTTCTTCTCTCTTTATGGGACTCAAATTTTATGTATTCAGTTTCTCAATTTGATAATGTTAGTATAGTTGGATTTAATCATGGAAATTTAATTAAGACCAATTTTCATTGATGGCATGCTATCTCTCCACGAATATGTTTAAGTATGATACATGAAAAATATTTTTACTTGATAAGGTTTGCATATCTTCATTTTTTTTTAGGGTCCTATTTTTAGAGATAATGTAGACGTAATTGTTTGGAAGAATAGAAAAAAATATATTATATTTAAAAGCACGAGCATTCTATAAACTATCAACATACTATGAGTTCAAAAAGTGTAATTTAACCCGATAGAGTGTTAAAAATTTAGTTTTAATTGATTTAGGTTTTGTTGATATTGTTCATTATATATTTTCTTGCAATTCATCTCTTAATCCCCCTTCCTTACTTTCTATCTCATATTTATTTGATTGTGTTCGGAGATAACGACCGATGAGAACAATCTCATTAGATAAAAACTTTTATATTTGGTTTTTGTAATACTCTAAATGATTTGGTAGTTTGAAGTTGTGATATAGAATTTTTCAAATGGAGAGATTATGCTATTCAATCCATACTCTGAACAATTCGTCTTCACTAACAAACTACTATTTCTTCGATTCGCGAGAGAATTCAGGGATTTTTGAGGTTAAGTCTATTGACCTAGCTCTTGAATAGCGTGATTTTGATGATAACAAACATTCCAATGTGGACTAATACTTGTACTAATGTAGGGAAGGAGGATTAGTCAAATCAAACCCCATGAACAACTGCACTTTTTTCCACTTATTTTATTCCGTGGGATTCTGTCTTTTTATTGGTCGTTCCGGAACTGTCGAGTAGAGTCAATGCAGTCCGATAAGAGGAAATGCTCGAACTGGCCAGTAAAGAAGAGTATCAAATTAAACGGTTGAACAATGAACAACCATTCTGGTCTTTCCCTTCTTCCTCAAGCAATTACAAACCTTATAATCCAAACTATATGTCTTTTACCCCCAAACCCCCCTCTCGCACAGAGAAAGAAAAACAAGCAAAATATGAGTATTCTACAAACAATAAAAAGAGAGCTATGACTTACAACTTTTCGCTTATATTCTTGTAGAATGACACCATATGTTATTACACAAATTTTTAATTGTCTATACAACAATAGAATGATCCCACAATTACTTAAAATTAACAAAGTGAATCTGATATGTTCAAAATTTATCCTCCTAACTTTTTTAAAGTGTCCAAAAATCAATAGTCAACTTAAGTATTGATTTATATAAATTGTGGTGGTAAATAATTAATAGGGTGGGCATATACAAAATATAACTAGAAAATTTCATGGTGCATATAAGATAGGTTGACAAAAAAAAAAAAAAAAAAAGCGAATTCAATCGGGATCAAAGTAACAGAAAGGTTCGAGAGTCTCATGATCCCACCAGTTAAGGTTTAACGGAATGGTCTCTAGACACTCTCTTTTTACCCCACCTTTTTTTTTCAATGGCAAAAAAAAAAAAAAACGAGACAGACAGACCAACCAGAAGCTGTAAGCATGAGAACAAGCAAAGATTACTGTATCGTATGAGGCCTTCTCCATGTCTTTCAGTTCAGCAGTAGAATTGTTTGTGGAGTTGTTGACCTGTGTTACCCACTACTATATCATGGGGAGAGTGGGACCCACCAAAAGATTAGGCCAAGGGTTGTAGGTGTAAAGGGGAATGGCTCTAACCACCAAGTCAATACATCACAAGTTCATTGTATTCTCTCTCTATCTTAATAGAATTTTGGGTATATTACAGTAATCTTCCCTAAATTACAGTAATATGTTACCTATCTATCTCTACATAGATCTTGTTATATCATAAAACAATCAAATTAGATGGGAGGTGGTT
Organism: Ilex paraguariensis; assembly: GCA_963454935.2. NCBI lineage: Eukaryota > Viridiplantae > Streptophyta > Magnoliopsida > Aquifoliales > Aquifoliaceae > Ilex > Ilex paraguariensis. Next base: position 258,524 of record CAUOFW020007680.1, on the reverse strand, counting down.
TGATAAGCCTTCCCTCTGGCTTTCCTCTTCTTTTTTTTTTAGGATTTTTAATTTTTTAAGAAACATATTTTCACCACCATAACTTTTTACATAATTATTTTATCACCCCAATTTTTTTAATGGTATGGATGACAAAAGAGGAAAAAAAAAAGGAAGCGAAAGGTGAATGGGGATATGTGCAATTTCTGTGCATCGCACGGGGCCAACACTAGTCCATATATAAAACAAACAATTTCTTGGGAAGAGATCTTGAAAAGTCATCCCTCCCTCTTTGTCTAAATTATTAGTAATATTATACTTACCAAGTTTCTTAGCATGTTTTTTTGTCTAAGTGATGTGAAACAATCTCCAACCTTGAATATTAATGAAATTTACTTATTTAATGGTGAAAACTATATCACATCAATTGAAATGAAAATTTTGGTAAGAAAACTTGGTTCGCATAGCATTGTTGCTAAATTAATAGAGTATTGAATTCAATAGTAAGACACGTGATCAACACATGACCAAAAATCGTCAGAATTCATGACAGCGTTATAAGTGGAGACCATTTAAAATCAAATTCCAAACATCAGGGACTAATATAATGCAATTGATAGATTGAGAATCAAAATGACACAGAATACATAAATTGAGAACTACGGTGTAATTAACCCTATAATTTTCTTTTTAACCATCTAATTTTTCTATCTGATCATATTTAGCAATCTAAATTTATCTATTCCAGTCTCTTACTACTTTCATATTTTTCTCTTGCTGTCTATTTGCACACAATTATCCCATGTGCACCACCCCTAGTTAAAAAGAAAAAAAATCAACAACCCATTTCACAAAAGGGTGGAGCTATTCCCGCCCCTTAAATTACCTTTCCTACGCTATTTAATCTTCTTACTCCAAACTACTAAGTTCATCTCATAAATACTAACGTCATTAGTTATTAAACTCACTTCATCTATATTCACTAATTAAAAATTAAATTCATTCAATTTTATTTTAACCTACTATATAAGTAATAATCAAAATTTTATTTTGGTGTATTATCTCAGTACGAAATTATTTCATAAGCAAAATAAAAATTAATAAAAGAAGTAATAATTATTTATAAAATATTAGTCGAAATATACTAAAACACCTCAAAATATTCCAAAGACATTAGTGAAAATATTTTAAAACACCTTGAAATTATATAGATCACCGCGAAACATTGAAATTTTGCTTTAATTAGTTTTTTCGTTTCGGTTTCTTTGATATATATTTAATAGTTTCGGTTTCTTTGACATATATTTAATAGATTAATTGAATAGGTATAAATAAGGTGAACTTAGTAACTAATGGAATAGATATTGATGGGTTGAACTTAATAGTTTGAAATAAGATGATTAAAAAAAATAAAAAAAAAAAAAAAAAAAAAAAAAAAGAAGTAAGATGATTAAATAGGATGGAAAAAAATATTTAAAAAGTGGGAATAGTCTCACCCTTCACAAAAACCTAAGAACATCTCCAGTCCTTAACCATTTTTATACCTTTTTAAAAAAATGGTAAAAAAACTCTTAAAGATGTTTTGCAATATAAGATTCATATTCATACCAAACGAAGAAAAATCTTTTTTTAAACCCAAATCAAGTGAGACTTAAATCTTTACCCTTTTCACCAATGATGAGATTACACTCTTGTTTAAAGATCCAATGGTCATATTTACCCTCTTTTAAATTTAGATTTGTTTTCATTTAAAAAGAATTTCGCTTCCTTTAAATTTGAGTTTCTCTATTAGAGATGTCTATATCAAATCAAATTTTTTGTCTTGTTTTTATTCTAAGTTGAGTAAAGATTTAGGTCTCTATTGGACATGGTCTAATAACCCTCAGGCAATCAGTCACAAAGTTGATTTAACTATGACATCTGTAGTCACTGGACTACTTCACCTCACCACTAGGAAAGACGGTGTTACCGTAAAAATATCCACAGCAATCCTCGACAAACCTTCTCTCTCTCTCTCTGTACTGCAAAATAGGTCGCCAAATTAAGTTGAAATAATATTATAATACATTGCTAAAAAAAATTATTAGGGTCAGTCGGTTCTAATTTGACATTCGCATAAAGTCAATGGATATATGATTTACTTTAAGGGAAAAACTACGGTACCGGAGGGGGTATCATACCGAAATTTACAATCATTTAAAGTTAAATTACAATTTTTTTGATGTGTAAGTTATAATTTTTAAAAGTCATGATCGATCATAATAGATTGAGATTAATACCGAAGTTATAACTTTTAAAGGTCAAGTTATAACTCATAAGGGAGAAGTTATAACTATTTAGAGGAAGTTCATGTTCCATCTTGTGTATCTGTGACTTATCTGTGATCGGTCATAATTTTTTTTTAATTACACTGTACTTTCAAACACGACTTATTCCTAGTGTTGTCTATATTACTTACAATATTATCACTTTTTACTATTAATAAATCATTTCTACAAAACTAACAGTTACACATTGTGAATAATATTTTGTAAGTCATGAGCACAAGCTTTTCATATAATTCAACACCTCATAGATTGATAACAGCCAATGTTTTATTTTTTATAGTCTGCATGAATTCGGCTTGCCGCCAGAATCTTTGTGGTTCCGGCGACCACTTTCCTGGCGGACTTGTTGACCGGCACGCCTGGGCCGCAGTGACATTTGCCATTCCTACATGAGGCATTTTGTCCATAACATTTTCTAAATGCACACACAAAAAAAATTACAGTTGTCTTCGACTACTCCATCATCAGTTCCTGCTACCTTTAAAAATGGCAAACCTGCATGTACATCTACACATATGGTATGGGCTTAACCTTCATGTGGTTGACAGGAAATTATATGCATCGAGATTCACGTTTTAAGCAAGGGTGGAGTCAGAAAATTACTCTTGGATGATCACTTTAACAAAGTTCTGAGTTTCTTCTTCCCAGTGATTAAAGTAAGAAGTTATACTTATATTTTTCTCATATTGTATTTGATACTTAAAAAAGTATCGGACACAAACAGGTCGGCTCAAGAATACTTGAGGCCCTATGCAAAAATTTTAGATGGGGTCTTAAATTATTTTTAGATGAATAATTTATTTAGTAGGTATATTTAAAGTGAAACACAAGTTGAAAAACAAATACATTATGTAATTGATTATATTATAGATCAAGAAAATAAAACTAAATAAACAGGTCGCAATTATTACAAATTCAGATAAAATCGTATAGCACCCCCACTACGAATCTTGTAATTTTGTGTACAAGAATATGGTGTATTTTTTTAATATACATGTATTTATGATTTAAAAAAACTATTTTTTAATCATTTTACTAAATATCCTAATTTTTTAAAAATAAATTTCATAATTTTGTGAAATATATGTGAACGGGCCCCTAGATAAGTGGGGATGATAGGCAACAGCCTCACTTGCCTAGGGGTGAAGTCGGCACTGGACATAAAAGAGCCAAAAATTGGCATGCTAGTGTATACAAATAGAAAAAACATAGTTCAATATTTTTTAGTTTACTATCAGTAGTGGTAGTGGGTGGTGATGGTGGCGATAGTGGTGGAATTCTATGGAAAAAGAGCTGAATTTACCCATGAAGAATACATTGGCTCTCATTCGGTTTCGATTGGGCAAAGTGCAAGAAATAAGGAGTAATATTCTTATATGAAAAAAAGAAAGAGAAAAATTAATTAGTTTGAACTACATAACAAAAAATTTTAACTGAGCTGGACCTCACGCCTTAAAAATTACATACCGAGACTTATTTATAAATTAAATACGGAATTTGTAGTTTCTATCAATTCTCACTATTCTTATTTCATGGCACCAATTCTAATATCCATACTATATTATTACCGTAAGAGAGGGAGAGGGACGAAAACAAATAAAAAGATTGTTGATTAGGTTCTCAAATTAAGCCTTTGTAGTGTAGCTCTTTTTCTTCTCCTTTATATCATTAGTCCATTACGGAATATATTGTATCCTGCCCTTATTTAGGCATGTGCCCCCTGTTCTAAGTCTAGCTCTGCCAGTTGTTTTAATCAAAATATGGTACAGATGATTACCTGACACAAATAAAATGAATTCAAACGCAGGAGCGAGCGAGAGAGAGAGAGAGAGCAACCAGAAGCAGTAAGCATGAGAACAAGCAAGAGTAGGTATTTGCCCATCTCCATGTCTTTCATCGACCCCTTAGGTAATGGAACTTGAATCAACCAGGTATGTTCATTCTCCCTAATGTTATATCGGACATTCAACTCACTAGTAATCCTTTTAATAGTGATATGATCGATACCCCATGCTGAGGCCTTTCTAATAAAGGTACTTTCTCAGTTGATACTGCCTATAAATGGATTACTAAATCTGATGAGAACAATAACCCTTTGAATTTGAGCTAGGAATGGATTTGGCATATGAAAATTCCACAAAAACTCAAAATTTTCCTTTGGCTTGTCCAAAGTGACAGAATCTTGACTAATAACCTCAGGACAACCAAAAACATGACCAATAATGCGACTTGCGAGAGATGTAAAGCCCATTATGAGTTTACTTTACAAATCCTAGAAGACTGCTCCAAAGCACAAGCAGTCTGGAGAGCTCGCTTAGGAAACAACTGGGCGCTGAATTCCCTTGACAATAATCTCAATAATTGACTTCTTGAGAACCACAAAAAGAAAAAGAAAAGAAAAATGGAAAGGTGTTGAATGGTCGGTTGTTTTCACAGCTAGCATCTGGCATATTTGGAACGATGGGAACAAGGAGTATTTCGAAAGAATACAAACTCCCCCTGGTATCACTGTCAAAAATGTTTGGCTTTTGGCACAGGAAATTAATTTGGCCTTCCTTGATAACCTTGAGTGTAAAAATCACTGGTCTGAGAACCTCATTAATTGGTCTTTCTCTCCTGCAGGTTGGATGAAGTTGAATGTTGACGGATGCTCCAAAGGGAACCCTGGACCTGCAACGATTGGAGGACTTGTTAGAAATGATCAAGGAGTCTGGCAGCTTGGCTTCTATGGAAGACTCTCTAACTGTTCTAGCCTTCAAGTCGAACTCTGGGCAATTTACAAAGGCCTTCAGATTTACTCAATCTCAGGGAATGACGAATGTCATTATGGAAACACTCCTTGGATGCCCATAGACTCCTAACAACAAGATTGGAAGAAACACACCCAGTAAGAGGGATCATTGCTGAATGCAAGAGGCTTCTCTCCTTCCTCAATTGCCCCCTCTATCACACTTGGAGAGAAGGAAACTTTTGTGCTAACAACCTTGCAAATTTGGGTGGCAATCAGGATGATGGTTTGGTGCTCCTCAGCTCCCCACCTAGCTCAATGGGTGAGTTTTTGAGAAATGACTGTATTGGTGTCTCTTACAGGAGAGGCTTTTGTTAGTTTTGATCCTTTCCAATGTACCCAAAAAATAAAAAATAGAAAGTAGAATTGTTTGTGGAGCTGCTAAGCTCTATTACACATTACTTATAATGGAGGATGCCATATGCCGAGTAGGACCCACCAAATGATAAAGCAAAGAGTAGGTGCAATGGCACCAAAGTTTATAAATGTCTATAAGCACCGACTCAATACACATAGCAAGTCTATTGTAATCTCTCTCTCTATCTTAATAAAATTTTGACTTTATTACAGTAATGTATTCCCTATCTATCTCTATATCTTCTCAATCTGCTTCCTTTCCGTCCCCCTTTTCTTTTTTGTACAAAATTTTAATTTTCTCCATTAACAGAATTTCAATCAATCACTAACGCATATATCTTTTTAAATTCCCCTACTAACCACGTCGTAGAGTCCAATGTTCACTATGCAGTTACTTAACCACTTCATCTCAAATTCTTTTTCCTCCCCTCCGTCTTGCTTGCTCACTTTTTTTTTCTCTCCACCGCCTAACCCGTCTCTGTCTTTCTTGATCTGTCAATGTTATATTGTCGACATTTCATAAACCCATAACTTGAATGTATACTTTAGATAAATACATTCCAACTTTATACTTGCACGTACATCGCACGGAGTCAACATCAGTCTTATTACTATACTATAAAACTATCAAATTAGGGATGAAAGGCCTTGGGATGGCTTCCCTCCCTAAATGCTGAATTATTAGAATTTTGAAATATTTAATTTGCAAACTTTAATCAAAATGTCTCCTTTGTAACCACTCCCCACCATTTTTTTTCAACTACTTTAAAATTTAAACCTTCACTCATCTTTCTTAATTATTTAAAATATAAATGCATATCTAATTTTCCCTTCCTATTTTTTGAATTAATAGAGTTTTGAATTATTTAATTAATAAATATCTGGTCAATCCTCGCCACTTGAATACGTATAAACATCAGATCAATATTTTATAGAAGTCAGGTCGGGCTTAAAATTCAGGTAGGAGTCTGGTGGCATGCCTCGAACTTAGTCAGCTTACCATAATACTAATTCTATTTATTTATTATTTTTGCTTATTGATCCTATCATTTTCAATTTTTATTGTACTATAGTGTCATGTTAAAAATAGACACTCTAATAAGATGGCCAATTAAATCTCATGTGTGGGGCCGGTGGGAGTATTCGTTTGTGTAAAAATACATCTATTAACCCTATTGGTAGTTAAAGTGATAATAAAGATTGGGTGTAAAGTCAAACGTTCTAAGTTTTAATCTTAGCAATTCCTTAAGGTCAAACAATGAGGAATTTATTTTTTATGACCACACTAGTCCCAACATAGATGATTTATCTTTGATCGGACTGGAGAGAGAATTAGTCAAAATGCGTTTAAATTTGCCCGAACACTCCGGCCATTGAAAAAAAAAATACATCTATTTAGATTGACACCATTCTCCTTGTTTTGTTGATTGAAACTCAATTAAAAACATATAATTGGAACTTTTACCCTTTTCTTTTCATCTATTAGCAATTTAGCACAAGGCTTTCTAGCAAAGATATGTAAACAAGAGGTAACTATGATGTGAAATTATACGCTATACCAAAAGTTATAAATATTGAAGGTTAAATCCAATCAAAAATTACAATGGATCTGAACATTTTAAACCTAGTAATAAAAAATATTATTTTTAGGATCAAATTGTATTTTTTGGTGAATTCTCTCTCAATTCCAACTAAAGTCTTGCCGAGTGTTTTTGAGATTGGCTACATAAGTTCTATTTCGCCATTACGTTTTATTAAGGACCATGTTTTTTTGTTAAATCACAAATTATTATATATTTTTTTATTATTTTATTTAAAATTAATTTTTATCCTTATGTCATATCACTTTATCTATCATTGTTACAATATGCCACTTATAAATATGTTTGGGAAAATTTCATCCACACCTTCTCTAGTTAGGTCTAAATTCAATGACACCCCCTCTAGTTAAGTCGAAATTTAACGACACCTCCCGATTCTAAAATTTCACTGCACTCCCTTCTAATTTATATTTTCAAGTCAAAGACACATTTTTAACAGTAATTTTTAACTTTGTCAGTACAAAAAGTAACAATTTGACTATAAATTTTTTAAAAATATCAAAATTACCCTTCCTTATGTAAATATACTAAAATGTCTTCAACCCCTTTTCCACTATATATACCACACATTTTGTTATTTGTGAAGGCCGAAAATGATTTGGGTTGCTTAAAAACACAGGAACTGAAGTCGGCTATTATTTTTTAATTCCTTCTCCAAAGTAATCGATTACTACCTAAGTTGATAAAAAAAATTATTTTTTTCTTGCAAATTTGTAAATGTTTTTCATGCAAATTTTTTGAAAATTTTTATGCACTTTTTTTTTAATTTTTTTCATGCAATTTCTTTTATTTTTTTCATGCAAATTTTTTAAATTTTTTTCACCCAAAACTCCCGTTAGGACTTTTAAGTCATTAAATTTATTTTCTTATAAGTTGTTGAGTAAAGAGTACACTTTTCGATTTCTTATTTCTTATATTACCTAAGTTCTCTCTATGCTATTTTTTTGTTGTTCGTTAAAAATTACAAGATTTTAAACTTATTTTATAGGTAAAAATTAATTTTTTTATAATATAATTATAATCGATAAAGTCAATATCAATTTTTTATCTATTTCTAACTTCTCTTCTATCGTTTGTCCTCCATAATATCATTTGATCACTCTTTATACATCAGTCTTCATATATAAAATTTAAATATTATTTGATAAAATTTAATATTAATTAAATAAATTTGGTCTTAATATGATAAATTTAAATATTAATTTAGTTTTAATTTGATAAAATTAAATATTAATTCAGTATTGATTTGATAAAATTTAATGTTAAATTTAATAAATTTAAATGTTGCTTTAATGAAATTTAATAAATTTAAATGTTGTTTTAATGAAATTGAATGTTCTGTTAAATTAAACAACTAACATTAATTTGATAAGGTTAAATGTTAAATTAATAGAATTTAATATTCTATTTAATATATTAAATTTTAATTTAATAAAATTAAAAGTCAATTTGTTGTTGATTTGATGAAATTAAATAATAATTTAATAATAAATTAAAGAAAGAATATTACTTTGATGAAATAAAATATTAAATTAATATAACTAAATGCTAATTTGATAAATTAAATATCAATTTATGTTGATTTGATGAGATGGAATGTTAATTTAGTTTAAATTAAATAAAAGACATTAATTTGATAAAATTAAATATTAAATTGATGAATCTAAAGGTTAATACAATAAAACTAAAAAAGAGTGCATTAAAATTTTAGAATCAGGAGGGGGTATTGTTAATGATAAGTCTATTTACAGGGGCTGTCGTCGAAGTTATGTCTATTTACAGGAAGTGTCGTTGAAGTTATGTTTATTTAAAGGAGTGTAGATAAAATTTAACCTATAAAATATTCAGAGATATTTTTATAAATTAATAATCGTCGTTAACGTCGTAATCTGACAAACACTGACAAGAGGTGACAGTGAAGTTTCAGAATTGGAGGATTTGTCATTCCATTTAGACCTAATTACAGGGGGTGTGAATAAAATTTTCCCAATATGTTTCTAAGTCAATTTATTCTTAATTTATTTACTATACATTCTACCTCACTTTTTCACAAATATATTTATTTTTAATTTTTATCTTAATATTCTCATTTCTTTCGTATTTGGTATCTTTCCTAATTAGGACTGATATTGAATTGAGTTACTCGAGTTTTACTTGAGTTCAGCTTATTTAAGCTCCACTCATTTTCTAAATGAACTAAATTTGAATATTTTTTAAACTCGTTTAAAAAAATTGTGAATTATTCCAGACCTCTTGAGATTTGTCATTTAATCACTCAAACTCATTGACAATTGAAATATTACACACAAATCCTAAGATTTATACGCGTGTAACACTTACACCCCTGTCGTCAATATCCGTTATTATATCAGTTTGTAAATTATATTTAGATCCTCTTAAGTTTAAAATATTATACTTAGATCAAAAATACTCTTATCAAATACAGAATATCAAATATTTTAGATTTTACAACCAAAATTCATGTTTTATTATATCATTTATTGAAATAAAATAAAAAAAATCAAATTTTGTTTTAAAAATTCTAATTAGTATACAATTATACAATTTATTGGAATAAAACTAAAAAAGCAAACAAAAGGTCTAAATCATTCATAAAAGAACATGAATTTTATAATCAACATTCATATTCTATTATGTTATTTATTAAAATAAAATCAATAATAGAAGTCTATTTTTTTCTTAAAAAAATATAATTAGGATATAATTATACTATCTATTGGAATAAAACTAAAAAATCAAATAAAGAGTCAAACTCTAATAGACAAAATATCTTCTAACTTTAATTGAGATAATTTTATTGTTTAATTTAATCGTTTAAATAGTCAAATTAAATTTCTATAGATAATATAATTATATAATAATTTTAATTTTGTAAGAAAAAATTAAATTTTTAATTTTAATTTTATTTCAATAAATTTCATAAAAGAACATGAATTTTGATTGTAAAATTTAAAATATTTAATATTCTATTTTTTTATTAGAGTATTTTTTGTCTAAATATAACACTTTAAACTTGAGGGATCTAAGTATTATATATGCCTACAAACTTCAACGGATCTTGGTGTAATTTACTAAAAAATATATTAATGGTCATTGATGATAAAGGTCTAAGTGTTATATGCATATAAATTTTAAGAAGTTTTTGCATATAATAGAATCTAAATGATTAAGTGATAAATTTTATGAATTTGAATGAAATTATCTTTTTAAAAAACAACTTCAATAAGTTTGATCCTATTCGATTCGTTTATTTGTAAATATTGAAGTTGAGTTCAAAATTGGGTCCACTTATTTTCTAAACATAAATGAGTCAAATTTTAAAAAAAAAAAATCCCAAACTTTTTCAGTTAAAAAAAAAAAAGCTAGGTAAGATCGTCTATCAGCCCCATTCTTAAGGCTTTCCTTACTTTTCCCGAATCTATTACCAATCTACCTCATTTCTCAAATTAAAATATCAATCTACTGCCATTTTTAACTTATTTACCAAACTACCATTGTTTTAAAAGAGAAATTATCAATTCCGACTTTATCTCAAAAAGCGAATTTGTCAAATACGTCTTTACTACTGAAAGTGGATTTGTCAATTACGTTTTTAATTGAATAATTGTAATTTTGGAATTTGTTTTTAAAAGTGGAATTACTAAGTCCGACTTTATTTAAAAAGCGGACATAGTAATTACAACTTTATTAGTGGAAGCGTCTTTGTTAATTGTGTTTTCAATTTTGTTTTTAAAATTGAAAGTGTGTTTGGTAAGTGCGATTTCATTTGAATATCAACCTCCCAGAGCCCCCTTTATGTTATTTCATTACTTCGCCTATCTCTTCTCTCTTCTCTCTTCTCTGTGGAAGGTCTAATTCGCCTCTCTTCGCTCTTCACTGTCTCCTCCTCATTCTTCCATTATTGTGTCTGATTTCATCACCCCTAAGCTTAGCCTTTATAATGCACAAACCTTACTGATGAAATCCAAGCGTAGCCGTAGTTTTTTTGAAGAAAACAACTGACTTATGGATCAATGAAAAGCTGTGAGATTCGGTTGAGGTGTGACATTTTTCCAACCGTGAGATTTCATTGTAAGCTCTAGTTTTGTCGATTGAAGCAGTAGACTGGTACACACTCGTGGGCTAGGTCTGAATGAAAGAGAAGATAGCGGTTCACGTGTTAAACACAAAGCTTCTATTTAAGCAGGTACGCTACATTGACTCTTTAATTCAGAAGAAACCCAAGTGTAATTGCAAAATTTTCCCATTGGTCAATCCCTATAAATGTTGAATTAAGAAATCCCCAAGTGTTAGTGCAAATTTTCAATACTTATTGCCTAATGACTGTGTGATTTTGAAAATCCCCAAATTTTTTCAATTTTGAATCCCCATAATGCTGCGAGTAGTTTAAACTGAATCTTTTCTTTAGAAGATTACAGTGTGAAGGTATATTTTTATTCAGAAATTTATTTTCATGTGCATCACCGTCTCTGATATTGAATTCAACTGCAATATATATGATTGTAATGTACGCTTTCATTAGAAAGCGAAATTATTAAGTCCGCTTTCTTTGGAATATAGCTACAGTTTTTTATTCATAACAGCGAATCTGATAGATACGCTTTCAATAAAAAACGGATTTGATAAATTTGATTTTAAATAAAGGTGTTATTGTTAAATCCATTTTTTGATGTAAAGTTGTTTTTGCTAATTCCCTCTTTTAAATGAAATTGAATTTCATATATTTGATTTTAAAACAACGATAGTTTAATAAATAAATTGATATTTAAGTTTGAAAAATGGATAGATCGGTAATATATTCTACTTTTCCCTCTCTCACTCCCACATGGCCTCTTATGGCGTGAAAAGCTTCTCACTCAACAAGCCCACCAATACCCACAACAATAACAACAAAGAAGGAACATCTTCAAGGCTATCCAAATCACAGATCGTCTACAGGAGCAAGCAAAGGAGGTGTAATGTAGCATATGTGGCGAAGCGACTGTTGAAGAGCACCGGCAAGGCCACGTGGATCGCCGGAACCACTTTCCTCATCCTTGCCCTTCCCCTCATCATCGAGACGGGTCGCGACGAGCAGCTTATTGAGCTCGAATTGCAACAGGCCAGACTTCTTGGTACTCCACCGCACTGGTAGGTGAGGCCTCTGAGAAGTGATTTAATGTGGAAGTACGGAGGGTTTTTTGGATTATTGAATTTGATTTTGGATATTAGGGTTTTAGATTGGTTGGAGAATATTAGGGTTTTGAGGATTGGGGTTTTAGAAATGGGAATTTGGTGGGTTTTGCTGGTTTGTTTTTAAAGAGGATGAATATTAGTTTTTGAGCTTGATTTTGAACATTGGGGTTTTAAATTGGTTGGAGAATGATGGGGTTTTCAGGAGGGTTTGGGGTTCTAGAAATGGGAATTATGGGATTTTTGTTTGTTTGTGTCTGATGGGTGATGAATGATTTTGTGGAATATTCATGGATTATGGTATAATTGTTTTTTGAGAGTTATGGTTTTACTGTTAGTGCTGATTGCCGAAGGGTAAAGCTAAGTTTTGTCTGATGTTAAGTGCATTGCTATGCTTGCGAAATTGTTTACTAAATTTTGCATATCATATCAGTGTAGATAGTTGGATTAGTGAGTTCCACCCACTCCAACTAAACATTTGATGCATAGGATTTCGCCAAATCATTTGGTATACAACATTTGGTAAGCACATTTTGGATGTATAGCTTTATTCTTATGTTAATCTGTCCCAATTGATGGAGTCAGATTGGGCAATGACCATTTCAGAATTTTATATTTTAGTGTTCATCTCAAGTGGATGATGCAATGATTACTGAGATTCAAGCTCATAATTAGTTTGTCTTGCAATGCATCTATATTGGAGAGCTTTTCCATGCTAATTCATCACCTTGTTGGGTTTCTTTTGATACTTCCTATGGCGTATGTTTATGGCTTATGACAACTTTGTCTCAATTACCTTGAAACAGGACCCTGATTATCGTCCTGTACTTATGTGTTGGGGACAGTCACAGTCACAGCTTTTAACTGGATTTCTAGTTGCTATTTTAGAGTATGTGTTAGGTGATAATTTGCGGCAGCAGTCTAATTGTTGTTCCAATAAGTTGAAGGTATATTACATATTTAAAAAGATTGATCACCATTGTGCATTCTGAACTTGACTTTTAAAATTTGTATGGAAGATTTATATGGATATCAACAAGCTTGATCTAAGTGTGCCATCCCTTAACTGAAGATTTTCATTTCATCGATGTGTTTAAATATTTCGAGGTGCGGCAATAGCCTTGAGCTTATGGCATGATAAGTAGGCTATGATTAATCTTGCATGATTACTTTAGAACCATGGGGCTGGGCCTCTTGGTGTCTGTCAAAAAATATGAACATTGCAGATTTCCCATTTGTATAGCATGCCATACTTGTTCTAATATAGCATTGATCTCTGTAGTTGGGTCTTTTTTGTTATCTTCTTAATCCTATTATCTCAGTCCTCCAAAAAAATTTCCCACAACATGCCTGTCTAAGCCACTGATATGTAGAATACCTGTTATTGAAAGCTGGCTTGGTGGCAAATGTATAGTTTTTATACCCATCCAGGATATTCTAAATAGCTTAGGATTATAAGCAGCGTATTTCAATGAACAAGAAGCTGTGAATAGGTAACTCATGCGGCTGAAGAATCTATACAAGTTAACAGCTTGAGAAAAACATTGTACATTGATTGTAATGGGGTTAGTTTCGAGATCAATACTTCTGACTATTATCCAAGTGCATCATCAAACTTCTTGTTTTTCTCTAAGAACCTATAATATCTGTCAACCGTTATCAATAATCCCCAGAAGTACAATTACCATCTAAAAGCCTATGGTATCTGTTCAACATCCCTCACAATAATCTCCCTTTCCACCACCCTACTAAAATACTTGAAAGTCTCATGACAGTCCCTACGAATCCTCAAACTCTTCACTATCCTATCCAAGTCTTCCCTGGTAGTGCTGCCCCGACATACAAATGTGCTACCCGTTTCTCATGGTCCTTTACTTCATGCAACATCTCGTCCCAAACCGACACATACCCTAATTTCTCAACATCTCATCCCAACGCCGGTGCCAACATTTGTACTAGATCATATGAATCCTTCATTGTCCTAGTCCATGAGGTTTAATTTTGTATAACACTTGGTCCTCATCAAAATTATAAATACCCCAACGGGCAAATAATTTTTGAATTTCTCTCAAAACACCACAAATAAAATTTGTCTCAGTAATACTCCTCTCCGCACACACCACCACACAGCAAGTCCCACCTACCCTAAAATTCCTAACCAACTGCCACTTCTAGCCCCAAATATAATAGTCCAACCGCTACTGCTACCGCCAGCCATCACCTCCCCTTATCCCTGCTGCAAAACCCACTGTGCACCCCCCCCCCCCCCCACATTCCTACGTAACGCACCTAAAATACGTAACGCACCTAAAAAATCACCTTTATTGAACCCAAACCTAGTTCATCCATGTCCCAAGCCAGCACCTCTGTACCAAAAAATTAGGAATCTATGACCGAAGTACAGTAAAATTGAAACTTATTTATTAATTTACAGTCGTTTTGAACTTATTTACTAAAATACGGCTGTTTTAAAAGCGGAAGTGCAAAATTTAATTTCATTTAAAAGCGGAATCAACAACTCCGAATTTATCCTTAAAAGCGGAATCAACAAGTTCAAATTTATGCTTAAAAGCGGAATCAATGGGTCCAAGTTTATGCTAAAAACGTATATATCAAATACACTTTTAGTCCATCACGTGTAACACCCAGGAGGCAGAGAGGGTTAGTCAGTAGTTATGACATCTCTGACACATCAATTAGTTAAGGGTACTGGTGGTTGTAAAACTTTAAGTTTTACTATTTTAATAAGTATTTTTAAATATTTATCATTTTTGTAGTTAATTTATCACATTTATAGATATTTTTGTTATTATTGTGGGTATTTTTATCATTATTTTAGTAATTATATTTACTATTTTTTTTATACAAAAATATATTATCACTTTTGTTAGTGATTTATTACATTTATGAGAGTTTTTATCATTGTTATAGTAATTATGTTTATTAATTTTTATTATTATTATTTTTATAACACAATAATAACAAAAAATATTTATAAATATGATAAAAGTCTGTACGGTATCCAAAATTTTATTTTTGAGTATCGTGGACAAGTCTACATACATTATTTTGGATACAAGTGTATGTATATCTATATATTTTGACTAGCTCTTTTGAGTATTGTGGACAAGTCTACATATATTATTAGCTGGTTAAGACTTGCAGGTAAAAACAAGTGAAGATAATGTAAGTAGACTTGTCCACGATACTCAAAGACTTGTCCATGGCATTTCAGATGCATGAAGCTTAGGAAAAGTGGCCATAGAGTCGATTAGACCGATTGCAAAAACACGACCCACAAAGAGGCACCATCATGCATATTGTTCGTCAAAAACTAAACTAAACTATGAAATCAAGCGAAAATTCAAGTTCAAAACTTCTTAATCACCCCCAATACCACACCATATTCAATGTACTAGTGGCGTAGCAACCATAAAGAATGGTCTAGATTTCTTGAAGTTGGCCAAAAGTTAGGGGTTGAATTTCACCTAAAATACTTGCATGATGAGAATTAAGTAGTCAAATCTTAGCCTTCCTATCGCAATGAAGCCTTAGTTTTTATCATGCGAATATTGTGGACTAAATTCATTTATGGATCTAAATTATTGTGCAATATTACTGTTGCCTAAGAAACTTAAAGAAATGTTTATTTGATCGAATCAATGTGGAATGTGGAGAATACTTAAGTTATTAGTAAGATAGCTCGAACATCTCCCATCGAAATTTAAAACAAAATGTTCATTGGTGGAGTGGGACTAGGGACGGTAGTGGACCAGATAAAAATGAATATTCGTTTAAACGTGTCTCGTTTGGACTGGATATAGACTATACCTATTAGTCAGTAGACGTATACGAGAATATCCATATAAACATGTGCAGAGATAAAGACGGGTATGTATTGACACTTACTCTTATCCTGCCCCTCCCCGCCCCGCTTTGCATCATCGTCATCATCATTATTATTATTATTATTATTATTATTATTATTATATGTTGATATGAATATAAATATACATATTATTGAATGACTTTTTATTTTTGAGAAATTGTTTTGTTTTTTGATTTTTTTTTCATGATTTTAGCTTATAAAAGTGTGGATCTTTGTATTTTTATATTTTTTTATGTTAAATTATATTATGTTATATTATGTTGTGTTACATGATATTGTATTGGATTTACAAAGAAAACAAGCTTTTAATTATATTATGTTGGATTATGTTTTAGATAATTAGGTTGTAAATGACAAATTTTTAATTATATTATAATATGCTATAATTATTTTAAATTATTTAGAATGTTAAATATATTTAAAATTTTGAATTATTTTAGTTTGAACTTGGTGGGTAAGGTGGATGGGAATGGGGGTGGGGGCCGAGGTGAAAGCGGGGAATGGGGTGGGAGAGGAGATTACAAATTTATCCTCAAACGAGAATGGGAATAAAAAATTATATCCATTAACAAGATGAATAGAAAATAGACAAAATTTTTTTAAACAGATACGAAGATAAAGATTATATACCCTGCCTTCGCTTTCATCCACTGTCATACCTTAAGGGGCTGTTTGTTTGAGGTATAAGGGTGGTATAAAAGGGATGATATAAGGAAAATAGTACGTGGAGTCTACCTTAAACATTATTACTTTGACATTTTTTACTAGGTACTAATTTTCGGGTCATAGTACCGACCCGGGTGTGAACAGTAACACTAATGCCTTCTATACGGTGTTATTCAATATCACCTACCCGGTGGTATAATATTCTTGGTATAAATGAATGAAGATATAATAAACTAAAAAGACCGAAATACCCTCAAGTATAATACCCATATAAAAGCCTAGTTGTAATTTTTGATTTTTTAAGGTTAAAATTATTTTTTTACATTTGTTAGTCGCAATTGTTGACTTTTTTAAGTATGTATTACACAGATAATACTTGTGACAAACAAACAAATGGAATGATAAAATTATAATTTAAGATCAAATATAATATACTATTGAATCAGAGTGAAATAAATATAAAATTTTATACCACTAAAACCTTATACTCGAAACAAAGTGTGGTTTGTCGCATCAGCCCTGGCCCACAGATCTACACATAAAGCCCAGATAGATTAGATCTTCTCATGTAGTGGACCCCCTCTTTTGCCATTATTCTCTTCCTCACAGTCCAAAAGTCAAAATCAACTTGTGGGGGCACAAAAGTTGTTACTTAAGGGCCCACATCCAAGCTGTCAAAAATCTGCAGCAGATGAACCAATGAAATAACACTAAATAATTTATGGTACAACTGGGAAGCAATCAACTGCTTAAAGTGTTTCGGTGTGAATGGTTTTTTTATAATCCTATGCTTCTTTGCAGTATTGGAATTACTATCATTTATTATTAACTCAACTAGGACTAAATTTGAAATTGACATTAACATAATGAGTAAATTTTGAATTTTAAATCAAAAAAATATTAATATTTTAATATCACATTATTTAATTTTAATTTTTAAATCATTTAATCAATTTAACATTACTCAAATATCATATCCTTGAGAATGAGGCTCAGAGAGATGGATGTTTCTGGGGTAATTGCCCCCTCTGGAAGCCAATGATTTCACCAACCACAAAATCAGCAGCCACCTTCCCCTTTAAAAAAAAAAAAAATCATATTCTTAGTACGCCTTCATGTGCGAATTAAATTTTAGCCCTAGATGTGAAAGTCTTCTAATTGCAATTGTTCAAAATGAATCTACATTTTTTGGTTTGATTACTCGCTTTGGTGGTGATAATGTTCAATAAGAACATTCAAGATGATATTAACCAAACTCTAAATGCGTTTCAAATCGTCTAAGTTGGGTCGAACTTTAGATGATGGACTTCAACCCACCACAATTGCACGTTTAAATTGAGTATCGGGACTCATTCAACCACCACATTAGCAAACTCTAAGATACTCATTAAGCACTCGGATGTAAAGGCTAAGTCTTTACTACAATATCCTCACCGTACGACTGTAGTGGGTCGAACTTCACCCTTTAAAATTCACCCCCAGTAACTCTTTGAAATAAAAAAAATTCAGCCTCATTTCAGACTAAATCAGTTTGAAGAATTCAATGCAAGGCAAAACTGAGCTGAGGAGATTCTTCTAGCACAACTTCTTCATGATGGACACAAGGTTCATGACAAAATCAATGCAATTTAACATGATTATCCCATTAATTTATGAGAAGTACTCTATTCAAAAGAAACTGAACCATTAGGCAGGGGAGCAACATTTGTTTTCATTAAGAATTCCTCCTTAAGATTATGTCAGATGTCTCTTCCTATTAAACATCATGCAGATGGTGTTGGCAAAAAATTTGTTTTGACTGCCAGGTGACACTGTTTAAATCCCTCGCAAAACAGCAAAAATTGACAGTATCTCAACAACCTGAGAGAGAGAGATAGAGACTAACAAGCACATGACATTGAGCAGAAAAAAGGTCAAAAGCCAACAAGTACTCTTTCCCCATCTTTTTCAGCATTGACAAACATTCATTCTTGCATCCCTTTCTCCTCCTTTTCTTTCTCCCAGTTTCTCTCTCTACCCAACAATTTCCTTAGTTGCATCAAAATTTCTATAATTACTTCCTCCCCCCACCTCAAAAAACACAGCTCAAAAACCCTGTTTCCTCTATGCAGGAAAAACACAAGGAAAGAATCCACCCCAGGAAGAACTTTTTGGTGCTTCCAATACCCATCTGCTCCTTTCAATAATCTGCACAAAGTAACTCACATTCCAACCACATTAACAATAGGAAAAGAATATTTATAACAAACAAGTGTATAAAAAAAGTCCATCTCTTTTACTATATACTTCAACAACTGAGGTGGGTGTAACCTTTTCAGTATTCTTCTTAGAGAAGTGTGTATATATTGAAAACTGTTCCAGAAAAAAAAAAAAAATTGTCTAGATGTACTTACCATCATGTTTCTTCGTTAAATTTCTAGCAAACATCAAGAAAATCACAAGAAACACTACTCCTGCTGCCCCTCCTAGGATAATAGCCACTGTCTTTCCTGTATTTTGTCCTGAACCTACATGAATCAAACACATTCCCCATTAATATACTCACAAGTGCCCTTTGAACTATTGTTACCAATTTCAGAGAGAGAAAGTGAGACCCAAAACTGTTTTAGACAAAATTGTCAAATAAGAGTATGGAAAAATTCACTGTCAACCATTAAGCAGCATTTACAGATATAAGAGGCAAGTCTAAGTTAGACAAAATCCATGTGTGGAGCCATAAAAGAGAATATGTAAATGGAAAAATAAAAAATCTAACCAGTAATAGCAAAAAAGGCTTGGCTTAGGAAGAAAACAGGAAAAAGGATTGAAAGAAAAAGCAACTGTACCTGATGAATAAGAAGGAGATGAATATGAATATGAAGATGAAGATGAAGATGAGGATGAGGATGATGATGAGGAGGAGGATGATCTGGTGGGGACCCCATTAGGATAATAACTATAGCTAATAAAGCATTTATCAAGGTAGATTTGGCCTGATATAGAGCTTCCACACTCAACCTGAGCTCTCTGAACAGCACTTGTCACACAAGTACCACAGTCATTAGTGCCCAAATCACCCTCACACTGCCCCAAAACATACACAGATTCATAGTTTGTGGCATAAAACCCACTGCCAGCAACCACACCACTCTCCAATGTTGAAAAGGCAGTGTCTCTTCTCATTTCAAACCCAGCTCCTCCAACATTTGTTCCACTACAAGTCTTGTACAGCATCTCCAATCCAGGGACTTGAGGAAACCCAGCAACCTCATAGAGCATATAACAGCCCAAAAGTTGGATTCTTGCAGCAATGGGTTTACCACAGAGTTTGTCAATGAATATTGGTAGCTTGCTCACACAGTTGTAGCAGTCAACATTACTGAGGTCACCTCTACATTGAAAGATACCAGAGAGAGTGGTTTGGCCACTACCAGAACTTGTGTTGAAAAACTTGGCCCTGGAAGACTGTTGAATCAAAGTACCAAAAATGGCCGAGAGGGCTTGTGAGTAAACCCCAGTTGGATCTGATAAAGCCTGATTTGCACAGCCCTTGTACACCAAGTTGGTGTTATCAAGTGCAGATTCAGCTGCTGGGATCATCTCAAGGTTGGTGAACAGGGCCAGAAAAAGAAAGAAGAGGCAAAAGAGTTTTCTGGGTAAACCCATTTGTGGGGGTGTTGATGGATCAAATCATGGTTGGTTTTAAAAGATTTTGAGGGTTTTTAGAGATGGGTTTTGGTAAAGAATAAGGAAAGATTGAAGGGTTGTGTTTGTTACCTCGATCTTTGGTTTCTTTTGGGGAGTTTGGGATTTGCTTTCCTTTCGGATGTGCATAAAGGGGGTAGGGGGCATCTTTCACCCTCTGGAGAAGAGTTGTATACATATGGTGATAGGAATTAAAAAACATTTTTTTGGAAATTGTGAACTATTAATTAATTACATTTGAAAATCTAATTTATTAGTATTTGAAGAGAATGAGAACAAAATGTGTTCCGTAAAAAAATGTGTTCTGTAAAACAATTCATAAAGTGTGGAATTATTCTCTGGGTAAAAGAGGCAAGCAGAGGGGAGACAGAGAGAGAGAGAGAGAGAAGAAGGAATCTGATTTTGTGGGAGGCAAGAAGAGTAGGAAGTTTGACCAAATTACAGCCCCTTAACACTTCAGTCAGTGTTTTAAATTTGAATAACGACTATAGATAATATAAAACATAAAGTTAATTCGACAGTATCAAATAAATTTATTTAACCTATACTAACATTTCTCTCAAAATCACTCACATTACGTCATACCTTCATGCACATAGTTAGTCGTAACACAATGAATTTTAAAATTAATTGACAAAATTTTAGGATACATTTAATAACGTTTTCGTTTTTATGTTTTTTTTATAAAAAAAATAAAATTAATTTTTATTTTTTCTGTGATAAAAATAAAAAATATAAAACATATATGGTAGTCATTTATATTTAAAAAATTATAAAAATAAAAATAAAAAACCTGGTATTATACCAAATCCCACTCACCATCCAAAACCATCACTCAAACCCCACCAACAAAACCAAAATCAACCCCCACCACCGAAATTCACCCCCACCACTGAAGATCGTCTACTAGGATGAAAATCGTCGGAGATGAAGATTGTCTGCCTTGGAGGAATTGGAGGAGCTTCGAATCTTTTTTTCATATGGGTTAAGAGTCTTCAACAAAATGAGAAAAAAGAGAGTTCTTGGCAATTTATAGGGTAAGGAAAATAACCTATTATTTTGTTGTGGAGAGGGTTCAAAGTCCCGACCGCATTAAAATGACTTGATTACTACCAGCGTGTTTTGGTTTTTTGATGTTTCCATATTTTAGCCTTGTTTTTAAAACGGATCAGATAAAAATAATTACATAATTTTTTTAATTATATAATTTGAAATTATTTTACATCCACTATTATTTTTAAAAAATTGACAAAATTTTCTCAAAATTCATGTCCTCAATAAAATATTTACATGTGTACAATATCATATATAAATAATATCTGAAGTAAAAATTATAAATTAAATAATTTAACTTATGATAAAAATGAGTGATGTGATAAGATTCAAACTCTTATCTCCCTTATTATTTAGATTTTGTAACCGTATAAACTATAGATTTCTGCTACTTAACATTATTAGTATGTAATTTTATCTAGCTTCTGTTGCCGTTCTTTCCTTTGCAGCTGTGGGGTTTTACACATTCATCTCAATACCATACCTGAGATGAAGGCTCAAATGTTTGATAATTTGCATCTTGCTGGATTATTTCTATCTAGCTTTGTCAATATTGTTGGATGAGACTAATTCATATCAATTCTTAACGGTTTTGTGTTGAAAAGTATTTCTCTTATACTTGATTCATTTACTAATTTATGTCAAACAAATCATGTCATATTTAGTTCATGTAATATCATATCGTGTATTTTTTTAATTAATTTTATTCATACCTAATTTTTTTATTAATCGTGTCATATCGTGCTAAGTTAACTCATTTACGAAACGAATAGCTTAAAAAAAACCGAACGGAGAGTTCTTATTTTCCATGTAACACATCTTTGTAGTTTTTGTAATGTTTGTAAGACCTCAATTTTTCAATGTTATCTCAGCTGTTTTAAGCTTATGACAATGTATTTATGAGATCATCCTCTATTTCATTCTCCACTACTTACTCTTAATAGAGAAGCAAGGGTTCTTCCCTACACCCCAATTGTAAATGAGTTATAAATTATAAGGTAAATTAGAATGACATTTTCGGAAATTTGGTTTATTATATGAAAATCCAACCACTCCATGACATTTCACAAGTAACATCACAATCTCGAAAAAATACTCACAAAAGGGTTAAATTTGACCCAAAAAAATGGCAAGTAAACCCAGAAGATAACTACACTTCAAGAATTAGTAACTCTACAAAAAAAAAAAAACTGATATAGATATCTAAAAAAATGACAAGTGAAACAATACTAAAAACAAAATTTCCAGTATCGAATTTCAAAGTTGTATCAACATATTAGCTGTGGCACTTCAAAGATGTATCAGCAGGACCTGTTCCGGATCAGAAAAAATGGCATCTGCAAAAAAATACTTGTACTAGCAAATACGGCTTCCCTTATTTCTTGTTGGAACGTTATAACTAGGCTTCAAACTAATTCACTGGAACAAAATAAACACACACATACACATCCAACATGATATAACCACCACCACCACCGACTGCCATGATAACCAACCACCACAGCCGAACCACAAAAAAAAAAAAAACTACAACAATAGAAAATTCAAAAGAACAAATAATGTAATACACCATATCCAATGCATAGTGGCCTTAGTTGCCATGGTAATATCGATATCCGATACACTGCCAAAATCACATTTCATATTTTTTCCCTAATTTTTAACAGATGAGATACTCTTTTTTTGGGTTGGTTTTTTTTTTTTTTGGGGCGGGGGGAGAGGTTCTGGCTACTCTAAACGTTGAAATGATACAAAACAACTGGCTCACAGGAATTCCGTTGTTACAATCTCAATCAACCTCCTCTTCAAACAATGTCACTGGCAACTCCCATATAGGTTACACCAGCTTCATTGCCTTTCATTCAGCTTGGAATGCAGGGATCAAAGCTAATACCAGACAAATTAACTATGATAAATGACATACTCTGCCGGTTGCTTTCACTTCTTCAGCCCAAGAAATACACCAATCTGCAACAATGGTGGCCGATGCTGCAGAAATTTCCGAAAAATATACATCCCCAGAGGCACAGAGCAAAAGGCACTTTAAGACTCCAATCCACCATCCTCCCCTGGCAGGCCAAATATTCGGAGGTTTCGGTCCATTGATCCAACTGCTAGGTATTTTGCATCTGGACCAAATTTTATACAAGTAGCTTTACCTGTACTCACCAACAAAAAGTGACTTTATTCCTCAACAAGAGCACTCAGAACTAAAAACTGAAGTACATATTAATGAGCTGTGAGATTCATCAGAGACAGAGAGACAGAGAGAACCTGTGCCAGACAAATCCGGGAATGTTTTGATACAATGCCATTCGGACTTCACATTGGCAACTTGATAAACTCTGCAGTAGCCAATATGATTATATCAGTTTCTAAGAACTCAGAAAAGTCCACAAATTACAAGTTAGCAATTAATAAGATAAACTAGGAAAAAAAAAAAATATCCCAATACTTTTCAAAAGAAAAAATGTCCCAAACTCGGGGATGGCATGTGGATAAAGAAAGGGGATGGGAGGCAGTGCACCCAAACCTTACAACATATCCACCCCCACAGGGTTAATTCAAGAGTAATGCTACACTGATTAAATTTTGGGACCAAATTTAGAGCCCAAATGATATGGCAGTTGACTTGGACTTCTTTATTTGGTGTCATGTCACTTGGGCCCTAATAAAGACTCTAAATAATATGCTGCCAAGTCATTTAGGCTCCAAATTTGGTCCCAAAATTTGGTCAACATAGCATTACTGTTAATTCAAACACCCACCTTATATCGGAGCCTCCTATCGCAAGGTAACTTCCGCTGTGGTCAAATTCCACTGTACAAAACAGGAACGGAAGTGGAATGAATCAGGATGCGTAAAGTAGTAGAGTAAGAAGTCAACAAGAACAATGAAATATCTAAAAATATCCCCCTTTCCATCATGAATACTAGTGTAAAATTACAAATACACAGGCCAGACGAGAGCTTTGTCTATACATTGAATTACTCTTGTTACCATAATTCTTCACAATTTTTTCTCTCTCTGAACTACAAGTGCGATTTATATGTATGCATGGATGTGGATATGGACACATGGGTATGCATGCAATACAACAATTCCTGCAACCCTATTATGGACTTATGGTGGAAACCCTCGAAGGTCAAACTTGTTGAGAAAATGTAATAAATTGTCCACGTGAGATTTGTCACTAATGTAAATTTCACAAAGGCAAAGTCGTTGGAATGTTCAAGGTTTCCTGAGCACACCTCGGAAACTGTTCAAAAGTCTTGTCCCAAGTATGAAAAATTACCAATTTTAAATTGTGATACTTCGAAATTTATTTAATACAAGTGCAAGCATCCTAAAAGTATCTGCATTGGACCGACATCTGACACCAACCAGCTCATTCTTAAAGCTTACATCCAAAATCCATGCATACGACATGAATATTTTTACATTGTGCATGAAGATTGATAGATACCTGATTGTGTAGGTGTATCTTCATCATATGGCGTAAAGCTCCTGAAGTTCCTCAATTTGCGTAGATCCCACAGCTTGACACCATCTTGAGCAGCAGTCTGAGAGTTGAGACAAATCAAAATATGGCACGTCTAACCAGATGTTCAAATATGCATTATTTCTGGTTTATAAGAACACATACTGCTAGGAAGTAACCATTTTCTGAAAAAGATATGGCATTGACTGCCCCAACATGCCCATCAAATCTTGCAACACTTGCCTGCAAACCAAGAACACGAATGGGAGAAAGATCTAATACCAATAGTGGGTAAACTTACGGAAGATATAATATACCTGACTTTTTACATCCCAAATTTTAACTAGAGCACCAGAGGTGCCTGTTCCAAGTATGAGACCATCAGGGTGAAAAGCTGCAGATGTATAGCCCTCAGATCCTGAAGAATCTGCAACCTGCAAAAAAAATACAAACACAAATGGCCAGTCAAAATAAAGTAGGAAAGAATGCTCATGGGCAAGCACATTCGTTATGTGGTGTTTGTATTAGAGAGAAAGAGGCAAGACCTGAGTGAGGCATAAACCAGAAGAAAGCTCATAGAAGCACCATGTATTATCCAGAGAAGCAGTCACAAAGTAGTTATTGGTGGCATGGATCGTGACAGCTTGCACCTGTCAAAATTCATAAGTACATTCTCAATTGCGGAATATGCGCAGGTAGTTTTGATCCAAATACTTTTAGTAGTAATTTAGAACTACAAACATTCTGTAATTTACAGGAATATTGATAGTAGTTCAGAAAAATGTTTATAACCTATAATCAGCATGGTGGAAAACACAGACATGAATCCACTGTTGGCTTTACGGGGTAACAAAACTACGAAAAGAAACATGCAAAGACTACTCTAAAAGCTTAAGCTGATAGCGAGAGGTGTAACCTTGGTACCAATCTAATAATAACAAAAACTAAAAGCAGAATAAAAGGGCCAAAAAAAAAAGACAGAGAAAGGAAAATCTAGATCTAGTTCTTATGACTCAACAAATAAACATATTAAAGAGAAGTCTAGGAGTGCCACTCAGGTTTTTTGCCTCATGGCTTGTAGATGATGTCTAAGAACTCAAAAACAAAATAGTGAAATTAAATTCATTCACGCCACTAGAAACACAGCTGATACTACCTCTAAATCTTAAAGGGTACTTGTTTACGAACAAAATTGGTATGACCAAAGCTTTTTTCTTGACAAAATGGGTCTTTGGTCTAATAGTACTCCTAAAAAAAAATTAAAAGAAGGGCTTTTTTCTTGACATGAGTAAGAAAGATTATGCAGTTATTAGGATCCACTCGGTCCGTTCAATTCAACAATAAAACAAAAGCCCATCTGTGTAGACTCAAAGACAATAAGCAAAATAACTACCACTTCCAGGTAGAAAAATGAGTATCTTACATTGTAGCCTAACCATAGACAGACTACAAACAAAGCACTAAAGTAGTTTGACATCACTTCAAGGAATTTAATCTTTTGTATATGCCACCATGAAATGGAGCCAAATTTTCTTTTTCTCAATGTGCATTCTTTCTTCAATCAAACTAGTCCACTCATCCCAGCACCCAACTTTGACTGAACCAACGTTGGGTAATGGCCTTCCAAAGGTCTTCTAGAGGCCAGTGCTTGGTGATATGCAAGAGCTTGGTTTACCAAGTGTGAGAGCACCGGTAAGTGTAATGACTTCCCACTTTGTAGAATAATACAGATGGTAAGATAAGCAACTGATCCACATTTTCCAGCATTCCAACAATTGTGGTGCAAACAGTAAATATAGGCCTTTTAAATCCTTAAAATACTGAATTGCCCCCAGCAGCCCGATAATTACTGATTCCAAATTTAATTATTATTATTTATTACTAGAGGTCGATATCACCAACTAAGACTTGATTTCTTGAAGTTGAAGAATTGTTTACATTCATATAGGTCCACTGTGCAAATACAGTGATCCAATATAACCTAGTTTGATGGATGGTATCCATTTTTTGTGAACACTGGGTGCTATAGCCACAAGTCAAGGGGTAGCCCCATATTACAAGAAGTTTACCGTGCACAAATGTATACTACCAAATATCAAAGTCATTTGTGCGAGATAGAACCAAACTTGAAGTATGTTAATAAGTCCACCAACATGAAAAAAAAAAAAAGCTCTGCAACGTCTTGAGTGATTTACAGAGAGCAGAATATCATTGTAGTCAAAGTGACAGGATTTTAAGGAGAGGGAGGGAGGTATTTAAATAAAAAGGCAAAGATGATCCAGAATGTGTGTGATGCAGTCACAAATAGCACAAGAAAAGGAACATTGAAGAAGGGACAACTGAAATTCCTCAATATAAACGTCCAAACCTTAAAATAGAGAAATATGGATAAGTAACGATACATCATAAATCTATACTTTTTTATTCATTTTACATAGTGTATAATTTCCTAAAATTTGGTATTGATGATTTATAGTTACATAGATGCAAGCAAATCTATAGATAGACATTGGTAGGATATACTAAACAAATACATGAACCTTCATTGGCAAAAAATAATATAAACTTCATTATTAATGCTTTTCAGCTAACAACTCATCTTAGCCAGAAAGTAAACAACAATCTACCTAAGATATGCTTTCACTTCCCAGATGTCTCCAATTTTAAATTTGAGGGTAATAAATGTTATAACAGAAGGGATTTGTTTATATTTTTTCTTGCACAGCAGTCTTATATTCTATTTAAACCAACACTTGTTTCAGTTACTCCAATTACCCATTATAAAAGATAAAAATAGCATATATTTACCAGTGTATCCTCTACATATCCTCGATTATCCTAAGTTATTGGTCACAGAAAAAAAAAATATCGGTTGCGTATCCTCGGGCGGATTCAAAATATCCAATGTATCCAGCTGTATCAAATACATATCCAGCACATATCCATATCCGATACATAGATACTCAAGCATTAGTAGAGTCTCCGTGCTAGATATCTTATGTTTAAGATGAGCAAACATTACATTTTAACCAAAAATATGTATGAGGAAATTCTGAAAATGTTTACTTTTCCAACACATGAACATGAACATGAACAGACAACTTGAAATGTCCAAGAATATTCAAACAGAATACATGCAACAGTTGGCCTAAGCAACCAGTACAGTTGGATATTCATGTCCAATTGAGAGGGAAAAAAACCAAGTACCTCTGCAGTATGGTCCTTCAAGATTTGCCTACAATCATAGTTCCCATTTTCAGAGCTTTGCCATAGACGAACCGTCTGCCACACCAAAAATAAACTTTAATATGGGATGTACAGCTTAAAACACTTGTTAAACACGGAGGGCTTCACACCTCTCACGGGGAAAATTCAGTGTATAATTATCGAAATTTTACAGTAGAAACCACCATTTTGAACTGGGACATAGAGTTAATGTAGTGCATTCATACAACTGAATAACGTCAGCCAAGAATCAAAAAGTTATAAGTAAATATGCAATAACATGATTCCATGAGTTTGTTTTTTTCAAAAACAAAAAAATTGGACTGCATTAAGAAACTACATTGCACAAATAATGGTCCATAGGAATTATACTATGTGGTGCACCCATCCAACCGAATCAAGCAAGATCCAAAAAGTTCTAAGTAAATATGAAGTGATGTGACTCCATATGAGTTTGTTACATAAAAAAATGGACTTACCCCTCCATAATTCTCCATTAAAAACTAACAAATAAACGGAAATGCTAAACGAAGGGTCAAAACCTCCAGCTGTCTGCAGTTATCAATCCCAGTATCTTTGATCTCTTTTGAGTAAACTGTAGTCCTTATGACACAGAACCTCAATTTTTATATGAAAGCAACTTTACAAGCAAAATTTTTCAGCAGACCACTTTTTCTAGAACCAATCATAGAGCCTTTGACTGGGAATTTTCGTTAGGCTATTATGTTGTGAGGTAATCATTTAAAAGGCAAGTTTTCTCCATTAATGAGGACAGCTCCATTTTCTCTCTGTCCATCTTGAATAAACTAGGATTTCATAGATCCATGCTCAACATATTCCTCTTCTACAAAACAACAAAAGCTTACTTAATGTGCCAACCTACCATGTTTCGTTGACCTTTGTAGTCGTTCAGCCAGCTTAGACTTCAGTCAGAACAATTAGCCATTGATGGGCTCAAAAAGCTCATGCCAATTTTTATGCCCCCCACTCATAGTTTGGGCAACTAGGACAAGCTACATTTGTTGACTGAATTTTGGTTCACTGCCAATTGACATAAAAAGTATGTTTCTCTGCCAGAAGCAATCTCAACCATAACTTAGTTAATTACATAAATATTTGACCATTTTTGTTGGGTTTGTTCTATGACTTGGAATGGTCTGGCGTCATCACTGCCTAAGGCTGGACATCCTTAAAAGACGTCTCTGCCGTCAAATAATCTATTATCAAGATATGGTCAACAAACTTTGGCAGCCAAGCAGAAACCACTTCATTTGCTAGGTGAATCTGAATGCCAACAAATTTAAGCTCCTATAGCTTCCAATAAGGTCACATAATTCACAGAGTACAATGTTTGTACTGTATTCCAATTTTTTATGATGATCAAAAGACAGAATCCAATATACAAGACTCCAATTCGACTCACTGAATTGACAATCATGTTCTATAATGGAAACCAAAATATTTAAGCATATCTTCTTCTTTATGGATGGAATACATACTAATACCCCAAAGTGAAGTGTACCCATGCTATACCAACTTTCGCAACCAATTGATTCGAGTGCTCTCATATTTCAAACAAGTAAATTATACATGACAACTAATACATTCTATAAAGCTCACAGCCACGTCCCACAAAATGAAAGAACAACAAAGAACGAAGGAAAACAAAGTAGAAAAACATAGTTTGAAACAACAATGAGGGCAGAAGGCAGCACATGTAGAAGAAACTTTTAAGCATGAGATTTGAGATCAATAAAGATGAACATGGATTACCTTATCAGCTGAGCCAGTAACGACCACCTCACCCTCAGCCACAAATTTGACACTAGTAACCTGAGAAAGAGAGGGAAAAAAGAAAGATATTTGATTAGGTGAGATTATTTTGACCAGGAAACATAAATTCAACAATTGAACAAACCTTCTTTGAATGACCACCTAGTGTAGATAAGATCTGTCCTGAAGGTCGATCAAAGACTACAGCATTCGTATCAACCCCACCAGTAGCAATGATATCCTAGTAAACCAACAGCAAATATCCTTTATCATTATTTATTGATTTTAAAGAATAAAGGACATTCAACAACAATCTACCACGCATAAAAAAGAATAACACCCAGATTAGTGGCCATTAATGGGGGATCTGGAAGAGATAGATTAGGCAGAGACCAAACCTTTGGCATTATTTACAGAAAGGGGTTGTCCTCAGATTCGAAACCACAACCAGCCACATGGCATATACAAGAGTAAATAAAAAAGGACTTACAATTGTACAAACCATACCTTAGAGTGATAAATATCCATAGATAATATGCCAGGTTTGTTGGTTTTGTGAAGAGGGAAACTACTGAGCTGCGTATACCTGTCCACAGCTTCAACAGGAGCCAGTGTCGAAGGGATCTGGAAATAAAATCCCAAAAAAAATATAACATATATGCTAAGAAAATACCTTCATACATAAATGATAAATGGAACCTTTATTGAATTTTCTGTTAAAGAAATGAGATCACAGAAACAATTAAAGAAACAAATGATACAAGCAACATCTAAGAACTGTCATTCCTATCTCATGAATCACTATGATTTTATATCATCACAACAAATACCTGCCGCTTTTTCCGTTGCTGTGAAAGTGCTGCATTGCAGTCAGTAAGCTCTGCAATGATGGTAGCTGAGATTCCTGGACGGATTCTCTTTCCACCAGTTCCCATCTCATCATCCTCAGCAGCTGTAATTACAATAAAGACCACAAATGAACGACCATACATGGTAGCAATCAAGATAAAGTGAACCTGGAAAAAAAAAAGTAAGAACCTCTTTTCCCATTGCTTAAAGAAGAAACATTCACAGTAGTTGCTGTTGACGCTGCCATTGGTATCTGCCTTTCAGCCTGTGCCAGTAATGCCCTTGCTTCATCCCTTTCTTTTTTCAGTCTCGCAATTACACGGCAAGCAGCATCATGCTGCCAACATATGACAGACAAATATTGGCTACCAAATTTCATACAACTAAGCAAATGAAAAAAGGTATATTCGCCCCAAAAAAAAAAAAAATCTAAACCATGAGAGAGAACCATACAAGGAACAAAAAGTGCAAAACTAGAAAAATCAACATATGTATACTGCATCTAAAATTAGTGACTGTCTTGATTTTTCAGCAAAATCTTCCTTCTCGATACAAGGGTTTAAAAAGTTGCCCTCGTGTAATACATTCACTGCACAACATCATCAAAACAGTCTTCAAAAACATATATTCTAATGTTTCGCATAACACTTGACAATTCAACTCTTGCTAATGCTCACTGTCAGCATTTTACTATTCAAAACTGATGGGTGTCACACTATGCGTGTGTTTTCCCCACTTTTCTGGTAACTATTTAGTCCTCGCTTGAAATATAGCCAAGTGGCAACCAATACGAAAGGAGTTAACACTAAAGCAAACTGCTAGAGAGCCCAAAAAAATTCCTTATCTAATAGCAAACACATCGATAAGCTACGCATTTCTATTTTCCTCTTTTTTTTTTTGGGAAAGGGGAGAGGGGCATCAGGTATGTATAGAACTATGTTTATTATAGGAAACAAAACCTTCATTTCACATAAAGACTGAAGTGTACATAAATGGTGGACAAGAAATCCACTTAAGCAAGCACCACATGCAAGAATTAAGTAAGCAAAAAGACATCAACTATTAGCAGCTTTCCAGTTGTGGGGAATAACTAACACAATAGTGTCACGGAACTCATTAGATTAGAAACCACAGGCTAAAGAGAAGCCAAAAACTTCACTCTATCCCATAACAACTCCCTCTCCTCTTCTTTTGCTTTAAGCATTCCGCAATTCCTCCCCATCCACACCACCAGATAAATGGCCAAAAAAGGAAATTTCCATAGCATGGAAGCTTTTTTACCGTAGCCAAAACCATCAAAACACACAACTAAGGAAACACAATAGCAAGGTGTGACCCACATCAAATCTGCCTCCCTCAATAGCTTATGCCACAAGAAAATGGCAATGGGACCATGAAGGAACACGTGGTCAACACTTTCACACATAACGCAGCAATGAGGGGAAATATAAGTGTTAAGCTTTCTCTTTTGCGACAATCATAAGCATTAACTTTATTGTGAGCAATCATCCAAGCAAACACCAGCACATTAACAAGCACTCTAGCCTTTCAAATTATCAAATGGGGTTCAAAGATTGAATAATTAGGAATATTAATCAAATGTCGAAAATGGGAACCACAAAGGAAATTTCCACAGGAATCAAGACCCCAAATCCTTTTATCTCTAACTGATGGATCTAAAGAAACTGAGTCAAGCAAAGGAATCAAAGTAGCGGCAAGCCGAGTATTACGACTAAAGGGAGAGAAGCAAAGCTTCGTTGGAGACTCCAAGTTTTCCCAATCATAAAGGTTATGGAAAAAATTAAATTCCCTCCCCCATTGAAAAAACAGAGGAGTACAAAACAAATTTACCACAGGAACACTATAAGAACCTGACAATCAATAAAGTCGAGGGAACAGTAAAGCAAAAGATGTATGTAGCCCATGTAGAGATGCACTATACGACGCTGATGACAAAAAAATGCATGTGTGTGTCCACACATATCCAGCTAAGTCACAACACGATGAACATCTACTAGACACATTTGATGCCTAGGCACATATACTATTTCGGCACATTAAAGAAATCTCAGTTCTAAAAATAGTTCTAAAAAGAAAAATAAAATTTTAAAAGGCACATTCAGATTAAAAGAAAACAATGTTTTTGCTTTCCAAAACTTTCTCTACACTTAATATTCCTTCAGTAGTACTTATAAAAAAATTTACATGAAGTATTATAAACCTCGAGTAATACTAAGAATTTGAACTGGTTATGCAGTCTACGTTACAGTATTGTTCCAAATCTCTTGAGGCACATGGAATTTGCCATCATAAGCAATATTGAAAATCTTAAAATTCATAATTTGGAAAGTGAAATTTATTGTATGGTAACATGAGAACAAAAATAATTTATGATTAATTAAAAAATCATGTCACATGACCAATGCATTATCATTTTTCAAAATGAACCACAGGAAACAGGGTATATAAAGGGAACTCTGCACTTAAACAACAAAAGATATACAGTTAAGGAAATATATAAGCCGCTTGGGTATACCTGGTATAGGGCATGACTTAGCTCTTGCCTTGCTGTATGTAATTGTTGCTCCAACGCAAAATTCGATAGCATCAAACCATCCCATTCCTAGTATAAAAAGAAGATGATCATAATAGAACGAACTATTTGAAATCAGACATTAAGATGATGAATTTTTTCCTTCCCAAACAAAGTAGAATAGAGGTAATATTAAAACAGTAGACATATGCAGACATACATATGCATTGCGACAAGGCATCCATGAAATCCATTAGGTCTAAAATTATTTTAAGAGGAATTGCATAACTCATTTGAAAGAAATTAGGACCCACCAGCTAAAAGGCGTTGGTCAACTAGAATGTCGACCAAATAATGAGTAACTACAAATAATATGAAAGTTTACCGCAATGTTTTTTGGGTTACCAACGCATAGATACACAGGAAACGGGCTCAATATGCAGCTTAATTATGGTTCAAAATATCGGTCGATACCGACACGAGTTGGCCAAGTCGTATCCGTCTCAGCACCTTCGGAGACAATACCGTTACACGATTAGTATAAATCACGAGTCTCGCACAACTCGACCGAGTCGTCTGAGTTGTATCTGAGTCAATCCCAAGTCGCCGAAATATTGTTACCAAAGTGGTCGATATAGTTTCACGATGCCACAATATGATATGAATTTCTCGTCATATTTAAAATTTTATTTTAGGTCGTATACCATGCCGCGACTGATGTATCTCAAAACTCTCCGAATTGATGGTCGATACCACGATCTTGAACCATGAACTTAATTATAAACACAAATGAGAGAGGTAGGTTTCTTAGCTTAATATAAAATTAAAATTCTTTTGATGGCTATTGCTTGCGCCCTTTTATTTTAAAATTTAAATCCTCCTGCACGTTTTGACTAAAATTGGTGTTATACACATGGAATAAAATGAGGACAATCAAGAACCAGCTTTTCACAGTCATATTAACTCTTCTAGATCAAAATTGCACCATGATTATGACTGTTTAGATCAACAGAGTCCCCATAGATTGGGGTAAAAATGGTTTACAAAAATATCTTATGACAGTAAGATAGTATATATGCATGCAGGCACACAATCAGAGAACCGTAAAAGCCAATGCTCCAAACTTTACTTTTCTTTTTTTCGGATATGAGCTCATTGATTTCTGGGTTTTGCAGCTGAAGCTGCAAACCCACTGGAATGTAATTCCAAAAGGCAGGAAATAAATTATACAGGTAATGACTATTAAGCAATCTTTATAAGTCACCAGACTCAATATAATTGAATCCACCACTCTGTTCACTAAAAAACCACAGGAATATGACGATAATGAAGATGAACCCTACCCTCGAGGGCATAGAAATTATAATCATGTCTTCAAATACATGATATTTTTTGATAGGAAGTACATGATGATTTTAAGTGGAATGACATCACAAATCTAAACAATAATTGATGCACTTAGTAAAAGTAAAACAACCCAGTGCAAGACGTTCTTATCACAATGAGGTCTGGGAAATAACAATAGCGGTGGAAAAAGGATTTTAGGGAGAGGAACACGTACAATCTGGAACATGCCAAGCATCCCAGGAATGCTGGCAGCTTGTACTGGTCTTGGCTTCACTATCTACATAAAGTCCAAAAATAGTACACTTATATATGATATGCCGATAAGATTATAGAAGATAAAAATTGATCCCAATAATAAAATGCATATATTACAGCTTGCTGTACACATAACACGAAGCATACCTTTCCCGTTTTGATTGGAACAATGTCGTCCATTGCCAGCGGCTCCCCAGTAACTGGGCATTTTCCATAGTCCTAGTAAAGAACCAAACGACAATGCATCTTTCTATCAAACAGACATTTAGTATCACACATCAAAAGTGTACCGATGAACATCGATGGAACAAGAACAATTAACAGAAAATCCCAGCCCCAGAACAATGCATTACTGGCCCCTGTTTGATTGCTAAACTGGCAAAACAAGACCTACAAAAGTAGAAGATCGAAAAAGGACTGCCTTTTTGTTATATAACTCAAATGCA
This sequence comes from Ilex paraguariensis, assembly GCA_963454935.2. Taxonomy (NCBI): domain Eukaryota; kingdom Viridiplantae; phylum Streptophyta; class Magnoliopsida; order Aquifoliales; family Aquifoliaceae; genus Ilex; species Ilex paraguariensis. Next base: position 223,078 of record CAUOFW020007680.1, on the reverse strand, counting down.
CGTCTGGTACAGTGGTTCCCAGATGCAATTAGTTGGCAAACTTTTTCCCATCACAAAGAATAATAGGAAAAATAACTGTACATTTCAGTAATGCATTTTAATAGTATAAGCCAATGTTTGATAAAGAGGAGCTTTTTAATGGATTTTAAAAGCTTATTCCAATGTTTGGCAAAGATGGAATTAGATGTGGGATAACACCACATAATCCAATCCAACGTTTGGTGAAACCATGGGTTAGACTGCACAAAATAGCCAATGAAAATATGTACCTCTGAGATTGACACATAACTCTGAAAATCAGCTATGTTAATGCATCAGTTAGGCAAATAACATAAGAAAGATAAAGTTTTAATGGGAAAAACAAGTTTCCCTAATTCAAAGCAAGAAACCATAAATCATGACATTTAAATCATTGTTATGGCTCAAAACACATCTGAGTTTTTTTCCATAAAAATCATTGTAATCATATGACAATAGCAAAACTCCAGCAGAAAACCATCTGCACTGGATCGGCAAAGGGTTATGCAAGAGCAATGACAAGGAGAGGAGTGATATGGTGTAATTCACGCAAATAATACTAAGCTGCATTGGGGAAAGGTTGTTTATTGTTTTTCTTCCCCTTTCATCTTATATTCTAAAGTCTCAAAACAAGAAAAATTTCTGCTGCATTGGGGATTATGGTATTATGCCTTCAAACTGGAATTTGAGAAAAACTAGTTTAAAATTAGAACTTGGGTGGTGGACTGCAATTCTGATTCCATGGCCAAATGCACCCTCAAGATTTATATGAACATACGGTAATGCAAGTTTTTTAAAATCAGACATTCAAACATCTACAAACAATATCAAAAGGACAGATCCGAAGACAACAATCAGAAAAATATAGCAAAAATTCAAAAAACAAATGCCTGGAGTTAAGCAATACTTTTCCTTCTCCTTAAACTAAAGAGTGTGCCTTATGAGGGTTTGAAACAATCAGAGAAATTGATTAAAATTAAATGTACATCGCTTTTCTTTTCTAGCAGTAACCAAACGGGATATAATGGATTAATGTATTTACAGAAAACCTAGAATTGGATCGAGAGCGAAAACAAACCAACCGATATGTGTCTCTCGATTAATCTCTTCTCATAGAGAAGTCCAGACTTCTTCGAAACCACAGGCTCTTCTGGCACCTCGCCAGAGACTGTACGACACAGTTAAACACAAAGAGCACAGATCAATCAACAACTCCAACAGCACCAAACAATACTACATATCCGCATATATATATATATATATATATATATAGAGAGAGAGAGAGAGAGTTACTTGAACAGTTCATTGTGCAGAAGGAGAGCTAGGGTTTGTGGTGAGAGCGCTTCTGCTCTTCGGCGCAGTTTCAGTAGCAGAAGCTATTGCTGAAGAAAGAGAGGGAGAAAGAGGGAGAAAAAATTGAGTTGACGAGGGTTTTGGATATTTACGGTACGTATGGAAACCCGACCCGAGTACTATAAGTTTGGCTTGTGTAAAATGGAGCGGGAAACATCAGTTCTGGGTTTGGCCCACAGGGTTGGGATACTATATATTTTTTTTTTTTTTTGGAGGAGGAAGGAGAAAGGGGAGGGAGATTTAAATCTTTAATCTTAAAAAGACAAAGTCTTTACAAAATAAGAAATATCATTGAAATAAAGACTCATCGGTAGGGGTGGGATACTACGACGGTCCAAATTGTATATTATTTGGCAATTCTTTTTGAAGTAATTTAATTGAAAAAAATTAATAAAAAACCAAAAAATATTTAGTTATTGTTTGGCAGATTTTTGAATTGCGGATATGTCAAAGTCTAATTGGACTTAAATTCAAACGCTTACAATCTTACCTATTTGAACCGATGTAAGGTTTTAAACTCGTGATCGTTTAAATGAGTGTAATAAAATATAAGACTATTTCTGGACTCTTTTCGTTGCCTTGTAGATCAATGACTTGACTAATTTTCAATCAAGTAACTTAACAAACTTAGATTTGGGAAATAGCAACCGGAATAACAACAATAAAGTAAATGACAAATGTAATTGTGTAAACTACTGTACTTGCATTAATCAGAAAGGAAGATCATCGGATGATAGTTTATAAGATAAAGGAAATTTACAAGAAAATAGACAAAGTAAGAGAGAGATTGGCTATGTGTATTATTGTGGGTTGATCGATAGATCTTTTCCTGTAGCATCCCTTTTGATATTTATAAGAGATAATCTCTAACTTCTTCTCCCTGATACTCTTAGATGTGCACTGTACCGTCTTTAACTAATGATTCATAATATTTTGTCTCCTTATTTTCCGAAATTCAAGAAATCGTATTTTCTTAACTATTTTGTTATCTTGACCATTAGATCTTTGCTACGTGTCATTATTAGATTTTAAGTTGGGTGTACACTGATATTATTTTATAAAAGTAAATTATAGGTATTTTAGTGTATATATAATAAATTATTGTATATTTATATTATTATAAATCATGCTTGAATAAGCCAAGCTTGAGCTTGACATTTTTCTTTTGAGTCGAACTTATGCTTAAAACAAGACTCGAAGATCAAGCCCGAATCAAATCTATACATCTTCTTAAAAATTTGAGTCGAGCCTAAGCACAATGAAGCTTGTTGGGGTTGGCTCGATTATCACCCCTACCCTCTACTTGGCCTACACCCACACAAAAGAAAATATCTCCCCCTTACATTCAAAATTTTTAGATGAATTACCTATCGTCCTACATTTTCCTCAACGTTATTTTTGCAACCTTCTGAAAAGAAACAACAAAGTATTCCAAGGGTGTATTTGGATCGCAGATTAAAAGGGGATAACACCAGTAGGATATGACAAAAAAATATATGCAGCCCATTTATTCCGCGTTTGACAAGTGAAAAAATGCACCAAAAATTCTGTTTGGATTTACACAGATCGGGTAAGTGGGAAAAATAACATATTCGCCCAAAGCCATCAATCTTACCCTACCCATCTTCACGCCTTCCCCTCTTCTCTGCCCAGCGTCGCGCTACCCATCTTCATTCCTTTCTCCATGAACAACTTTTGGCCATTGCAGAATGGAAAAATCTAAAGTCCCCAAACATTGTCCATTGCTCTGGTGGGCAGCTCCTTTATTGGCTTAGAATAAATAATTGACTTGGAATAAATATTGGTTTATCCTAACTCTTATATTAAGTCACAATCCATCCCGAAAAAGAGATAAGGTGTAAGTAATCCGACTCATTATCTTCGACAACAAAACTCAGTCAATATTAATTAACTTGTGCAGTAATTAAACCAATTCGTTTTCCACGACACTAAAAATTGACATTTTCAAAATCCAGTGTTATATCGACATGACTCTTAGCATAAAGTACAATCTAACATCAATACCTCCATGTCAAGCTAAACTTTTCAATGGACCACTTACTTAATTTGAACACCTAAAAACAAACACTGAGCAAATCAAATGCTCAAAGAATATATTTGAGACATTAAAAAGAAACGCATAAGTACTAAACAATTATATTCATATCTCATATACACACTTAAAATAAAATTCATATTAAATACCCAACAACCAATGCCCAACATCAAAATAACAATATTCAAAATCCAATATCCAATATCTGATACCTCATAACAGTTAACACTACATGTTTTCGCTCGAAAGTCTCGACAGTTATATCGCTATGATTTTCACCTAGCAATTTCAGCAAACCCTTCACTACTGTTTACGCCCGATAATCTCAACTATTATGTCGTTACTATTTATGCCTAGTAATCTTGATAACCTCATATTGGTAAGCATTCACAATCATTTTCAAGTAATTGAAACCACAATCAACACCAATCCCCGACCCTTAAGTCATTGATTCACAATCTAGTTATTTCAAATAAATATACCTAGTAACAAATAATCACCATTTTATAGTTCATAGCTTTCCAAATAATCTTCAAGCTATTTCACATAAATATAGTTAATAAACACATAAGCACATTTTTTAATCAATATAAATCAATACACTCATTTCGAGTTAAATCCAAACCCTGATTTAGCCTCCCTGTATAGCCTTAGGTGAATTTGACATTGACGTCATAGCCTCAACGCCTAACATACATTATCACAAGTCATATAAATAAACATTTTAACACACAATTGTTATGCTACATATGCATAAATAAGTATTCGGGCCTAACCCAATACCTTTTTCAACACCTCCTCATTTACTTTAATGTTCTTAAACTCGAAGGTTTATCGAGGTATTTGTAGGTAAATAAAATTAATTAAAATTAATTTGAACCCACTAAAATACCTTGAAAAACCTTGAAGATCAGTGGTTAACAAATTATGGACAATACGACAAAATAGTAAAAATTTCATGTTTCTACCAATAGAGCTTCACTTCTTACTGGTAAAACACCTCAAAGAATATCGTTCTACCGGTAGAACAGTCTATGTCACTGTCTATCGATAGAACCCCTCACAGATAATCGTTCTACTAGAAGAACATCATATCCTACCCAGTAGAACACCTCATAATGTCGTTCTAGCAATAGAACCTTGACAAAACCTTTTTCTTCTAAAACCCAATAACCTAAACATCAATATCTACCGATACATCAATATCTACCGATACCCCCAAACATCAATATTGATGGTGTAAACCAAATGGTATGAGTAATGAATCGTAATTATGCTTTGCAGTGATGGTGATGTGATATTCTTGCCCTTATTTCATGGGGTTCTCCTTAATTCTATGAGAAGATCTTGGTTGATTAAGATTAAGTGTCTTGATTATAGCTTCCTAACGCTTTAGGAACCTCTCGTGGTTATCCAGTCGTGGCCTTGCCTCAAGAGACATTCAGCCCTTGCCTTCTGACCTCAGTTAATATGGCTGACCTCCCGGTCTGAGCTGACACTTGGGATTTACTTTAGGCATCATCAATTGCCCCCCAGCCCTTGGCCCAAGCAAGCTTGGATGGGTTGAGTTGCTTTCGCATTGGACCAGGCCTGCACCTAGCTGACCTTAGTCTGCATGTGAGATGCACGTAGGGGGCTCTTTGACGGTTTATAGCAATCATGGTTTTCTCGATTCATGTGCATATTTCAGCCCACGTCACTCAAGCTTTAAATGCTCAATCGGCTGCTCAAAAAACCGCTCAAAACTCCATGTTCATCTTCTACACTGTTCACCTTTGTCTCCGGCTCTTTCTCTCTACGATTTCTGGATTTTTCTCCACGCGATTCTCTTATTTTCTGCTCAAAACTGTGCTTTCTGGGTTTGACTCGAAGTCCTGCTTTGCTCTTCTCCTCCAATTTTGTTCTTTGGCTGTTATTTGTTGTTCTCTTTCCTGTCTAGGTACGCTTCCTTCTGCCCCTTTCTCTTTCTCTTGCCTTTCCTCACTCTAGATCTCTCGACTTCGAGGTGGCCATTATTTTTCTGGGTTTTTCAGTTCTTTTTCTTTTGGAATCGCGATCGTTGTCTATCTCCTCTTTCCCGCTTTGTGGATTGGAACTCCACTGTGCGAATTTTTACTGTCGGGAGGTACAGTGTTGACCCTAGGATTATCAGTGGTTGTTTAGTTAATATTCCTCCTTTTTATAATTATTTCGATTTGCCTTTCTCTTTGCCAATCATGTCTACCTCATCTGAAGATACTCCCTCCTCTGTTTCCCTCCTAGGTGACAGATCTACCGAGAGAGACTCTGATTTAGGAGATGTAGGTGATGAGATTAACAACTTTTCCCGGTGTTGAGGCTGTCGATACCGAGGTGGACTCCAAGGAACTCCCCTCATCTTCCTCTCATGTACCTCCTAGTGCTGACAAAGGTAAGGGCAAAGTGAGTGAGGTTGGGATTCCTGATAGTGCAGCGGGTATGGGGGCTGCCTTCAGGCATGCTAAGCTCGTGGGTCCCAGTGGAGTGGATCATATTCTCATGGAAACTCTTAGTGCTCGTTTTGGCTTTTTTCCTGGTGTTCAGCCCTGGTGTTTGGATAAATTCACCTTGTACGTTTCTCAAGTGCACAAAAGAGTTTGTTTCTTTGTGGCCGCTTTCGAGAATGACATTTGTTTCCCTATGCACCCCTTCATCAAAAATGTTCTACAACACCTCAATGTCTGCCCTACTCAGCTTTCTCCCAACTTTTAGGGTGTTTTAGTGGGTCTTTTAGTTTTCTTTAAGAAGCATGGGCTTGGGACTCCCACCATTTCTCTGCTTATAGACCTTTTCAATGTCAAATTTACCTCAACTGAAGGTTTTTTATATGTTTCTAGGCGGACCTCATCTAGGCAGATCATCACACACCTCCCGAGTTCTCATAAAGGCTGAAAAAAGGATTTCTTTTTCGTTGGGGGTGTCAACTGAGAATACAACCCTGCTGATAAAACACACACTCTTGGGATTCCTAGAGCCTGGTTAGCCCCAGATAACTTAGGTGAGTTCTTGCCTGACTGAACTGCGATTTAAAAATTTATGATTGTTTTCTTGACCTCTGCATCTTTGGTGTTTCCCCTTTTTTAGGCATTCGACCTGAACTCAACGTCGATGACAAGCAGGTGAAATTGAAGTTGGCTAAGTATAATTCAGAGAGGTACTCTGAGATCCTTAAGCTCTGGAAATTAGAAAGGCAGGGATTCGGCCCTCCTCCAATCCCAATTTCCTTTATCCGACCTAAGGACGTAGAAGGTAATGTTCTTTTCTTTATTTGGTTTCATTGATTTTCTCTCTTTCTTTTTCTTTTGACTAATCAGCTCAAGCTAAATCTCCTAGGGTCTTCTACAATGAAGCCTACCCCTGAGATGCTCCAAGCTAAGGTAGAGTTATTGAAAGAAAAACAAGGGTGGTACCAAGCGCAAGGCTGAGGGTAGTTCTGGTGGAAACTCAGTTACTCGAGTTAAGGTTCAGAAAATGGGTACTTTCTCTGCCTCTGCCTCTATTCAGAAGGCTCCACCATCCCCCTTACATGCTTCACCAACCTCAGGACATCCTTTCCCCCAAGGGACCCGACCTGCCACTGAAGATGCTCCTAGGCAAGACCAACCTCTCATGACAGGCAAAGGGGTCTTCTCGAAGTTTGAGAATTCTCTTATTACCGATGTGAAGCGTGCTGCAGAGGTCATTGCCTCCATTATCCTAGAGTCTAACATTGATGCGGCCACTTCTGTACCTCTGGGAACCTGTGTTTCTACTGTGTTGTATGGCTGTATCTCGGTAAGATTCTAATTTGTCAAATTCTCCTTTTTTTTCCTTTGGTTGTCCTCGTTCTTCCCTTTACACTTATCTTTCATGCTTGTCTTTAGACTGTCATTCAAATAAGCAGCTTGTTAAAGCGAATCCAAGCCCTAGAAGGGTCGGTCAATGCTTCCAAAGCTTTTGAGATGAAGTGTGTGGCCTTTGAGAATAATGATCTTAAGGTCCATGTAAAGAAGTTGCAAGAGCAAGTAGAGCAGCAGTCTTCCCTTGCCAAGTTTAGACAAGAGGAGCTCAGCAAGACTAAAGAAGACCTCCGGTCAAAAATCGATGACTGGATCGAGGAGAGCCGGAAGTCCCTTGATGCTCTGGCCTCCTTCAAAAATATGAAGAGGGAGTACGAGGTGCTAGTAGAGGCCAACGATGTTGTCAAGGAGGAGTTAGGGGCTACCAGGGAGATGTTGGAGGTGTGAGACACTACCATCCAAAAAAAGTATAAGCTGATAGCCCAACTAGAGGATGATGTTCTCACCAGGTGGACAAAAGGGTGGATTGCTTTCTAGGGTATAGCTGAAAGGACTTACCTTGAACTAAATTTTAACTTTTCAATTCATCGTGAGGAAGAGGTCGAGGGGTTTGATGAAAAAGAGGATGATGCTCCTGCTTCTCCTGTTTCTGAAGATGTGCCCATAGACTCTAAAGGGCTCATACCTCTAGTTGGAACTTTACCTCAAGATGTTTCTGCCTCCTTAGGCATCTCTACTTCTCTGGCTGCTGAGCCTGCTTCTTTCCTCCCTACTGAGCTGGCCACAGGAGCCTTGGTTGAATCTAAGGTCCCTGCCTCTTTGCCTGTTCTTGGCCCTCATGAAACTTCAACTGTTGCTGTGCCAAAGAGGTCGTCTGCTGAGCTGGAGAGCCCTTCTTCCATTCCTTGTGCTGAGACATCAGCTACTGCACTACAAGGCCCTTCATTTACTCTCCCTTCAAAAACTTAGGATTTGTAGCTTTGAGCTAATTATCTCTGAATTGTAACATTTTGAAACAAAAATTTCAAAATTATAGCATTTTGTATATTTAATTTACAGCTTATAGCTCTCCTTCTTTCCCTTTGCTTTTAATTTGTTGCTTTACTCTACCATCTCATTTTTTCCCTTTGCTTTTAATTTGTTGCTCTACTCTACCATCAATCGAATATGATATTAGTATCCTTCTACCCCTTTTGCTTCAGGGGGTCATTCAGATTTCCTTGAAGTAAAAAAAGTTAGGAATAACTGCTGATGTGTCTAGCTGAGCTTCCAGCTTCTCAACCTGCTTCTGTCCGAACTCCAGCAACTGACTACCAGAGCTCTGGCCTTACTTCATCCTCAAAGATTTAGGATATGAAGCCAGTTTTTTAAACTTATCCACTCATGGTTATGACAATTTTAAACTAGAATGCAACTATGTAACTTCTACTGTGTAATGCAATCTTTTCAACCATTTCCCTCTCTCAACAAATGGATAAGAAATTTGCATGGCCAATTTAGCATACATAATAGGGGTCTAGTTTTTAACTATTTGAAATATAAGACAATGAGTACCTGAATTTTTACCCTTAAAGAGCTTCCATTTGCTGACCTGTGTAGCTGACCCTTAAGGAGCTTCCATTTGATGACCTGCGTAGATGACCCTTAAAGAGCTTCCATTTGCTGAACTGCATAGATGACTTGCTCCAGGACTAAATAACCTCTGTGCTGGCTTAAGGGGACCCTTTAGTAAACCTTAGGAGACATGTGCACGTATAGTCATTGGTCAGGTTCTCTTTTCTGCTTGTAAGTTCAGTCGACCTAATTAGGTGAAGTTAAGTGCTTACAATCATGCTCTATCCAGTGGTTTCGATGTGCCGAGATCCTGGACTGCCATGGACCACACGCAAGGTGATAATTTGGAAGAGCGTGCCTAGATACAGCTGTTTGAGTGCATTGACTTCCTTATTTCTGACTTGCTGACCTCCCGATGTGTAAAGTTTTGTTTTGACCTTTCTTTTATGCTCTAGACTCTTCTTTAGAGATCTGCTTGTTTTATCCCAGGGTGTCGTTGATGTCTGTTTTCAATGCATATCCTTCCTACCAAAAAGGTTCCTACTTCCTTAATTTGGAAACCTAGAGACCCATCGACTTAAGGTTTCGTGTAATTAGCAACTTCCTAAAAATCTAGGGTCTTCAAAGGATTTCTATAATACTGACTATCACTTCTCTCCGGGTATCCCTTTGTTATTCTTGAGAGCTTAACGCCTTATATTTCCTTCTCTTATCTTTTTCGCCTGAATCCACTATGTCTGCCCTCCTTTTCTACTCTGTTTCAAGAGCGAACCTCCTTTGGGGTTGAGTGGATGTGGCATACTCGCTACTTTGTTTTCTCAGTGGTGATGTCCTTCGATTTAGAGAGGATAGAGAAGAAATTCTTTTTTGATTTAGAGTTACCTCTATGTGCTCCAAGCTCCGATGAACTCCGTAATTACCTTCCTCTTGGGGAGACATGCTTCTTTGAAGCAGCTTTGGAGTTAGGTTTGTGCATTCCCATTTATCCTTCTATTGAATTTATTTTGGCTTATATTGGCTTGTGTCTCTCTCATCTTTCACCTATGGGATGAGCTGTCATGACCAGTTTCTTCCTCTTCTGGCGCCTGTGAGGTAATGACGAGTTTCCTACGGTTCCCGAGTTTTTTCACTTTTTTACCCTTGAGGAGGATGAAGTTCCATGCTTCGTCTACTTCCGGTGGAGAGATTTTCAGCTTCGTCGTTTAGTGTTTGGTCTCCCCTCCCTTCCTTCAGGATAGGTTTAGCGCTTCTTTTTTGTTTCAAGTGACTCGTTGAGGTCTTCCGAGGTGGGCACTAGAGAGTGCAGAGTCCCTCGGTCCTGGAAGAGCTATTCTTATCCAGGTGAAAGCGATGAAGATCTCTCTGTTGGGATCAAATTTGATGATGTTCTCTACTTATCTTGTTTCTTGGTATGCAGGTGTTCCCGATCTGGACTTACTTGAATTGATGAGGGTGGAACTAATGATTCAAGCTGAGCCTATTTCTTTTTCTAAGCTCATGACATTAGGCAATCTGTTCTTGTTTAGTACTGTCGTGGCTGAACAAGACTTTCCTTTTTTTCCTAAACCCGACTCTTTTTCTTCAGAGTCTGATAAAAGTGAAGACATTGAAGCTCCTTCGAAGAGGCGTAAGAGGAATGGTTCTTCCTCCCCTACCTTCGATTCTGGATTAGGGGAAGTTCTGTTCTCCACTGCTGGGCAAAAGCTAATGGATCTTCTATCATCAGCTGAGAAGGAAAGGGATGAGCTGAAAGAGGAGAACCTTTGTCTGAAGGAGAGGGTCACTGAGTTGGAGAGACGACTAGAAATTTTGCTTTGATTGTACCCTTGTAACTGCAGATATTCTGAAAACCTCAATTTTCTCATATTTGTTGCACATTATGAACAATTTGTGATTTGAATAAGTCTTTTGTTTTGTAATCTCTGATGTTTCTAAGTTCCATGATTCTTTTGATGAATTCATCGCGAACCCTATAGTTCTTACCATGGACCAATGAATAAGTTCATTTTGAGCTCTTGAGCTCTTCTCATGAATAGGTGAGTTCTCCATGAGCTCCAGGGCTCTTTTTTTTTTTTTTTATGAACTAATGAGTTCATCGTAAGCTCTAAAACTCTTTCTATGAACTAATGAGTTCATCGTGAGCTCTAAGGTTCTTTTTATGAACTGATGAGTTCGTCGTGAGCTCTAAGGCTCTTTCTATGAATTGATGAGTTCGTCATGAGCTCTAAGGCTCTTGTTACGAACTAACGATTTCATCGTGAGCTCTAAGGCTCTTGTTATGAACTAACGATTTTATCGTGAGCTCTAAGATCTTGTTATGAACTAATAAGTTCATCGTGAGCTCTAAGGCTCTTGTGTTTTTTTTTTTTATAACAATAGTTCATAATACAAGATAAACTTACTGAAAAAATTTTCTAAGATATTCTGCATTCCATGAATGGGGCAAGACTTTCCCTTCTTCCATTTGTAACTCATAATTTTTCGGTCTAATTACTCGAGAGACTATGTATAGACCTTCCCAGTTAGGCCCCAATTTCTCATGAGTGGGATCCTTTCTTGCCAGCAGAAGCTTCCTCAACACCAGATCTCCAACCTTGAAACTCCTATGCTTGACCTTCCTGTCGTAGTACCTAGCTGTTTTTCTTTGGTAGTTCTTTGTGTTGTTCAGTGTTGCCTCTCTCTTTTCTTCCAACAGATCCAAACTTAGCAAAAGGGAATTATCATTGTTTTCCTCGTTTGCTAATTCTGTTCTAAGTGAAGAGAACCCAACTTTGACAAGCGCCACTGCCTCAGAACCGAAAGCTAAAGCAAATGGAGTCTCTTGTGTTGCTGACCTGATAGTTTTCCTGTAGGCCCATAGCACTTCTAGGAGGTGTTCTACTCACTTGCCCTTAAGACTTTCCAACTTGGTCTTCGTGGCAGACTTTAAGGTCCTGATGGTGACTTCTGTTTGTCCATTGGACTGTGGATGAGCTGGGGCAAAGAAGTAATTATTTATTCCGAGCTTGGCACAAAAGTTTTTGAACTTCGGGTTGTCGAACTGCTTCCCATTATCTGACACAATTGCTCTAGGGATCCAAATTGGCAGATTATGGATTTTCAAGTAAAATTTTAAACCTTTTGTTCTGTAATGGATGCTAAGGGCTCTACCTCTACCTACTTGATAAAGTAATCCACCCCTATAATGGCGAACTTGCATTGTCCTACACTAGTGGGAAGAGGTCTTAGTATATCTAGACTCCACTGTTGGAATCACCAAGGGCTTATTACTGAGGTCAGAAACTCTGGTGGGCAGTGAAGGATGTTGGCATGCACTTGGCAAGCTTTGCATTTCCTGACCAGGTCTGTTGCATCCTTGAGCAAAGTGGGTCAATAATACCCTTGCTTTAGAGTCTTTCCTGCCAAAGCCCGTGCTCCAATATGATTACCACAGACTCCCTCATGGATTTCTCTGAGTATGTAATTGGCGTCTTTATCTCCCACGCATTTAAGGAGTGGAGTTGAAAAACCTCGCTTATACAAGCTTCCCTGCAGAATGGAGAATCTAGCTGACCTGGTTCTCAGCTTTGCAGCCTCATTGGGGTCTTCTGGCAGGGTTCCCTTTTGGAGATACTCCAAGATGGGGTTCATCCAGCTTGGTGGATTCTGTATGGGGAGCACTTCTTCATCTTCAACACTAACGGATGGTTCCGCCAGATGTTCCACGGGGATCAACCTGTCCAAATTTTCTTGTGAAGTTGTTGTCAACCTTGCCAAAACGTCTGCTCTCGAATTTTCAGTTCTAGGGACATGTCTGATTTTTACTTGCACAAATTTCTTTATTAATTCTTGCACCTTTCTAAGATAAAGGGTCATCTTCTCACCCTTAGCCTCGTAAGCACCCTCTATCTGTTTCACCACGAGTTATGAGTCACTGCAGATCTCTAGTTGCTCGGTTTCCATTGAATGAGCTAAGCTGAGCCCTGCTATGACTACCTCATACTCGACTTCGTTGTTTGAAGCTTTGAATCCAAATCTCAGTGCGTATTCAACATCTATCTCATCAGGGGATGTCAAAATCAAACCAGCTCCACTGCCCTGAGCATTGACAGCTCCATCTACCGAAAGTTTCCACGTGGGGGGATCAGGTACTAACTGCGCTGTCTCTACAAGTATTCCAGTTGTGAATTCTACAGTGAAATCTGTCAATATCTGCCCCTTAATGGTTGTCCTTGGCTTGTACCTGATGTCAAACTCACTAAATTCAATGGCCCATTTAACCAGTCTCCCTGAAGATTTTGGCTTGTGTAGCACCTGCTTCATAGGTTGATTTGTTGGAACTTCGATAATGTGAGCCTGGAAGTAGGGTCTAAGTCTCCTAGCGGTTGTCACTAAGGCTAAAATAAGTTTTTTCATTTTAGGATATCTTTCTTCTACCCCCCTCAGAGCTCTGCTACGATAATAAACTGGTTGCTGAGCTCTGTCTTTCTCCCTTACTAGCGCTGCGCTGGTTGAGAACTTTGAGACAGTCAGGTAAAAGGTAAGTACTTCTCCTTCTAATAGACTTACCAAGACAGGTGGGGAGCTCAAGTATTCTTTCAATGCTTTGAAAGCTTCTTCACACCGAGCATCCCATTGAAAGGCTTTATTTAAGACTTGAAAGAAAGGCTGACACTTGTCCTTGATCTGAAATGAAACGACTCAGGGCAGCTATTCTCCCGGTTAAACGCTGTATTTCCCTTGTGTTGGAGAGAGGCTGCATATCCAACACTATTTTTACCTTTTCTGGGTTAGTCTCTATCCCTCTGCTATTAACTATAAAGCCCAGAAATTTTCCTGCTGACACCCCAAAGGCGCACTTAGCTAGGTTGAGCTTCATCTTATATTCTCTCAGGACCTGAAACAACTCTGCTAAGTGTCCAATGTGGAGCTCTGTCTTTAGTGATTTGACCAGCATGTCGTCAATATAGACCTCCATAGAGGTCCCAATTTATTTTTGAAACATCTTATTCACCAGGCGCTGGTAAGTGGCTCCTGCATTTTTTAACCCGAAAGGCATCACTTGATAGCAATATGTCCCTTACTTAGTTATAAATGAGGTCTTCTCTTGGTCACTGGGATCCATCCTGATCTGATTGTACCCAGAGAAGGCATCTATTAAGCTGAGAAGCTCATGTCTCGCAGTGGCACCTACAATCAAATCTATCCAGGGTAAAGGAAAACTATCTTTCGGGCAAGCACGGTTGAGGTATATAAAGTCAATGCAAATACGCCATTTGCCATTTGTCTTCTTGACTAGGACGACATTGGCTAGCCATACTGGGTAATCCACTTCTCTAATGGCTTTCGCGTGAAGGAGCTTGCTGACCTCTTCATTGATGGCTTTCTGATGCTCCGGGGCGAAGCTCCTCCTCTTCTGCTTAACGGACTTACAAGCTGGATTCACGCTAAGCTTGTGAGTGATGACAGAAGGATCAATCTCTTTCATGTCCTCTTGCTTCCATGCAAAAATTTTCTTGTTCCTTTTAAGGAATTGGATGAGGAGATCCTTGATCTCCTTGCTCAGCTTGGATCCAACGTAAACAAGATGCTCTGGCTCCCCATCCATTTGAATAGGTTCCAACTCTTCTGATGGTGTTAGCTTGGTCTCAAGTTAATCCCTCATGTCAAGCTCATCCAATTGGATGCTCTCAACCTCCTTTTTTCTCATGGATGCCATGTAGCATTCCTGTGCTACGCACTGGTTTCCTCGGACTACTCCAACTCTATTTTCTGTTAAAAATTCACTACAAGGTGATAGGTAGAGGGAATAGCACTTATAGAATTGAGCGAGGGTATTCCAAGGAGCATATTGTATGCTGAAGGTGTATCAATCACTAGGAATTTCACGGTTGTTGTAGTCTGACTGGGTGGGTCACCTAAGGTCAAGATGAGTTGGATTGACCCTAGGGGCAGCACCCTTTCTCCTGAGAATCCCAATAGGTGGGCACTCACTGGTTCAAGCTTTTCCCTTTCTATATCCATTTTATCGAAAGTAGAAGCAAAAATGATGTCTATCGAGCTGCCATTGTCAATCAAAACACGATGGACAGTCCTGTTGGCCACCACAGCTCTTACCACCAAAGGGTCATCATGGGGACGTTGGCAGCCCTCCAGATTTGAATCTGAGAAAGTGATAGCCGTGTCTAAGCGTGGAGACTTAGACACAATATATACTTCGGGAGCTTCTGTGGCTCTGATTTTTCGCAAGTGGGCCTTTCTGGCAGAGTTGGACCCTCCTCCTCCAGATATCACTCTAATCTCCCTCATAGGTTGCTAGTGTGGCTCTGGTGCTTGACGCTGAAGGGGTGGAGGTGGGAGAGCTCGGTTTTGATTATCATTGGCCATAGAGCGCCGCAGCTGCCCTCGCTGGATTAGAAATTCTATCTCCTTCTTCAATTGGATACAGTCGTTGGTGTGATGACCATGGTCTCTGTGGAAGTCACAATACTTCGTAGGATCCCTTTTTGCCAGGTCTGCTTTCATCCGGGGTGGCCACCTTAAAAACTTCTCATGTTGCACCTCATACAGTATCTGAGACACCGTAGCAGTCAGAGGAGTGAGCTACCGGGGTGCATACCTCGGTTGTAGCTCTGGTTGTGGAGGGCCAAGGTGATCCCTGACATTTCCTCTTCTCTTCGGGGAACGCTCTCTGTCTCTTCTTGGAGACCTTCCTCGTTCTCTTTCCTTTCTGGGACTTCGTTCTCTCTTTTTTTCTTCCTTCCCTTTCTCCTTTCTCGACGAAGAGCTCCCGACCTTGGAGAGGAGCGCTTCCTCATCATTTATGTACTTTTCTGCTTTGACAAGCACCTTCGCCATACTAGCCTAGGGATTCTTTGAGATGGAAAACATCAGGTCTTTTGACTGAACTCTCAGACTTGCTATGAAGGCTGTAATAGCAAATTTTTCGTCTGAGACATCCACCTTCAAGGATTCTGAGTTGAACCGTTGGACATAAAATCGTAGGTTCTCATCAGGTCCATGTTTCACATTTAACAAATGGTAGCTCGATTTCCTATAGGTCCGAACTCCAATGAAATGGGACACAAACGAGATTGACAGTTTTTTAAAAGAGAAGATCGAGGCTGGAGGGAGTCTGTTGAACCATGCTAAGGCTGAGCCTTTCAGGGTGATAGCAAAGACCCTGCATCTCACTGGATCTTGATATCCATGCAACTCCATTTGGTTTTTGTAAGTGTTGAGATGGTCCATGAGATCCTTTATCCCATCGAAAGTATCCACCTGTGACATTCTGAATTTATGTGGGAGAGGAAAGTGCAACACTCCAGTAGTGAATGGGGATTTGGTTTGCTGCACCAAGGCATCCATAGTGACTAGGGTCTTGCTCTTCACTGTCTCCTTCATCTGGCTGAGCTCTTGCTGGATGTCTTTGAAACGTTACTCCTAGTGATGTTCTCTTTTCTCTTGTTGATAAGGGAAGAAGTCGCTCATTTCCCCTTCCTTATATTGATTTTGCACTTCCTCGTTGTGACCATTCCTAGGGGGTAGGCGAAGTTCTTGCCCCAAGGTCTGGTTATTCTCTCCCACCTCATTAACTTCTCTGAGGGGGTCGAGACGTGGTTGCTCCCTTGGTGGTGGATTATTCTAGCCTCCTTGGGTCGGTTGCGCCTTCTTTGGGCGTTGTAGGAGCTTTAAGAGTTCTTCGTTCTGTTTTATCAGACGTTCATTGACAAGACGAAGGGCCTCCATCTCATTATTTATGAGAAGGCTTCCCATGGGGGGATCTGCTTCTTGCGCATTTTCAAGTTGTCTGCTATTTGCGGCTTCCTGTTGATCTTGCATCCGTAGAGGATTAGTTTGACTTCGGCTCATGTTTCACGTTGTTACCATCAGTCACTGAGAAATCAGTTTTATTTGTAACAGGAACAGTCGTTCCCACAAACGGCGCTAAACTGATGGTGGAAACCGAATGGTATGAGTAATGAATCGTAATTATGCTTTGCAATGATAATGATGTGATAATGAAAGAAATGTTTTTCTAGGGACTGGGAGGATAAACATAGAAGAAGTATAATGGTTCACCAGCTTGGGAACTCGGTTAATCCACTCTTTAATAGAGACTCTTGCTCCTTGCCTTTCAATAATGATGATTATAAGAGTACAATGACTCTTTTCTACCTTTATGGTCCTCTCCCCATCCTTGGGGGCGTTATCTAGTATTTATAGGGTTATTCCCTATTCAGTGGGATCTTGGCCGAGATTTTTGCCCTTATTTCGTGGGGTTCTCCTTAATTCTAGGAGAAGATCTTGGCTGGCTGAGATTAGGTGTCTTGATTATAGTTTCCTAATGCTTTAGAAACCTCTCGTGGTTATCCAGCCATAACCTTGTCTCAAGAGACAGTCAGTCTTTGCCTTTTTACCTCAGTTAATATGGTTGATCTTCCGGTTTAAGCTGAATTCCTGAGCTGACACTTGGGATTTACTTTACGCATCATCAAATATCTACCATTTTAGCCATCTACCCATATGCAAAACCTTAATTAAACAAAATTCAAGATTCATATTCATAAACCAAAAATCCAAGTCACCCCCACAAATTCAGAATTTTCCACGCCCAAAACCCAACCCTTTTCCCATATTTAAAACAACTAAACACATAGATTTGTCAGTAGAATTTCTTATCGAAAAGAGTCTTTCTCTTATAATTCTTCAAGAAGACTTGTTTTGGATCAAAGAAGCCAAGAAAAATGACTTTCCTTCTACATTGATTTCAAACTGGAAAACTGAAACACCTCCGCTAAAGAACTTCCTTACCAACTCAGTCCTCTCTCCCTTAACCTCTGTATTTCTGCCCTTCCTCTCTTCCCTAATCTCTCCTTTCCTTTCTTTCTTTACCTCTCCTCTCTTCTTTTGCCTCTCTCTATGAAGCTTCACGTCCCACACACACACACACATGTGTATGTGTGTGTAATAAAGGAGAGAGAAGCTGGGGAAGACATCCAGGCCGACTCACAAAATTTTTAACCTAATTACACTTAGGTCCCCCATAAACTTCACTTCCCAATATATACACCATTTAATTTTCATTCACCTGCCAATGTTCACCCAAAAATTTTTAAAACCTTATAAATAAATCCACCCCTAAGGTTTACTACTCAAAATATTCCTTATCTCCCATAGTTCCGATAACTGTAATTTAACCATCAAATTAATTATCATAAATTATACATTAGCCCTCAATATTTATAAAATATTGTGCATTTGCAAGTTCAAGTCTCACATATGGGCTTAGAATAAATAATTCTCCTCTATATTTTTGTTTTTAGTAAAACTTTTGGTGCACAGTTACATCAAAGCCGACAAACCCAGTCGGAGAACTCAGTACCGAAGAAACCCTGTAAAAAACATTTTTTTTTGTTTGGAATTAGTCAAATGCTAATTTATAAACCAAATGTGGGGTTGGATTGGATAGGCTAAATGCATAACAATTAACGACACTATATTATATCACCCTTCTCCACGGGTCCCACCAAAATACATATATGTCCACCCAATCGTTGAAAATGATAGGATATACCCATTAAATCTTAACCGGTTGAATGATGTAGAGGTTTGGATTGGATAGGAAAAAAATATTTTTTTAGATCTCCAGTCCAGTCCAACCCTGTCATCCAAATACACTCTAAGTACATATTAGCTCTTAGCCTAATGCTATCATAAATATTCAGTTAAAAAAAAAAAACTATGGGAATTACCAATAAAAGGACCAATGCAATTTTCTCAATTTTTAGCTACCCAAATTCAGTTTGGTTGCTTTTATTTTTTGGATAGAACTGAACTAGGTGGGTGGTAAAAGTCTCCTTCCCACATGCCCATCATTTCATAGTGGTTGAAAGCATCAAAATTCTAAGGTACAGTAGGTTGGGCCAGTGTTCAATTCTTTTTCATGACACCAAAAGATCAAGAGGAAGAAAAAGAAAAAGTAGTTGATCTCATGCGTTGATGAGATAAATTGTCATTTCTAGTTGACTCTTTTTAATATACTTAGCCTCAACTTTGAATTGACTATCAGAGGCTCGAGTTTCACTTGTTGATCTTGAATTCTTGCTTAAACTAAGCAGTGTTTAATTTATATGTTCACTTGGATTTGGTTTAGCTCGACTCATTATTTTAGCATGAACTCTAATTCGATTTAAAACTCAAGTTACTCTAAAATATACAAATGCAATGAAGCTCAAACTCATAATTTTTTAATTATAAATCAACCATCTTATTCATTGACCTAAGCGTATGCTAATATCAATATGTAATCTTATAAATAAATTGAGCTCAAGCTTTACCAAGTTTAGTAACATATTGTTTAGGTTCGGTAAGAATATTAAATGAACTTTAAAAATTTGATTATATTCAGTTCATTTTATAGCACGAGCAAAGTTGAACAAGTTAAGCCCAAATTGAAATCGGAGAATGTGAATTCCAAGAGTAGTTCAAGTGATAACAGGGATAAATTGTAAACTCAAACATCTTAAATTTAAATTTTGACAATCCTTCAAGGTTAGGACATGAGGGATTCATCCCTCATTAATACCCTAGTCTTGGCGTTGATGTCTTGTGTTTGACTAAATTGAAGAATAGATTAATTGAGATGTGCGTAAGTTAATCCTGACACCCCAGTTAAACTAAAAAGAAGAAACGGATAAACTGACCAGTGACAACACAATCACAACTCTGTCAGTATAATCTCAATGTCACAACAATACCAAAAACTTTTGACCATGAAAATCACTTCAAACTCAACTCTTTGTCTTCTTGTTGCCATTGACTTAGCTTAAACGCCGCCTTGTGAAAAGAGTTTCAACTTACACACACACACGTTCTTACCACCATCCAGTCAATGCTTGGAATATGTTTCCATCTTTCACAGATTTAGTCGTGTAACATTAGAACATAATCTTCTATTCCAACATATAGTTGATATCTCAATCTCTGAGGAATTTCATCAAACACCTTCGTGCTATCGAATTTTTCCAAAACCAGTTAAAAGGAAGTTGTCCCCAAGGAGTATTCTGTCAGCAGTTTAGGTAAAAGGCTCATTAAGAGAAGGAACTTGATCGATATGGCATATATGTTGCCTCCAAACTGTCGGTGGATTGAAGGGTATCAACCTATCTTTTGACATACGAAGGCGTGAGGCCTGTTGATTCTATGGGAGTGGGAGTCCGGTGGTTGGTAGTGGTACGTGTCGTGTTGTATCATATCTCATTTGAGTCGTGCTATTTTTTATTCTCTCTTTTATTTGTGTTATGGCAGTGCAAACTATCAATTTAGAAAATGGAGTATTACAACATCCTTTTCATAAAACCAATCCATCCCATAAAATTCCTTCTAAATAAAAAAAAAGGGCGGATGTCACTTTGCATCAAGAAAGATACTTTGATTCTTAATTGTACTCTCAAACATTAAAAATCTAAAGTTTCACCATCAATGTTTTAAATTGGTAGCAATTTGAACCTTTCTCAGACTATCTTTTAGTTTTTCATCATAAATTGAAGTACATGAGTTACAAATGTTTCGGTCATAGGCTTGTATAAGAATAATGTTACACTGACCAAATTTTGACCAAATTTAGAACTCAAATGACATGGCAGTTGATTATTTGGAGTTTTTATGAGGGCCCAAATGACATGACATCAATCAAAGAAGTCCAAATCAATTGTCATGTCATTTGTGCTTCAAATTTAGTCTTAAAATTTGGTCAGTCCAATATTACTGTATGTATAAATTCACAGATTGTTGCCACCTCATGTGAGTTGCATATGATAGACTTAGCCTCTATTTGATTAATGAAACTTTATTTTCGATATATAAAACGATTTCAAATTGATCATAGACAAAAATATGCAGTAATAAACACACCTTATCCTCATAGTTAAAGCACTTATAACTCATGTGTTTCAATTTATGATAGAAAACAGAACGACAATTTGAGCAAGGTCCACATTGTTACCAATTCATAATATTAAGGGTGAAAATTGAATTTTTAATATTTGAAGGTACAAATTAAGAATTAAAGTATTTTTTGAGGTACAAAGTGAGATTAACCCATAAAAAAAAACCAATCTACTTACTCCACAACTTAGCAAAATTAATTCCACCACAATTTCAAACCAGGAAATGAAAGATATAAAGATTATATTTTTCTCTTTTTATAGTAAAAAATTAAATGGGTTTATCATGCCAAAATGGTTTAATCATGTTTGAGACTAAAGTGGCCAATTTATTATTTGTGCTAATTGTTCGTATCATTGTTGAGTTTGTGTCCAATTAACACGTCGTGTCAAAAGATGTTACACCTCAGATCGACCCATCTTTTGTTGAACAAAGGCAGCACGAGGCATGTTGATTCTATAACGATAGGGGCATAAGCAGTGCGCCTCCTGTCAGAAGATGTAGAGGGGGTACCTGTGCCATGTCTAAAGGTGTTTTGAGGAACTATTCAAAGGCGGAAGTTGATGCAAAGTGACCTAGAAAATAGGGCCTTTCTGAGGAATACCAAGGAGTTGGAGTGTCTTTTTATGCCAGCTTTAGAGCCAAAGGTGGAGCCCTTTGCTGGCCTGAGTTTTGTTCCCTTGCCTAATCTGTGTCCTGTTTTAGCCTTTTAGGCTTCCAGTCTCTCATGCACTGTTGTGAAGTGTAAGAGGCACATGCCATATGGGATGCTACCATGGTGGTCATGCACTCATGCTTGTTTTCTTTGGAGTTCAGTTTGAATTGGTCGAGGGGTGTCAATTTGTGTCGTATCGTGTGATTCGCGTATCGAGTATTTTCATGTTTAGTCATTGTAATTCGTGTCAAAACCCATAAAATGTGTATTAAGCGTCAAATATTAATCTAAACTATCTATTGATCCTAGTTTGGGTAGAGTTTAATTGCCCAAATTCGTACAAGTAGATTCAGTAGTCCAAACAATGGAAATGACATAAACCCATATGTCTTGAGTTCGAGCCCCCCACTGAGTAAAATTAATGGTTTTTTTTTTTAGCACAAAAGATTTCTATTTCTATTTCATTCAAGTAGGAAAAGAGGAGCCACATTCAAAATATGAAAAAGTCTTAAGCTCGGGTGTGGAGAGCTGACCCAATTCAATGACAACGAATTAGTCATGACAGATGCTGCCACCAAGACACATGGTTGAAATGATTCTCCATTATTAAAGAAAAATATGCAAGTTATGAGTGAAAGTCGTAACAAAATTTGTCCCAACTCATGTGGTAGGTCGCAGAGTACTATTATGTCCATCAAGTGTTCAATGAACTAATAATTCACTTTCACTCCATGAGCCACCATGGGTATGCATTCATGAGTGTGCCAAATGCACATAGAGGACACAAAGCCTTCACTAACACAAACAGTACCCAAAATCAACTGTTTTGATTCTCCAACATTGGATGACCCCTCTGGTTTTTCAAGATTTGCACAATTTTAGGCATATGTACTCATGTTGATATGGACGCAACATTAGTTCTAAGTTCTTGTAACATAGAAAGATCTTACTTACCGAGAAAAAAAAAACATAGAAAGATCTTTGAACAATCTTCTCGTATTGGAGCAAGATTTTTTACCCAAGCATATACAAATATTATAGTCATTAGTGTGGTGGCGAAATGTTAAAGCAAGATTTTCTACTTTAATACTATGTTAAAATGCTTTGATTGTTTGAGAGAATAACAATGAATTCTACTATGTTTCAACTTGATCATTGGACCATGGTGGTAGTCTATGAGGGATTTTAAAACATGAGAATGCTTGATTGAGCAATTTGTAATGCTGCAATGCAATGTATTTATATAATTTTTGTTAGTTTTGGAGGAATGAAGGTGGCATGATTGCCTTGATAAGTGCTTTCAACAGTACCAAAATAAGCAGCAAAAATTTTGACAACATTGCTATTCCTTTTTGCCTAATGTAATTTATGGTTGTTTGCAGTAATTCTGGTTTCCCTAATTTAATTTATAGTTTTTTTTTTGTAAACTTGGAGGTCTTAAATTCGAATCTTGACAATTTTTTTGGGTCAGGCCATGATATATTTATTCCTCATGAATCTTTGACCGGACTAAATAAGGGATTATTTCAGGTGCGCATAAACTGATCTGGACAACTCTAACCAACCAAAAAAAAAAAAAACGATGATGCTTAATGTGGTAATTTGTGGACTTTGCATCCCTTATGCTAGGATTTAGCAAAATCTTACACTATGAACACAATTTTAAACCATCACCGAAAGAAACAAGGGAAATATTCGAGTTTGAAATTGATCTGTCCGTTAGTATATATTAAGGAAAATCAAAAGCTTGTCTCCCTGTTTCTTTCCTTCTTAATTTTTTTCAAATTTTCCAACAACTTGAGCATCTCATTCTTATAGTAAAATACAGGGTAAACCAGGGGCAGAGCCAATTCTAGGGTTGTCACATTAACAAGCTAAATTTTTTTTTCCATTTGCATAAAAGGTCCCAATTTTTTGACATTGGAATAAATCCTCATAGGACACCCTAGCTTAGAAACAAATTCTAGTGAATTTTTTTTATTAATGTCGGGATTCTTTGGAAAACAATCCTAGAATTTTTTTTTCTTTTGATCTTTCACTTAACGCGAATTTCATTTTGAAAACAATGGGCTATAAAATGGTTAATGGTTTTCTCCCATAAAAAGTTTCTAGTCTAAAACAACTTCGAAAATATGGCGAAATGGTTTTAGTTACAACACGAAAAGAGAAAGAGAGAAAAAAAAAGTATTCTTTTAGAGATTGTCTACTATTTTTTGTTTTTGAGTTAGTCTTGTGCATGGGGGTTCGATAACTTTAAGAAAACAATGCCACCATAAAGTCTAAACTCATACAAGATTCTTGGCCCTTGAAAAACATAATTGACCACACTTTGTTTTTAATTGGTAAATTGACAGTGCTTTTTTGGGAACAAAAGTTAATGTTAATGGTTTGCCTTTGTTACTTGGATTGAAAATTCAATGTATGGGTACCAAAGTGAGATAACAATGGGATGACGCAAACCTACATGGCTGAGCTTTTTAGACAGAAATGGTCAATAGGCATCTCTAAATAATCTTGCTGGTCGATCACCATATCTTAGGGAATCTTTTAATATCAATTTTTTTTTTGTACAACAGTGAAGAATGTCCGTGTTAGTTTATGCACACTTTAACTAATTTTTTTCTTGACAATGTCAAAGACAGGTCATTCACACCGGGACTAGGACATATCTGATGGATGAATCTCTTATGGCATGACCTTAAAGGATTTTGAATTTATAGCTCACATTATTTAAAATATTATTGTTAGTTGTTTTAGTTAATATGTCTATTTCTGATCATGTCCCTACCAAATTTTTTTTATGTATTAAAAATAAATTATTTCAAAAAAAAAAAGGAATTTTCTCTTTTTTAAAAAAAAAAAGAAAAAAAAATTTGTTGTGATAAAAATAAATAGTAGAGGCTTGGTCAACCCAATTTCTGCGTGGCCGTTACCACAAGCTTCAAAAATAGAAATTCCAACCCTCCTTGCCAGTTCAGCACCAAAATTCCACGCTGGCACCGAGACAATGCGTGGCCCACCGCTACCGTCGGGTTGACTAGTTGTACGGATTCCCCTCAACTCTATATAACTAAACTAACTTTGTCCCTTTGAAGTACCATTTAAACGTACCCACATGCTTAATATAGCCTCTCTCTCTCTCTCTCTCTCTCTCTCTTAAGTTTTTTGTACATCTAAAACAAGTTTAAGCCTTTAAACTTCTTCATGGAGTTTTTTCCTTCAATGGTTTCAGTCATGGATTTGGAGCTCAAGAGAGAGGCTCTTGAGAGGGTAAACTGTTTTTTGTGTTCTCCATTGGTGTTCTAGAGAGAGAAAGGTATTGGTTGAAGTTTCCATCTAAGGGGGGATAAAGGATGTTGCAGGACATGGTTAATCCGACGGAGCATCTTTCAATGGTGGTTCCCTAGAACTCATCTTGATTTCATAAGCATGATCATGAACGAAAAAAAATGGAAAAGAAATTCACTTGTATATATTGTATATATTCTGTTTAGAGTGGACGATTATGCATTTTTGTAGTTACATATTTTTTATTCTTGGTCCTTTGAACGATGAATATTATCCGCTTGTTGAAGCTTCTTGCATGGGTATTTTTTTTCAAGCTTACAAAATTTTTCCTAGAATTTTCGCACTTTCTTTTCCTTACAGTCACACAAATTTGTCGATAATTTGATCTCCTTTTTCTTCTTCTTGTAAAGTTAAATTTGAGCATGAAATTTGTTTTTGAAAACATTGTTCATAGCATTAGTTCCAAGTTCTACACATGACACTCCAAATATTTGTACTTTGTTCTTCCTTTTTTTAAATTTTGTATCATGTCTTATTTCTATTTTGTGCTTGTTTTGTTGGATTTAATCTCTTTCGCTTTTGACATGAGCTAGAGTTCATGTAAGTATCATAAATGGAACCTACATGCCCATACCTCTTCACATTAGGAATGAATTAATTTCGATGGACAAAGATTTGGAGTAATATAGGATTTCCCGTTTCTATTTTGATCTCAACCCTCTCTGACACATGTTTATTATATTTTTTATTATGTTAGATCACTTATCATGAATTAAAATTGGACCAGTTATATATAAATGGAGGGATCCACTAACATACAATGTGTGATCTACTATTGCGGAAAAAAGTGTACTAAAAAATTTAAACCCGTTATCTTAGACTCATTTTGAGTCTATGAAATCCGCAATGTGTTTTGAATTTTAATAAATACCCCTCCATAATGGAAAGAAAAATAAAGACCGTATTCAATAAACAAGACAAATAAATGGTGGGCCTTAGGCAACGTTATTGCTATTTTGGTGTTGATTCTTTTTATTCAATTAGGTCAATGAAGAAATTAAGTGGCAACACTTCACATGCAAAAATCAATGGGTTTCTAGTGCTCTGAAGTTCCCATTGCTTGTCCAATATTGGGACATTTCTATATCTTGCACACGATTAATATACCAGGAGCTTCATTTCTTCCTAATGCCTTTGAATTTTTGTGTTTATTTGGTAACTTATTCCCCACATGCCTCATGGAGCACAAATACACATCTTGTTCTGTTTTGCAGAATATCTATCACCAAGAAGACCCTCCCTCCTAAGGTGAACTTGTGTCCTTTTTACCAAATTTAAATGCAAAACACTTGGTGTGAACAATTCCATGAGGAACTTGCTAGGTTGAATGGTCACATTGGCTGCATAGATTCACACATACACACCCAAGTATGTTATGCATCTGATGTAAGAAAAGTTCATTACTTCAGGCACATGGAGGTAGGATTGTCAATAAGTCATGTTGTATTTCTAATCGTCCAAGAAATGTGGTATAAAATTTCACTCACCCCACACTAGATCAATTTATAGTCGTGTATAATCAGGTTGAGTCTGTATCAACTCATTTATCAAATAAGCTTTGTGGGTCAAACCGTTCATGACCTAAATAGGTAAATCCTTTAAAACTAAACTTGCACCCTTTAATTTCATATCAGTTTCATTCGGATTGGCAAATCGTGTCAAGCAATGATTTTGCAGAGAGAAAAGGTCATGCGTACAACAACAAAAAATTTGTTTTCCTATGCTCAAGTTAGTCTCTACAGTTGTTCAAAAACCATGGTGTACATGTTCATTCATGATCTAATTGTTAGTTTTTTTTGTTTTGCAGGAAGAAATTTCAAGCCCACTTAGTGCTCAAATTTTAGAATTCTGTGAATCTGAATTATTCCCAGAAACACTACAAAACTCTGAAGTTGCTTCTAACTCAAATTGCTGCTATGAAGAACACTCTTCTTATCCCACATGTCTTTCCCTGAATCCAGACATACACAAATTTGCAAACACCATTGATAACAATGGCAACACCATAACCGCCACCACGCCAACCTCCACCAATTCCAACACCACCTTCACAACCACCACCACCGCGGCCACTACCATCACTAACAACAATAGCAACAACCTCTCCATAATTTTCGACTCCCCAGAGGATATCGAAAATGACATTTCAGCTTCAATAGACTTCACCCCTTCACCGCGTTTCACTCTACCTCATTATCGAATCACCAGTACACAACAAGACCAATTTGATCTTGCTTCATTGCATAATAATAATCAAATCCAACCAACTGATTTAATCGATGGCACGATCACACAGTACCCTCCTGACCCTTCTGTTGTTTCTCTTATGGGGAGACCATTGCCTGCTGTTTATGAAGATGAATGCTTATCTTCAATGCCTTCGTTTTCGCGGTTGAATTCTTCTTCTCCTTCTTGTTCCCTTCTTGACCCTGCAATGGGATCATACCTTCCAGGCAATCTGAATACTGCATTATCAGTTGAAAATTCAGGAATTTTTGGTGGAAATTTGTTTTTGGGCACTGAACTGTCAGCTCAGGAATTAGAATTTCAGGGGGACAATGGAGGAATTTTCTCCCAAGAACCTCTGCCTCGGGTCTTTAACTCTGGAGAGTTTCAGGTACCAGTATTTTCTTTTCGATCCGTTTGTTTAATGGGATAATGGTAGAAAATAACAACAGAAAGAAAAAAAGTTTAAAATTTTCTTGTGATTGGTTAGAATGAAATAGAAAATAATGAAAAATAATAGAAAAAATTATTTTCTTCCATATTTAGATTTTTTCACAACTAACTAGCTTTTTTTTCTTGTAAAAACACAAAAAAATTCAAGAAAATTATTGTCTATAACTAACTTCTTATTTTACCTTTTTTATTTTTTTTTGTTATTAATTTAAAAAAACCTTGGTATGAATTTATATGATTTGGCATAGAGATCTTCATGCTGATGCTTATCCCAAAATTAGTTTAGGAGCTAATTTTTAAATTTTTTTAAAACTTTTAATTATAATATATATTTTCTCATCTTAGACTAACTTAATATAATTAACGGTAATATAGACAATAAAAAAAATTGTAACTTTCCTTTCTTTTAAATAATAGAATGAAAATTTTTTAAAAAGTTTTTGCAAATTTTTCATTATAATCAAATACATGCAAGAAAATATATTTTCTTTCATTTTTTTTCTTCTTAACCAAACGGATTCTAGTGAGCAAATTGGAATGTTTGGTGTAGAACAAAACTTGAAATTTCAACTGATGATTTTGTAATGAATCAAAAAATGGGGAAGAAGATTAGAAAAATGGAGTTAAAAAAAAGTAGTCATTTTTTTTGAGGCAATTTTGGAAATGGTGGGTTGAATTTCTTTTTTTTTTTTAGTAAACAGATAAATATAAAACTCAATGCACAAGACTCTCGTCTATAACGGCGAAAAAAGGTAAGTAGTAGATTAATTTTGGATTCGTTCCCAAAAATATCTGGTTTGTATAAAGGAACACACTTGTTATCGTCTCATGTCAGGTTTTCTTGTTTTTTTCTCCAATGAAATATGCTTATGTAAGTTCTTGTTTGCATTTGTTGTCCCATAACTACTTCAACAGGCACTTAGTAATGAGAGTCAGCATTTTGTGAATGGGGGTGGAAGTTCAAATCCGTTGGCATCTGAGATCTCAAGTTTGGAGGATTCTACATTCAAGGTTGGCAAACTCTCTGTTGAAGAAAGGAAAGAGAAGATCCATAGATACATGAAGAAAAGGAATGAGAGGAATTTCAGTAAGAAAATCAAGGTAACCCCCCCCAAAACACACACACACAAAACATTGCTATATCACCATTTGTCTCCTAAATTTGGCCGAAGCTACCGAATAATGTTGTATTGAAAGTTATAATTTAATCTGATAACATTACGATTCAATCCAATGAGATTACGACAAATAGGATTGTGTAGAATCGATCATGAAATATTTAGGTACATCCTGACTTTTTAATGTTCTATTTAAGATATTTTGATTTATCCTGACTTTTTAATGTTCTATTTGATCTGTAATAGTTCAAAACTTGTAATAATTCCAACAAATATTTACCCAAGTGTAATCATGTGCATATATGACTGTATCTATATGTTTTTGTTTATTTATGAAATTGAACATCTAAACTTGTACTAACAACAAAAGCCAATGTGCAGTATGCATGCCGCAAAACACTAGCAGACAGCCGGCCTCGAGTTAGAGGAAGGTTTGCAAAGAACGATGAATTCGGAGAGACCACTAGAACAACTTGTAGCACCCACGAAGAAGACACCGATGAAGATGTAAGATTTTATTCCAATAGAGCTTATCATTGAACAAAAATGAGGATGCCCGTTACATTGCAGTATCGTTTAATCTGAGTGTCAAGATTTTAAGTCACAGAAATAGTCTCATTGCTCGCAAGGGCAAAATTGCATACATTTGACCATCCTTAGATCTCGCAGTGGCGGGAGTCTAGTGTATTGGACCGCTTTTTTATTTTATATATATATATATATATATATATAAATTATGATTAAACACAAATGATGTGATTACGAATGCATGCATGGATAAAAAAGCCCATGGGCCGTTCCATTAGACTTGTGGCTTTATTAGTAGTAGTCTGCCTGTCACACCCGATAGCTCGTTGGGTAGGGCCCCCGTTGACAGACAAAAAGATAAGTTAAATTTGTAGGCCCACTTTAACTAACCGAATGGGCAATCAATTGCCATAGATTGGTTTGTGGGCTAATCCAACCTGGCCTGTTGACTGTCAACAGGCCGGGTGCCCGTAGACTGCGGATTGGTGATCTGGGTAGGCCCGGCCTGTTTCCAATCACAATGTGATGTAAAACAAGAACATATTTTCCTTTTTTTCGGTTCTGCAAATGGATATACAGATAGACCATTTAATATATCTACTAGAGAGTATTGACCCTTAGCATCAGACAACTATCCACAAAAGACCTCATCGCACCTACGTTGGAACCGAAGCTAACAAGAACATCTTTCAAATGGCATGGATTTGCCCAAAAATTGCTTAAAATTGTTTCTTTTCTCTCTCCTTGTTTGATCTCCTAACAGGTGGTGGTGAAAGAAGGAGAAGACATGGTTGATTCAGCAGATATCTTTGCTCATATCAGTGGTGTGAATTCCTTCAAATGCAATTATCCCATCCAATCCTGGATTTGATCAGCTTGTTATACAATTTTACTGGGACCCTATTTTCAGTAGGATATTTTAATCCTGGGATAAGTAGAAGTTGAATAATTGGGTCATTAATTATGGTTTCTAATTAAGGGGTCTTAGCTATTTAGTGAGTGAATTAACAGTGTAATTTTTGTATATACTGATTTATGTGTTGCTTGACTTCTAGTATTGTACCAAAACTCTTGGCATGTTGTTTGCTGGAGGCACAAGTTATGCTATTAAGTTCTAATTCACTGTTGTCATTGGATTAATAGTAGATGTCATTTATTACGTAGATTCACTATTAATGTAATGACAATTAATTGTTGAGGATCAGAGGTGGTCTAATGACTTCGCAACTCATTGTTGGACCATTAAGTCGCGAGTTCAAACCTCACCAACCCTCTCTCTCCTGTAAAAAAAAAAAAACAACAATGACCTGATTTGTGTGATGTTTTGACTTCTTGCATTGTACCTAAAACTCTGGCATTTGGCTTGCTAGAGGTGCAAGTTGAAGAAAGTCAAGTTGTCTTTGTTGTTAATTCTATGACTTTTAGGGCTAAAATAATGCTATTAAGTTTTAAGTAGCTAATGACATTGGATTGAATTTAAGTGCAATTGATACTTATCAATTTATTTTTTGTCACATTTTAAAATTTGATCATATTGTGTTTTTTTCTCGCAATTTGCTCTTTGGCATATTTTTAAGGGATTTGAGACTTTACTAACATTTAGTCATATGTTCACCTATCACCAATACTTATGCTCCGTTTGGTAGAAATGATGAAAAATAAAAATGATGAAAAATAAGAGGGATACACTTTCTATCCATTAAGGAAGGAAAACAAGAATTATACACTTTCATTCCTTGGGGTGCGTTTGGGTAATGGAGTAGGATATGATAGGATAGGATATTTTTTTTTATATTCTAACTCATCCAAGTCAAACCACTCATACACTTTAAAACCCTAACCTAAGATTATATCCAATCCTAACCTTTGTTTGGGAAACAAATGTATAATTCAATGGACCCCATAAATTATACAAATAATTTTGTAGTAATTTACCATTTTACCCATTACTCTATCCATTCCAATCCAATCATATCCTATGTTTGGTGTACCCATCCAAGCCAAATAAAATTCTATATTTTCCACATATACATAAAAACATATAAAAATAAGAAAATTTAAATATATATATATATATATTGGTATTTTACTTTTCCAAACAAATCTACATTTTATTTCATTTCTTAAAAATTGATTACAATGGGACAAAGGCAAACAACATTTGCCTTAAATATGTTTCGACCGATGGATTATTCTAATAAAATTATACATTTTTCACATATACTTAAAAACATATAAAAATTATATATGATTTAAACCCCTTGTTTAATTTTTTTAGTTTTATTTCAATAAATAGTATAATTATATACTAATTACGATTTTTTAATAAAAAATTAAATTTTTATTTTTAATTTCATTTTAATAAATAATACAATAGAATATGAATTTTGATTGTAAAATAATATTTGATATTCTATATTTGATTGAAGTATTTTTTGTTTAAGTATAATATTTTAAATTTAAAAGGTCTAAGTATTGCGCGCATATAAATTTGAGGGAATTTGTGTTTAATATTTTAAATATCAAAGGTTTGAATAATTAAATGACAAATTTCAAGGGATCTAAGTGTAATTCTCTCAAATCCCTCAAACTCAGGAGAACCATCCGTCTGCCATTGATAGTCTGCACCTCTCATAAGCTTCAACTTTGTCTCTCCGCTTCAACAAAGCACCCGGTCAAAATTTAGTTTTATTCACACACACACACACACATATATTGTCTGTGTATCTACAAAAAATTTGAAAGATGGATATTGAACAAAAGCAAAAAATTTTTTTGATCGAGTACTTCATCAAGCAAGCTTCGATACACAAAGGCTTTTCATTTTTCGTTTTCTTCTTCGCCTCTGTGCAACAGCCCTTGGACAAGCTCCCACAGTAATGCTTGGACGAGAGTAACAGGAGAAGAGAGGGGCAAATAGATCTGGATCTCCATCGACCATGAGATTGAAGCAAATCTGGATCTCCACAGTGAGTTATATCTGCTTCCATCTTGGTTCAAAGAGAGAGAGAAACAGAGATACCAAAGATCAACAGTGTCTTCATCGCCTGCACAGCCTTGAAAAGAAGAAAGAAATAGAGGGGTAGACAAGTAATTACTCAGTTTGTCCAGTTGGTTAGGATTTAAACCCAGGGGGGAGGTGGGTTAACTATAACCCATGTAGGAGGGGTAATTTGTACTGTAGCAACCGGGTCAAGGTTTGACCAAGGATTGTTATCCGATCTCAAAAAATGCTTCCCAAACAAAGGATTTATGGGACTCATTGTCTTAATAACTTATCCTTATGGTGTTAACTCACCTTAACCCACTATCCAAACACACCCTTGGTATTTAGTTGGATGGATAAAAAATAAAAATGACTAATTTTTTTTTTACTGGCTATGATTAGGGGTGTCAATCAAGTCATGTCGTGTCAGATTCATGTTGAGTCATTACGGGTTTATATCGAACATTAGTCACACCTAACTCAACTCATTTAACTAATTATGTCATGTCGTGTTGAGTTATAAGTTGACATGTTTATTTTTGTGCCGTGTTCGTATTTGAATTAATCAAGTTCGTGTCATAAAATTCAAGTCAAGTTCAAGTTGTGTCATCGTGTTGAGTCAAAAATTTTCATGAAAAAATATTTTTTTAATTTAAAATTTTTAAAAATTTATATATATAAATACATATTTTATCAATATATTTGTATATGAAATTAATGTATACATAGTATATATATATATACACAAATAAGATTCATCTCAACACAAATAATTAACTTTCTATTTACTTTCATTTCAATTTTGGAGGGATTAATTTTGATGAGTTAGAAGAAAAGTTTATCCATTTACTTTTTCATCATTCCTTATCAAACATAATCTTTTATTTATCCCTCTAACTTTTCGTCCTTCAATTTTTTTATCATACCAAACGAAGATTAGAGTTACGGAAGATCTTTAATTATTTAAACTAGTAAGGCTCTTAAGTATGAAGACAAGTACTAACCTAACCTTTAAGAGTCTGTTCAATAGAGAACCCTCTTATTTATCAATGGAAAGATCTCTATGTGTGACGTAATAAGAAATCCTGAAAAAGATTGATCGAGACTCCTGCCACAATCCCACAGAGATCTCTACATACTTGTTCGGTCCAGGACAAGTGAGATCTTTCAATTTGTGTGCATGGTAGCAACTTAAACAAAAAAAGAGTCTGGTCCGGTCTGAATTCAAGCACGCCTTACCCGTCTATTGCTAGGTCTAGGAATGGCACCAGGCGAAAGCACACTTATGCCCACTATGGTCGGCCCCTTAACTATGCAAAAAGAATCAAAGCGGGAAGGGGGGGTCTCGTTGTAGTGGTTCCTCTTGTCTTTGATGATTGATCGAACAAATAGACCTAAATCTTAATATTGAAACTCACTACTTTTTTTTTTGAGCAAGATAAAAACTCGCTACTAATTCAACAACAATGGCTTGAGAGACAACCTTCAGCCAATCAACTATAGCAGGATCATTCAACTTTATTTTACTCTTTTCTTCAAAATACCCATTTCACACTTCTAAAAGAAGAATTGTTCAAAGTGAAAACATCACGAATTTTCTTGGTAAATTGTTAGTAGGGAGCTCTTGAAAGTGAGGGTTACATTCCAGATTCCAAATATAAAGGCATTTCAATTACTTCTTAGATTAATTCAAAGGCGAAAAAGAAAGGTGCAATTAGGCATAGTGATTATAACAATCATGGTTAATTTTTTGAATAAAAATCAGATCTCTCCGAATTCTAATTTATCTAATTTTTAGACATCAATTTTGTCGATGATTAAAATTGACTCAGTTGTTAAAAAAGAGATGAGACGGTCTATTCACCTTTATCCATTCTTGAAATTGTTTGCTGACAGACAAGAGATCGACAACACAAACTTTTTTATCTTGAAAAGGGTGTGAGCCGTGTAACATATGTTACCTATACAACAACAACTTCACATGAAAATAACATTGCATTCTTAAAATCATTGACATCTTTAAGTTTAGCGACGTGACAAATTCAAATACCTCGAATTTGAAAAGTAATTGAAATCAAGAGGGTACATACCCAAGGGTACATAAGGTTATTTGACTTTTTGTCCTTACCATTTGAAATGATTTAAACCCATGTGCAAAGATCTTCCAAAACATTTTACTAATAGTCTGATAGGAGCTTAGAGTGGTAGATAACTTCAAAATGAGGACTATTTAGACCTACAAAACAACAAAAGGGCTTGTCCATTTTTCCAGGGGTCGTTGGTCGGACTTTTCTTATTCTTATAATAGCCAATTGTGTATCCATCAATCATTATTTCTAAACTAGGGTTCACCCAACTGTAATTGTCTATTTTAAGATTTCATTGGGTCCCACCTCCTAAATTTTGAATGATACAAAACCATAAATACCGGAAACGCGATTTTTTCACTGACCTTTGTAGATACGCATCTTTGAACATTGAAAAATTAGTTAAGGGAGAATTATAATTGCTGCCCTACCAATGCAACCCACGAGATTTATAATTTTTTTATTGAAAAAATTATCAATAAGTATAATTATTTTTCAAAAAAAATCATTAAGTTATATCTTTTTTATTTTATATCATTGAAGTCTTATTTTTGATATTTTATGTCAATGAAGTCCTAAACTTCATAAATATTATATTTTATTCTAATTTTATCATTCTTTTGAAAAATATAGGCTATAACAATAATTTTTTTTATTCATAAATATTTTATCTTCTTGTGTTTTAATTTACCCTTAACTCCAATAATTTTTCAACGAGCGAAAAGTGAGGACAAAAGGACAAAAAAAATTCAACTAAGAGAACCAATTATGTTAAATTCAATCTAAATTTGTACGATAACCCCAAACCATGAAGACAATGTTTCTATAGAATCTGCAATATATTAATAATACTTTAATCGAAGTGAAAATTAGAAGTTGTTGTCGGAAACAAACCTGTCACCGTAGTTGAGCAGGGGAACAAATGACAATTGAAAAGTCTCCACCGTGCACTCAGTGTTGTAATATCAGTAAAGAGATTAGAAGGGTAAAATTTCAAATTACCCTTTATTTTGTGGGTTCAATATACTCTAAAGTTTAAAATCAAATTTATCATTTGAATGTCCAATAGAATGTAGGTATTTATATAATATTTTTTATATCTAATACAATGTATCACTTAAATATAATTATTTCAATGCCCAATTGGGGGGGGGACATTTTAGATTGAGAGTATTTTTATTAGGATTTTATAACCGTTAAAAATATGATTTTATCCTAATAAAAAATTATAATTTTATATTATCATTTATTTTGTGAAGGGGTCCAAATGATAAAGTGACAAGCCTGATGGGATCTAGGTATAATTTATCAATTTAATTTTAAACAGTAAATTGACGACAGTTAGTTTTAAGTACACATTGATATAAATTTCTATCTTTGAGGGTGTAAATTAAGATTTTTGATTTTTGGGGGTGCACATTAATATAAATTTCTATTTTTGAGGGTACAAATTGAGATTTTTGATTTTTAGATATGCACATTGATATAAATTTATATCTTTGATGGTGCAAATTGAGATTTTTTATCTTTGGAGATACAAATTAAGATTCGAACGATCTTTTAGGATACAATTTACAATTAACCCAAAAAAATAACACTTATTGATAATTTTCTATTCATTATTTTGTGTTCTATCTTACTTCCTTATCCTTTCCCCCTCTTATGCTTTCCCTTTTTTAGTAACACCATTTGAGAAACTAGATATGGAATTGTTAAAAAATTTGTGGGCAGTAAAACAAAATTCTTAGATAAATTGTAATATATGGTGGGGGTAGTTAGTGGTAGAGGAGATGGGTTGTTACGAGGGTGAAGTGGTCTAATATGGTTGGAAAGACCATTTGGTTTTTGATTTAATAATACAAAATTCTAAGATATAAATGAGAAATATAGGACTTCTTAAGGTACATAGAAGGCTTCTTCATCTAAAATCCTACATTATAAGATCAATTATTGAGTGACCCATATTGAATAAATATATATGTTATGCTACTATTTGGCTCTCTTAAAATAAAATCCCGACTTCATCCTTCGAAATATGAAAAAAAAATGATTAGGAAAAAGAGACGTAAGAGAAACGGAATAAACCATTAATTTTTATTAAGATAGGACATTCTCTCTCCCTCTATTTCTCTCTTTATTAATAATACGAAAAAGTATATAAACAGATCTCTACCCCTTGGGATGTTTATGTTCCTCTAATAAAAAAAAGCTCAATGACCCTCCCTACACTATCTATGACCGATGTATGTATATTTATTAGGAGCAATTCGTATTTGAAGATACAGTATAATGTGAATGTGATTGAGAAATAATAAAATGAATTTATTGTGGTCTATCTTATTTTTTATTATAAATTTGTATATGCATATTTTACTTTATTATTATTATTTTTTATAGAGAGGTCACATGTTAAGAAATCGTGGGTTGAGGAATGAAGGGTCCCGCTATGTAAGCTTTCGGTCGTTGTTTTCTAGTTGAATGTGTCAGTTTTATGTGTTTGCCTATGTAGGTGGCCTTAGTGGACCGTAGTTGGATAGCCCTGTTCCTGTC
The DNA here is from genome assembly GCA_963454935.2 of Ilex paraguariensis. Lineage (NCBI taxonomy): Eukaryota > Viridiplantae > Streptophyta > Magnoliopsida > Aquifoliales > Aquifoliaceae > Ilex > Ilex paraguariensis. The sequence goes on along the minus strand of CAUOFW020007680.1, from coordinate 186,421 downwards.
GTGTCAGCCAGCTCGTTCTTCTCTCTCTCTCTCTCTCTCTCTCTCTCTCGCTCTCTCTCTGCATCCATAAACATAACTGATGCACATCAGTTTACAATTAGGGTTTGATTGGACCAGGGATGTTGAAGATTTCGGAGAAGTAGGACCTACTCCCATATACCCGGAATTTAATGTTTGAAGGCGACTAAGTTTTTCAATACTACTACATTACGCCATCCGTTTTCTGTTAGTTTTGCTTTTTCTCTCTCTAGAATTGTGTTTCAACAACAGTTGGTTGTTGTTGTTGCGGCGCGTATTCCTTCCATGTGCAAGTTGGTAAAGGCTTCGTTCTTTTAACCCGTTTTTTCTTTGTTCCTTATTGACTTTTAGCTCTCAATAGTCTCCCTTATCTTTGTTTGCTATTATTTTCTATGTTTTTTGGTTAGCCTTTGAATTGGGTATTAAGAAGTTTTTCTGTATTGGGTTTCTGCTGTTTCAAATCAAAAGTCAGGTGGAACTTGCTCTGGGTACTGGGTTCTTGTGGGTTTGATTCTTTGATCCCCAGGTAAGAAAAAGTTGAAATTTTTATTTTTAGTATATGTAAAGTTGTTGTGTTTGTTTATGAATATGATATTTGTGGATTGATTGGCTTCTAAGTTTGGGTGTCTGCTTTTCATGGTTGTTTAATTTCCTTTTGGAGGTGATAAGAAAGTGATAGGATTGTTTGGGCATGTTTTGTGCTTTTCTGTTTCCCGTATGTGTACAAATTATCATATTTTTTGTGGTTAGTTTGATTGATACAATCTATAAATGCTAAGCAATTCAATTTTTCGGTTTCTGTCACATAGTTAGCTCTGTGTGATGCACACACTTGCGTAGGTGATTCAAATGATTGAGAGTTCTCTGATGTATCTTATGATCCTGTTATATTTCAATGGTTTAAATTGGGATTACCACCAAAAAACCAAAGCATTTCTATAGTACTCACTGTAACCGTTGTATTTACTATTTGTTACATTATGCAAGTCCATATGATCTTTTAGGCTCTATTCAGAATCTGCAAGCTGTGTACATATTTTTCTCTCTGAGAAGTAGTTATGCTCTTTTAGGAGACGACATGGTTTTTGTTAATGTCATATTGATTCTGATGTTCAAGTCACTGCATAAGATCATAAAGATCCATCACTTGTTTAAGGTAAATGATAAAACCACAAGAAGCAACTTGGAGGTGTTTATTCTCTCTTCTGACGATGGAATTGAACTTCCTTTATGAAATATTGTGTTTAATGCGAGCAGATGAACACAAATTCATCAATTCTTCTTTCTAAAATAACCATTGATATTGAAACATCGACTCCAGGGAGAAGAATATGTCACCAAATTTCTCTTTTTTATGTTTATGTTACTGGTGAATAGCCTTTGATCGTCACTTATAAGAGTTAAGGAATCAAAGTACTGAAAAGATCAGTTTAAGTTTTGTATTTAACTTTTTGGCAGAGGTTCCCTTTTACGTTGCTTCATGCCGGTGATACTCATCTATTTTATAACTACCTGAGCACTTACATCAATATGTTGATCATAAAGGTAAAAAGATTGGGCTGCGGTTGTGTATTCACTTCGGAAGACAACCTCCCCGTTATAATAACTCGCGAACTTCTAGCGTTTACTTGTTCCCACATTTTTCTTAGAATTTTTTGTACTAATGACAATTCCATTTAAATGCTGTGATTTTTACCTGTTTATATTAAGTTCCTTCTGCGGGGGGTGCTGCTAACTATTTATGTCACTTTCTTTCCAGATCGCCTGTGAGACTTGACCACAAGATACTCAGGCCAGTTCTGTATAGTCTGCCATGTTTGAGTTTGTTTACAACTAGGGGTAGAAGATAGAAGAACTTTCTCTGGCCTTTAACAACCAACTTGCTGGAGGCAGAAGATGGAGAATTTAATTGTCAATGCAGAGAAAGATGGCAAAGAAAAAGAAGATCACAGTGAGGATCATGGTCTGTCTAAAAGATTAGTAAGAAAGGTAGAGCCAAAGAATGTCCTGATATTAAATGGAAGGAAGTCTCAAAGTGGTGAACTTTGCAAACAGGAACTGTTTCTTAAAGGTATTCGTGGCATAGACAATAGGTTTCCCAAGCGTATAATGAGTTTCGATGAAAAATACCTTCGTCGTTGCCTGGAAATGATACATATCAGTGCGTTGAGAGCTGCCTCATTCAATATCTACCCTGAGATGAGTGTTTGTTCAAAAGAAATTACTAGTAGAGATAGGTGTGATTTGGTTAGTTTGGGTATTGGATGCTCTTTGTCAGCTGAGACTGACAATGTTGCCATAAGCTCTACAGGAGATTGGATTCTAGGTACAATCACTGGGAGCAAGAGTATGCTAAATATTCTTAAGAGCCCTCTATTTCACCAAATTGGTGCCTCAGATTGTGATGTCAAGTTTGGAGGAACAAGTTTTATCGATGACAAAGAACTACTGCATTCTGATTTTATGAGCTCTTCTTATGGGTTAAGTATCAGTTCCTCGCAAAAGCTGCAAAAGGAAATGGCGGTGCTTGGAGACCATAGATATGGATCTGAGCCTGTACACAAAAGGCTTGTTTCTGTGTCAAGCACAATCTCATCCTGCTCAAATCAGTCTTATTCTGCATCTGCTACTGTTTCTCTGGGAATGCTCCAGTGTACATGGAAGGATGGGCTTCCAAATTATATATTCTCTTTAGATGATCACAGGGAGGTTTATGTAGCCGAAATGTGTAAGGTTGAATCATCCGATGATAAGGTTTTGGATTATATGTACAATTTTCATTCAAGAGCAGGTAGCAAAAAGAAATGTGCGATACATGAGGATGAATCAGATCTTGTTGCTAAAATGAGAGTATCAACCTCTATTACACTCTGTCCAAACAACTCACAAGTGATGGAGACTCAGTTTGTTCTGTTTGGTTCCGATAATTACAGCGCGGGAGAGATTCAAACTTCAAGCCATACCCATATGAAGAACAAAGGGTTGTCGAAGAAGATGGTGGATGTATTTAGGAAAAATCAATCTTATAAACAGAGAACTCCCTCCAAATTTTGGGGAACAAGTGCCATACTTGAAAATTCTACTTGGGAGTTGTGCCAAGATTCACGCAACAAGTGTGATCCAGTTAGGGCCAATCTTTCAGATAAACATCTTCCTCCAAATTGTGAGTTGGCTGCCATAATTGTTAAGGACCACATCCATGACAATCGTAAGGATGCAGAACTTGGAGGATGGGGCTTAAAGTTTCTCAAGAAAGCCGGGATCAAGCAAACCAATGCATCTCTAGATACCTCAGAACCTTCTGAATGTTGTCGACGAGACAGTGGCGATTGCTCGACAAGTATGGATATTATAGTTCCAGCAGGTTTCCATGGTGGGCCAAGAACCAGATATGGTGGCCCTTCAAGCCTCATTGAGAGATGGAACTCTGGTGGGCACTGTGACTGCGGGGGCTGGGACATAGGTTGCCCACTGACGGTACTCAACACTAGGCCAAGCAGAATGGGAGTTTCACCTCAAACAGAGATTCCTGGAGAGTGCAGGACAGTTGATCTCTGCATACAGGTTTGTAAAGTGACAAGCTCTCTATTTTTCTTTGTCCTCTGACGTTGATTGGTAAATTCAACTGTTACTGATGAAGTTAGTGAGGCTTTGTTTCAAACTTAGAAGTTTTCCATCCTTTTTCTGTTTTTTTTTTTGAACATCAGGTACCTTGTCCTATTACAATAACACATTGGGGTGATCTTAGATCAACTTCTCTTTTTTTTGCAGGGTTCAAAGCAAAATACACCTATCATGAAAATGGCAAATATCCATGATGGTTTGCATTACGTTCATTTCCAGTCAACTCTATCGGCTTTACAATCTTTCTCGATTGCAGTGGCAGTCATACATACATGTAGTCCCACCCTCCGACCCAAAGTATATAGGAGTTGAAGTTGCAAATCTAAGGATAAGGTTTGTGTATCTGTGATTTACTGTACTACAGTTATGGGAACTTCCAGTTTAGTTATTTACAGATGAATTAAGATGCTAGTATTCCTTTATTATTGCTGGAGTGTTCCATTATTTTGTAATTTGTTGCCCCGATTGTTACTAAGTACTTATTTGTTGTCTCAAGGCTGGAAAGTTATTGTATCCAATTCTTTTGACTGAATTGCACAAGTTTCCATTAGAGTGAATTAGATGCCAAATTTTGTTATCCACAACAGCATATATAAAGATTCTCTCGAGTAATGAAAAGAATCAATTTGAAGGTCATATTTTGTAAATTAATCGTTGAGATTGCATTTCTCAACAGATTAGTTTATCTGTATTCATCATTTATTTAAATGGAATCCTATTTGTCTAGTGAATGCACGAACTTAAATTTGGCTAAAAAAAGCCACAAGTTGCAATATATTGTGTTGTGGAAAACGACAAAGGCTCTTGTCTACTTCGATTGTCACCATTGAAAGAAAGGATGAATTGAACACAGGTGATTTGTTTTCTTGCACCCGTTATCTATGTATCTAAGATTTCCTTTTTCTTAATTATTTCTAGTTGCAAGAGAAAATATGCTAGTGAACATGTGAACACCATGCTTGCTGTTTAGGCACTCAAGCGTTGCCCTTTGCCTCTTATGGTAGCATGGATCCTAAATCTTGCGAGGGTCTGCTCACTCATTCAACTTTACCAGGTTCATATAGCTGTAAAATACACAGTTGGCAACGCAGATGCAGTGGTTGCCCCTCCATTTCTGAAGAGCTTTCCAGTACGAAATGCATCACATGGCTCTTACCAAATGCATGTTTTCTCCTATTCTTGGTTTGTTTTCGCTTTTGGTTCATGTAACTTCCTTTGATTTTCTTATTTTTTTTCTCTGCACTACTTTTGGCTGCAAAATGCGTAGGATCTCATATTTTGAATGGAAAAATGGATGTCTAGCTAAAAAGTTTTATCAAGCAATCAATGGACAACTAGAAAAATGTAAATAAAATAGCTTGGTACGTTAATACGTTTTCTTGGAATCCTTACTCTTGCTAGTGAGAATCAGGCCAAGTACAGTACAGAAAAAGCAAGTTCCTAGATTAGCTATAATATCTGTGATTCTATGGCTAATTTTTTTCTCCATTTGTTCAATGAGGAAATGTATAGTAGGAAAGAAGATTCATGGTATGAATATCGATTAAACATTGTGTTAGACAAAGAAACCTTGTAGGAAAAGCATGACATTATTGTTGGAATTCATGTATGTAATGTGTTGTTTGAAACAAAGCAGGCACAGATGCCCTAAAACTTACTGGTAGCTTGGGAGGCTCTGGTTTTGCATTGATTTCACTTTAAGGAGGTTAAATACAAGTTTGGTGTGTTATCTTCATATGTGGGCCAATGGACTAGTTTCTTCATATATGGTTGTGGTACAATAGTAAAGTTGCTCCTTGTGATCAAAACATCAAGGGTTCTAGTCGTGGAAATAACCTCTCAACTTACAGAGATAAGGCGGCAAGCACCTACTCCGTTCCAAGTTCCGTAATGGCGGTTGGCGTCCTGCACTAGGCTGTTTGTTTTTTTGGCTAAAATGTGGCTGGATTTTTGTGTTATTTGGGCGTGGTTTTGATTGAATTGAATGAAACAGGAAGTTGTCTTCCTACTGAACACTTAAACTTTATACTTGCTAAAAAAATACTTCTCTCTCTCTCTGCGTGCGACAACAAATAGGTTGTAACAGTTGATGATGCACAAATTGGTATTGTGCAAAATCAATAGTCGAGTATATCAAGAGGCACAATTAATGAGCAGTAAATAGGGAATCAATGACAAAACAATAAATAAGGAATCAACACCAAAATTTATAGTGGTTCAATCCGGGTGACCTACTCCACTCTTGGGAATGGTGGCGGTGGCCAGAGATCTTTATTGATGAATAAGAGTCACTGAGAGAGTATTCTCTTGGGGAATTACAATGCTTTGAGAGAGATGAGCAATATGTGTAGAGGTTTTTTAGATGATGCCCTTTATGTAGAGTTGATTTATATTAAATAGGTTTTGGTAAGGCGGTGACATGAGGGAGATGACTTCTACTATTTTGATAAATATAAATAAGGTAAGATTAGATCTTCGAGAGTATCTCGATATTTTTTCCCTCGTGCTCTTATTCTGTCCGACAAAGGTCTTAAGCTGGGTTAGACTTGAGTGGCCTGGACATGAGTTGGAGTGGCAAAGAGGAGAGGGCGAAGGAGGAACAAGGACCAGCTCTTGGGCGACGCCTAGGCTTGGGTGACCCATTGGACTGCGCCCCTTGGTCCCCTCTTGGGCGTTGGCTTCTTGATTCCGTCTTGCGCTTGGTGGGTTAGGCTCCTTTCTAGATACTGATTATTGTTGGATCAAAACAGTTTTTTCAGAATAAAAACTGAGTTTTTGGTCGACTTTGAGCATAAATTAAAGTGGGATGCGATTATTATTTTTTATAAAATTTCGTGGGTTCATATTTTACTCCGTGATTAGAATAACATGGTATATTCACTTGCTCAAATAATAGGCTCCAAAGTGACCCTTTTGAAACATGAAAATAAAGGAATTGCAATGGTTGAGGAAAAAATTCAACATGGGCATATATAGACTAAATTAGGCCTCCAAGGGGTACCATAGTTTTATGAGCGGAGTGAGCACCTATATGCCTTCGGTTCAACCACACGCGCGCGCGCCGCCCGCCTCACCTCGACCACGACCACGACCCGACCAGGCTCGGGCTCAGGCTCGGGCTCGGGTGGGGGTGTAGGTGTGGGTGTGGTTTAGACCAAGCCCTAATGGGCGAGAATTTCTTAACCTGAAATAAATTTTTTGGTATCCTTTAAATCGCACTGGTTCGAATTTGGGCATCCCTCCGATCCGAAAAAGAGTCCAGTCTGAAATTTTTAAGATGTGTCTGTTCATGAAGAATAGTTACCCAAGGTGTCTACTAGTTGTTATGTCTTGTCATTCTGGGTTATGTCCTTTAGTAAGGTGACTGTACGAAAAGTTACCAATTGGTCTATAAATACCCAAGCTCATTTCCATTAATTGCATTCAATTCATCAGTCCATTAAGGCATTAAACAGTCTGCATTTTGGCATTAACACAGTGCATTTAGAGAGAATACACAACACGATTTTGGTTCGCTCAACGAGCAGATTGGAGTGCTACTTCTATTCATGTAAAAATCATTATATCCTAGGAGACAGACGCTCGGTATTTCATAAGCACCGTGTGTCGAGGCAAAATTTGTCTTAAGGACATAGTGTCAAATACTAGCCTTGATCTACCTAAAGTTCAATAACAATTTATGTTCTGCAACCGGGTTAGTTTTTATTTTGTTTAATCAAACAGTTACGTGTTACTATTTGTTGTAACTCTTTCGTGTTTCATACTTGCTTGTTACTGTTTTACATATTTCAAATCAGAAACTTCAATAAGTGATTCTACTATATTTGGAACACCACATCCAACAATCTTAAGACAGATTTTTGAAGTTGTATAGTTGCTTATTGTGTTTTTGATATATATTTTAATTTTAGATTGTTCTAAAATATTGCAAATTGTTAAAACCTATTTTGTTTACAATCTGTAATATTTTGAAAAGACTTGAAAATTTGTGGAAAAAAAAATTGCATATTCTGTTTTTTGTGCTTAAATTCAAACAGTTACTTCAAACTGTTACAGTTACTATAAATAATGACTTTGTTTCTGTGTATGATTTAAACAGTTACACTAAACAGTGATACCATACAAAAACGTTAAACTAGTAACTTTGAAACAGCGACACCGAATCTATTTTAATAACTTGCTTTGAAAAGTGTTATTATTTTTCTATTTTGAATAGTTTGTAATCTTTGTTTATCGAAAATGGCTGCAAATGATAATAATATTCCTGTTACTACAAATCATGTTGTGCCTGTGATGCCTATTTCTGTTCCTACTCATGTGTCTCATGGGAAAAAACTTGAAAAGTTCAATGGGAAACGACTTCAAGAGATGGCAACATATAATGTTGTTCTATCTCACTACATTGAATTTTGTAAGGTTTCTTCGTGAGGATACTCCTGTTTGTAGTGAGAATGAGACTGACTGTCAAGTTGTTGTTGCGGTGGATGCATGAAAACACTCTGATTTTCTGTGCAAAAATTATATCTTCAATGGATTGGATAACACATTATATAATATGTATAGTCCAATCAAGACGGCTAGAGAGCTGTGGGAATCCTTGGATAGAAAATACAAGACAGAAGATGTCAGAATGAAGAAATTTGTTGTGGGCAAATTCCTTGAATACAAAATAGTGGATTCTAAAACTATCATAAGTCAATTTCAAGATTTTCAAGTAATCCTACATGAGATTCATGCCGAAAGGATGATGCTTAGTGAATCTTTTTAAGTGGCTGCAATTATTGAGAAATTACCGTCAAATTGAAAAATTTTCAAAAATTATTTGAAGCACAAATGCAAAGAAATGAAACTTGAAAACTTGATCGTGAGATTGATGATTGGGGAGGACAATAGAGTTTCCAAAAAGAAAGTTGACAATCATTCCATTGAGTCAAAGACACATGTGATTGAAGAGGGACATAAAACCAATAAGAAAAGGAAGTATGTTGGCCAGCAAAGGGCCAAGGGTGTTGATTTCAAAAGGTTCAAAGACAATTGCTTTGTGTGCAATAAACCAGGGCATCGTGCAAAGGATTGTCGAAGCCGTAAAGTACAAGGGAACCACAAGAGGAGGACTGTCCAAGCCAATATAACCGAGGTAGAAAAATTTTCTGAAAATGTTTCTAACATAAGTTTTTTTGCTATAGTATCCGAAGTGAACTTGGTGAAAAATACCAAGAAATAGTGGGTGGACATCGGGGCCACTAGACACATATGTTCAGATAAGAAGATGTTCTCTGCATATGAAACAATGAATAATGGAGAACAACTCTTCATGAAAAATTCCTCAACTTCTAAAGTTGAAGGCAAATGGAAGGTTATATTGAAGATGACTTTCGGAAAAAAACTTACTCTAAATGATGTGTTACATGTTTCAGAAATTCGAAAGAATCTTGTGTCTGGATTGTTGTTGAGTAAGAAGAGTTTTAGGTTAATTTTTGAGTCCGATAAATTTGTACTCACTAAGAGTGGGGATTTATGTGGGCAAGGGATATATGAGCGATGAGTTTTTTAAGATGAATGTAATGACAATTGTATATGATTTTAATAAAAAGAACACATCTTCTGCTTATATGCTTGAGTCTTTCAATGTATAGCATGGTAGATTGGGACATGTTAATTTTGATACTATGAATAAATTAATGAGTTTAGAATTGTTGCATAAATTCAATATTGATGTAAATCATAAATGTGAGGCATGTGTTGAACCAAAATTAACTAGAGTATCATTTTATAATATTGAAAGAAGTATTGAACCTTTAAAATTAATTCATAGTGATACATGTGATTTAAAATATGTTCAAACTAGAGGTGAAAAAAAATATTTTGTTACATTTATTAATGATTGCACAAGATATTGCTATGTATATTTGTTAAGGAGTAAATATAATGCATTAAAAAAATTTATGCACTATAAGAATAAGGTTGAGAATCAACTTGACAAAAAGATTAAGACAATAAGAAGTGATCGAGATGGTAAATATAATGCACCTTTTGATCGGTTCTGTCAAGAATGTGGTATTTTTCACCAAATTTCTGCGTTTTATACACCTCAGCAAAATAGAATTGTTGAACGTAAAAATAGATCTTTAAAAGAGATGATGAATGTCATGTTGATTAGTTCGGTATTACTTCAGAACTTGTGGGGGGAAGTTTTGCTTTCAGCAAATTATATTTTAAATAGACTATCCTACAAGAAGTTAGAGAAAACTCCTTATGAATTATGGAAAGTAAGGAATCCTTCCTACAAATACTTAAAAGTGTGGGGGTGTTTGGCTAAAGTGATGGTTCCTATTCCCAAAAGGATTAAAATAGGACCAAAGACTATTGATTATATATTTATTAGTTACGCAATAAATAGTAGTGTATATCGTTTTCTCGTGTATAAATATGATATTTCTGATATACATGTTAATACAATCATTGAGTCAAGAAATGCATCATTTTTTGAAAATATTTTTTCTAATAAAAATACATGTGATGGGAGTTCTCTTAAAAGAGTTTATGATAATGCGACTAGTAATATAGACAATGAGTTTATAAATGAAGAAAGTGAAAAGACACTTAGATGCAGTAAGAGGGCAAGGACTTCCAAGTCCTATGGTCTAGATTTTCTAACATATTTGTTAGAAAAAGAGCCTCAAAGCGTCAATGAAGCGATGTCCACTCCAGAAGCACCTATGTGGAAAGAAGTTGTAAAGAGTGAAATTAAATTCATCATGTAAAATCACACCTGAGAGTTAGTAGGTCTTCCTCCAGGGAGTAAACCATTGAGGTGCAAATGAATTTTCAAAAGGAAAATGAAAAATGATGGATCAATTGATAAGTATAAGGCTAGACTTGTAGTTAAAGGTTACAAACAAAAGTAAGGTCTTGATTACTTTGATACATATTCTGCCGTTACGAGAATAACATCTATTCGTATGCTCATAGCTATTGCAGCATTGCATAATCTTGACATACACCAAATGGATGTGAAAACAACTTTCTTAAATTGTGACTTAAATGAGGAAATTTATATGGAACAACCCGAAGGGTTTGTTTCTCCAAGACAAGAAAATAAAGTGTGTAAACTTGTTTAATCACTTTACGGTTTAAAACAAGCACCAAAACAATGACATGAGAAATTTAACAAGGTAATGATATCAAATGGTTTCACAATTAATGAATGTGATAAATGTGTCTATCTTAAAGACACAAATAATGGATATGTCATTGTTTGTCTATATGTGGATGATATGCTTATTTTAGGTAGTAATAATAATATTATTACAACTACCAAGAAAATATTGTTCAGTAAGTTTGACATGAAGGATTTGAGTGTTATAGATGTTATATTAGGAATTAAAATTTCTAAAATATCTGGTGGACTTATATTATCTCAATCATACTATATTGAGAAAATACTTGAGAAGTTCGACAAAAATGAAAGCAGCATTGCAAGTACACCAGTTGATATAAATCTTCATTTGTCTAAAAATACTAGTCAAAACATATCATAATTGGAATACTCTCGTATTATTGGAAGTTTAATATATGTTATGAACTGCACTAGACCGGATATAACATACTCGGTTAGTAAATTGAGTTGATATACAAGTAATCCGGGAATAGACCATTGGAAGGTAATTATCAAGGTTCTTAGAGACTTAAGATATACCCTGAAATTTAGATTGCACTATACAAGATATTTAGTTGTACTTAAAAGGTATAGTGATGCAAACTGGATATCTGATATGAAGGATACAAAATTCATAAGTGGTTATGTTTTTACACTTGGTGGTGCAGCTGTATCTTGGACATCCTCTAAGAAAATGTGTATTGTCAGATCCACAATAGAATCTAAATTTATTGCTTTAGATAAAGCAGGAGAGGAAGCTGAGTGACTTCGCCAATTTCTAGAGGATATTCCAATATAGCCTAAACTTGTGCTAGCAATTTGTATACATTGCGATAGTCAATTTGCAATTGGTAGGGCACATAGTGACATGTATAATGGTAAGTCTAGACATATACGTCGTAGACATAATACCGTTAGACAATTGTTCTCAAACGAGATTATTTTTATTGATTATATAAAGTCAAAGGATAATCTAGTGGATCCGCTTACAAAAGGTTTGACGAGAGAGCAAGTAAATTGCACATCGAGGGGAATGAGATTAAAGCCTATAACATAAGAGTCACCTTAATGGCAACCCAATCTAGTTAACTAGAGATCCTAAAATCTAGGTTCAAAGGAACAACCGAATTATGCGTGATTCAAAAGAAGCACTAAAGAGATAAATTCTCCAACCTATTCCTATGATAACCTACTACTGCTTGCAGAGTTTATTAGGGTAAACTATGCTTTTAATGACTCTTATACCTTGGTAAATCTAAGTGGGATATTGCAGGATATTCTTAATAGGAGTTATCTATATGGGTGTGAAGGGGCCGCTTTTATGAGAATTTGTAAAGGCTGAATTCTCTAAAGCACTCATGAAAATCAGGAGTTGTTCAAGGCCAAAATGAACATAATCATGAGGACCAATTGTGTTAAAAAAGAGACTGTGTGAAGTCTATTCAATCTGATTTATCAAACAGCTGAATAGTTCAAAACATCATGTTCACTATTTAGCCGGTAAGTCCGATGGGCTTTCACTAGAGAATGTTCAAGGTCAAAAACTACTTATCTCGATGCACGATCTTTTCAAAGATGTACTCTCTATAATGTGTCAGTATTATCATTTGCATACTAACAACCAATTTTTCATTCATGTGGGGGACTGTTAGACTAAAATAGTTTTTTTAAGAGTAAAAACCGAGGGTCTATTTGGTAACTGTCTTTGTCTTGTGTTTGTGTTTTTTGTTTTCAAATTTTGTCAAAATGAAAACAAAAATATGTTTGGATATTATTTTGTTTTTTGTTTTATATTAGTTGTCTTGAAAAAAATGGGAACAAAGACAAAAAAATGGGAACAAAAAAAATTGTGTTTCAGAAAACATTCGAAACACAAAACACACGCGCAACTCAGCTGAAATTTTTAATGATGTCTCGGATTCGACCCTCATTATCAACAAAAATGTGTTATTTTTCATGGAAGTATAAAACCCATTTCAAGCGTCTCTCCTCCCATCGCTTCTCTCCGTCTCTCTCTTTTCTCCCTCCTCTTCTCCTTTCTCTATATCAGACGATCGGAAGAGAAACCCCCATCGCTACCTCTTTCTCTCCTTTCTCCTCTCTCCCTTTTCTTTGTGCATATATGCATAGGATCTGTGCATAGAAGGTGAAGAAGAAGATGTGGTGATTGTCTTCAAGCCATGACCTCCAATGTGAGAAAAAAGATCTGTGCGTGTGAAGAAAATATGTGCATGTGTATGTGTGTGTTGTGTTGATTTGGGATTTAATTGTCAAATAGATACCAAATATATTTATGATAAAATTTGAATTTGTTACCAAACATATTTTTTATTTTTATTCTCATAATTTGATAAACAAAAACGACTCCCAAACATATTTTTTATTTTGGTGTTTATCACAAAACACAGACAAAAATTATCTTTGTTTTTTATTTTTTTCAAGACGCGAATAAAAAAACGTTACCAAATGACCCCTGAGTTTTTGGTCAACTTTGAGCATAAATTAAAGTGGGACCCGATTATTATTTTTGATAAAATTTTGTGGGTTCATATTGTACTCCGTAAGAAGAATAACATGATATATTCACTTGCTCAAATTGAGTAAGAAATGAATGAGAAAATAGGCTCTAAATTGATCATCTTGAAACATGAAAATAAAGGAATTGCAATGTGGGATGTGACACCAATCCCACATTAGTTGAGGAAGAAATTCAACATGGGCATATATTGACTAAGTTTGCTTTATGGAATTGGGCCCCAAGGGGTACCACAATTTTATGAGCGGAGCGAGCATCTATATGCCTTCAGTTCAATCACACGCGCGCGGGCCGGGCTCGGGTGTGGGTGTGGGTGTGACCAAGCCCTATCTTTTTTGGATAAAATTTATTTAATTAATGAGCGAGAATTTCTTAACCCGAAATAAATTTTTCGGTATCCTTTAAATCGCACTGGTTCGAATTTGGACATCCCTCCGATCCGAAAAAGAGTCTAGTCCGAAATTTTTAAGATGTGTTTGTTCATGGAAAACAGTTACTCAAGGTGTCTACTGGTTGTTATGTCTTGTCATTCTAGGTTGTGTCCTTTAGTAAGGAAACTGTCAGGAAAGTCACCAATGGGTCTATAAATACTCAGGCTCATTTCCATTAATTACATTCAATTCATTAGTCCATTAAGGCATTAAATAGTCTGCATTTCGGCATTAACACAGTGCATTTAGAGAGAGTACACAACATAATTTTGGTTCGCTGGACGAGCAGATTAGAGTGCTACTTCTGTTCGTGTAAATATTATTGTATCCTGGGAGGCAGACGCTCAATATTCCATAAGCACCGTGTGTGAGGGCGAAATCTGTCTTAAGGACATAGTGTCAAACATTAGCCTTGATCTACCTAAAGTTCAATAACAATTCCTATTCTGCAACCGGGTTAGTTTTTATTTTGTTAATCAAACAGTTATGTGTTATTGTTTGTTGTAACTCTTTCATGTTTTATACTTGTTTGTTACTGTTTTACATATTTTAAATCAGAAACTTCAATAAGTGATTCTACTATATTTGGAACCCCACATCCAACAATTGGTTGGCTTTCTTGGTTTATTTTCATTAGGTCTGACCCAGTTAATTTCAGGTTCGTCAACCATATTGTATTAATACTGTACCATGTAGGATAAGTGAATTTTATTATTTGGATAAAATATTTAATGAAACAGTGATACAATGTCTACATTATCATGTGTTGTCATCATCTAATAATATGTTAACAAAAAAGTAAGTGGATCCTACACAAATTGATAACTACCCCTCCATGTAATATAATAACTACCAATTCTCCCTCCACATAAGACATTAGCTACCTAGATGTTCGAAAGTGAGATTCACCTAGTCTATTTTGTATTTTACCATAAAGATGGTGATACTACATGACAATGCTTATGTGGTATTACTGTGCATTAAATATTTACTCAACTATTCCAAGCTATTAGCTAATTAGCATGGTAGTTATTTGAAGTTACTAAAATAATGAGTTCCACTACACATGATATACTATCATTAGTTGATATCACTAATAATGTGGTATCATAGTTACATTTAGTTGTAATTCTGTAGTCTGGTGCCTTCACACCCAAGTCATTTAAATGCTTTAGTTAAAGGCCCCGGATAAATCATATGCTTGGATAGTTTGGATGATCATTCCACCTAAAATATCTAAGCATATATGATTTATCCAAACCACTTTCAGGCCTTTAGGCTTGTTTGGATGTAGTTTTTAAAATTTTTCTAAGGGTAAATATTAAAATTGGTATTTAAACTGTGTTTTTCAATTTTAATTTGATACATAAAGACTTTTAATTGAGTTTCTGAACTATCAATTTCATTTTAGTTAAGTCATCAATTTTCATTATTAGATCAATCGGAGACTAATCTGATCTGATCCATTTCAATCGTCAAATCATATGTTTTCGTTTTGATATAATAATAAAATTAAAATCGAATGCAAATTTAAAAACTATCATATTTAGTCTTTTTCAAAATGGTCACTCGTCGTGATCTAGATCTCGATGTCCTCGAATGCAAAGTGAGTGATGTGACATTAAGTGAAATTGAGAATAAAACATATTAAAAATGATTTAGATCCCAATCAGGAGCGGAGTACGTTATGAGGTACGGAGGCGCTTTCCCCCGCTGAACTTTTGATCAACTCTACATACATATTATGAACTTTTGATCAACTCTACATATGACATATTAAGGGATTTAACTTTATCTAAAATTAATACACTTGCCTCCCCTAATTTTTTGAGAATTAATAGTGATCCAAGTATTTTTTTTATTTGTATTTTAAACAACTTAATAGCTCACGGCCTCATCGCCCGCTTGAAACAAATGTTTTATTTTTGGATTGAGGAAAATAAATGTGAAAAGTTATCCTTGATCCATTTTCTTTAAGTAAGTAGCTTAAAATAATCACTTATACCCTATTTTTGAGATTTATAGATCATATTTTAAACAAAATTTTATTTTGTAGTTTCATATAATAATTTAGTCTTAATTTTAAAACACTTTGCCATGCTTGAACTTGACATTTTTTGTTTCAATTAGTGAATTTTTTTCAGTCATTTTTTAGCCCCCTCTAAGAGAGGATCCTGGCTCCGCCCCTAATCCCAATGTCCTCGAATGTTGGATGGATACCTCAAGACCATCTATGGGATATTTTATTGGCTGTCATATGGAGTGTCGATATTACACACCAACGTGAACAAATTACGAATTTAATTATAGCACAATCAATTAATATAAGGAATAAAAAAGGCCGAGTTAGTATTATACATGAATAACCATTTTACTAAGAAGAACATATACGACTTTTGAGTCATAAAAAAGGCTAAGTTAGTAGTATGTAACATGAGGTGGATATAAAAAGAATAGACTTAATAGTTTAATAATGAGAAATTAAATGGGGTGAGAATAACCCCACCCTTTAAGTTTTAGTGAGAATTTATTATTTGTACACGTTAGTCAAATTCAGTTCAATTTGAGTCTTAATTATAATTACGTCAAACCAAGAATTGAATTTAAGTTTGACTCAATTAACACTTTTATCTTAAATCTACAAATTAATTCTTATCTATCATGTTCACTGTCATAACTTTTTTTTTTTAACTTAGTTATTTTTTTATTATTTTTACAATCAATTTTACTTTGATTGTTAAAATAATTATAATCACTTCAAATATTAATCATAATCACTTTGAATCGATAATCGAGTAAAATAAAATTTGGAAGACGAATTTCAATCATTTGATCAATAATCTTAAAAAAATCTAAGTCACAAAAAATTCAAAACAAATAATGATAGCCCCCTTAGTATATTGATATATCACATTACACAATTCGAATATTATAATATTTTTATTTCAATACAAAATATGACATATATTATAGTCATTCGATTCATTTTGACGCAAATAATATTTATTTCAGATCCTTTTGTTTATTTAAATTTTTAAAAATAATCTTTAATTAGAATTATAATTAACAACCTAATTAATGTATAGTATGAGAGAGAGAGAGAGAGTTATAAGAAATATATAAGTCTTAGAATTGTGGAATGAATAAAAGTCTTACTCAAAATATTGGAGGGATTGGAGGGAGAGAACTTTTCGTATTAGGACCGTTGGATCAATATTTTTTTAAGTAATCTAAGCCGCGAAAAGTTAAAGACAAAAGAATCTAACTACTTTATTATATAGATTTTTATATGAAATTAATGTATACATAATATATAGACAAATAAGATACATCTCAACACAAATAATTAACTTTCCATCAACTTTCCATTCAATTTTGGAGGGATTGATTTTAGTGAATTGGAAGAAAAATTAATCCATCCACTTTTCCACATTTTCTATTTTCCTTCTTTACCAAACATGATGTTTTATTTATCCTTCAAACTTTCCATCTTTTCAACTTTTCATTTTTTCATCATACAAAACGGAGCATGACCCAAAACCCATATCCCACGACGCTATAACATAGGGTCCGAAACTCCAAAACCCAGACTTCCCAGAGGTACCGTTCTGGTATTACAAAAAAAGAATAAGGACTATTTCGGTATTTGATAAAAACACGAACCCTAATTGTTATATATACACATACAGAAACCACTCAAAACCCTAATTAGCTCATCTCTCCAGACGGAAGATGTCGAAGCGAGGTCAGTTCACTTCCCCTCTCATTTTCCATCGTTTTCTTCCACTTTCCACCTCTTTCTCAGCAACCAAAAGAAAAGGAATTGAATACTAAATTATCAATTAACTTGCCTTTCACTGGTTGTAGGGCGTGGAGGATCGGCGGGCAACAAGTTCCGAATGTCGCTGGGTCTGCCGGTGGCGGCGACGGTGAACTGTGCCGATAACACGGGGGCGAAGAACCTCTACATCATATCGGTGAAGGGGATCAAGGGCCGATTGAACCGTTTGCCCTCGGCTTGTGTTGGTGATATGGTGATGGCCACAGTGAAGAAAGGCAAGCCGGATCTGAGAAAGAAGGTCATGCCCGCTGTCATTGTCCGACAGCGTAAGCCCTGGCGCCGAAAGGATGGTGTCTTCATGTACTTTGAAGGTCATTCTCGTTCTCATGATGGTTTATATCATTGTGTCATTGTTTTTGTTATTAGTATCAAAATTCTGAGCTTAATTGGGTATTAAATTTAGTTGGGTTGCTTTGATTTTGATGCTTAGATGGGTATTCTCGATGCATTATTTACGGTTTCTGTCAGTAGGATGATTGTTAGTGTTGTGACAAGGCTTTATTGAGATAAATTCAGTATGATGGGTGGTAATTGAGGGTGCTAGCCCACAGTCTTGTCTTGTGGCCATTATTCATTGATGAAATGTTGATAGTCAACTTTTGTCAATCCCTTAATGTCATCATCAAGATATGATCATTTTTTGTGGCCTCGCATTTTGTCATCAGCTTGTTTGGTGTTTAAATCCATTAAACCTTGAAGCCTTGTACGGATATCCTAAGCTTGAGCCATTTCCACTTAAAATAAGTACATCTATATTCTAAAAGTATTATCCTTTTGCGGAAAATGGTTGATGACATTACCACAGTTATCTAAGCAAGTAATTGGAGACTTTTATGATATTTAGATTTTTCGTCGTACAACTTTAGTTCTCCTTTCTCTAGATCCAGAATTTTTTAGTTTCCTTTATAAACCTTTGAATTCATGATTCTAGCAGAAGGAAATGTGCATGCTGAGTTCTTATTTCTCTAACCTCATAAACATTTGAATTCACATTTCTAGCAGAAAGAAATGTGCGAGCCGGTTAGGGGGCGTTTGGAAGCGTATGTTTCTCACAAATTTGTATGTTATATGTTACTGATGATTTCATGCTTCCTTGAATCATCAATTTTAAACCTAGCAATATAAAATCTGATTGAGGGGGATATCTCTTATTGAATTTTGCAATTAAGTACATCATATTTTCACCTGCGAGATTTTGCTAGTGTAAGTAACTAAGTCGTGATGTGGAGATCACACGTTAAGGGCCTTTCTTGGACCTCGCAAGATCATATTTTTTGAACTTGCCCGGCCCAACATTCATGACATGTGGAAGTAATGAGATAAGGGCCTACCTTAACCATGTAGCTAGTTTTGACTTCCTATCCGACTAGCATACTACTATTATATCTCATTTTTTGTAGACCATAATAGTATGCTATCTCCCTCTTCCAAGAAAGTAACCATGTTTTCAATAAATACCAAGCTTGTGATAGCATGATTGTGCTATTTTATCATGTCAAACCTTCATGAATGATGGAATGTGAGGCAAGAGCTGGCATTTTACAAATTTCTTTCCAAATGTGCTGATGTCATCCAGTTCCCATCTTCTCCATTTGGGCCTTACATATGCTAAATGTCTATATAATATCTACGTTTCTTGAGGTTTTGATGGGTTTTTTGGTTATTGATTATCTGTTCTCTCAAAGAAAGCTTGTAATGTGGCCTTGTGCTTCCAAAATCACTTTTACGGTGGATGGTTTGTATCATATTATTTTGTGATCACCTTGTAAATTTAATGATGTCTGTAAACCTTTTTGTATATACTGTTTTGTCAAGATGATATTTTGTGAACTGATAGAATCAGAACGTGGTCTTTGAAGGTATGTCAAAGCTATTTCTTATTTCACACTACATGTCACCACCGTTCATTTGAATTTATATCACAATTTGTTGTTAGTCAATGCTCATTCTTGAACTCAAACCAACTTTATACGCTTTGCTTCATTAAACTCTGGGTGTTCCTTGTATTTTGCTTTTTCAAGAAAGTGTTGGATGGTCTACGATTTTAGATAGTATTATGGTAAGTAAAATTGCACCAGACATAAGTCAGGTGTCCACCTTCTATTATGTGGTTGATACAGTTACATGTCTGGAAAATCGACAGTTGCCCCATCGTTACAGATGTGATAATGCTTCTTAAGCTCAAATCTGCTCCATTTGGGCCTTACATAGAATCTGTATTATTGATATTTTTTATAATATTTAATAATCTTATTACATTGTTGCTTATCTATACTCCCTAAGCAAAGCAGTGAGTATGCTTTTCAGTGGATAGAGATGAATAAACATCTACATTATTTTTGAGTTCAGCTTCAAAGCTAAAGACCTAATCCAGCTTTTGTTACACCAGTGACGTATCACATCAGATAAGGATCATATCTGCAATTTTTTTTTATCCATTTGTGAATTACACTGAAACTTGACGGCAGTGGTCATGATTTTTTGGATATGGGAACCTATGGTTTTGACCTTCTAAATGCTTAACTTGTACTTATTGAATGCCACTCGAGGTTTTGTTAGTAATTATAGTGTCTTCTTTTGGCCATTAATTAATGTGAGATAATTATGCTATGTTATTAATTCGTCTGTTGGTTATGTTTGCAGATAATGCTGGTGTCATCGTGAATCCAAAGGGAGAAATGAAAGGTATGGCATATACTTTTAAGTAGCAAAAGAAACATCTCTTTTGACTGGATTGTTGGTTCATCAAGTCTGGCCACAGTTTTTTTATTTTTTATTTATTTAATTTTTTTTTTTTTGGGGGGGGGGTGCTAGTACAAGCATATTACTATCGATTCACATGAATAATTGTGTTTTAATTGATGAGAGAACTCATTAATGTCTTATTAAAATATTAAACATATCAGGGCAATCTCTTTTTCTTATTCTAGTTAATCTGAAGTGCAATGCACTTCACATCGTTTGTTCTAAGGCTAAATTTGGTGTTATCTTACCTTTTTGAATTTTCAGATTTTGAAATCATTTCTTGACAAATTATATCTTACTATCTGCTGCGTTGTTGTTTTTAGGTTCTGCTATTACTGGTCCAATTGGGAAGGAGTGTGCTGACCTGTGGCCAAGGATCGCAAGTGCAGCCAATGCAATTGTTTAGAGTGAAGACCTACCTGTCTTGACCTTGTGATTCAACCCTCAAAATTGTGGAGTTTTGTTAGGTATAGATTGAGGTTCTCGTGTGGTGTTGAGATTTACCTGTTTGTAAGTTATTGAAATCTGGTTGACTTGAGACGTGGCTCATGGTATGGATAACGAAACTCTTCTTTTTTGCTCTCATTTATCAGATGTTACCGGCTTTTACAATGTTTGATATATCTGCTTTCTATCTGGTTTTGTTGGTTTTTTTAAGCACTCTTTATGCAAGTTTTGACGTGCCTACGGTGTTTGTGCTTTGCTCTCCCCTTTTTCTTGGTGGGTATTGGCCATTTCATTTTACATCTTTTGTTGGAGGGGAAGGACTGAACTTTGTTACACTGTTCAAGGGATACAATGTCTCTTTGGGTTGATGTAACATCGAGTTAATGAGATGCAATGTCTTCAATTTAGCTTCTTTATGGGATGGTATTCATTGTTGTTGATTTTGGTCATAATGAACTTCTCGCTGTAATGGTCTGGCTATTAGCTACCTACTACCAGTTAAATTAAACCTGTTACCTAATTGACCAAGTTTACAACTCGTTCCAAGCTAAAGCCCCACCCGGGAGGGAAATGAACATATAAAACTGCAAACAACAGTGCAAGCATTATTTCTTCTGTCGAAGTTTTTTGTTCCCAGGCAACCAGTCTAAATCATTACACTAAATGTCGAAATGATACCACATATACACTATACAGCTAGGTCAGTAGGCTTCTCGTGAAACTTACAGACCCGATAACTGAGCATTACGAGGATACTAGAGACCATCTTTGATGATAAAACAAACTACAGTAATCAGATTGAACTAGAAAGCAACAATTGCTTCAACTCATTTTCTCTTCAGCTCCCACCTGCATCTTGGCACAGTACTCGAACAAACTTCCATCAAAGCAGCGTCTAACGGCTTCCTTAGATAAGAAACCTTCCTCATCCCGGGCAAGGATATACAAGATCCCCCACTCCAACTTACTTGTAATCCTGCAGAAAATAAAGGTCAAAAAACGAAACCAAAAACTACCAACTGCCACCTCCAACATGTGACACACAAAATGACTATTTGAATTCCGGGCAAAAGAGATTTCCCAACCGAAAAAGCTTTTTAACACTGCCCAATATTTATACAAATCCGTTTTTTTTACATAAAAGTATCAACTTTTTATTTTTTTTTTTGGGAATGTATGAGCAACCAGCAGCCTCAACAAACCAGCCAAAAAGGGCCCCAAAAAAAGCACAAAAATAAAATAAAAAGCAATCAGAAGCCTCAACAAACCCCCCAAAGATATCAAATGCAACTCGATTGCCTTCTGTCATCTCCCACAGCTCTCCCAGACTGAGCTTGTCGGGCACTGTGCGAGCATATTTGCTAAATATGTTCTCAAGATTCACTGGCATGTACCTGGAAATTGAATTGGTATCAGTGATTTTTCCCCAAAGCTCACATAAAGGAGCTGTTTTTTAGTATGCTTACCTTCCCTCTGTGTCATACGTTCCAGAGTCACTCCCATGCTTGGACCTATGTATGTTGTGGATGTATATAGGGAGGAACGGAGAAGGAATCCACCCCTACAATGACAGCAAGGAAAGGAGTTTACAGATGGAAACAGAAGAAATAACCACCAGAATATTTTGCCCATATGCATGCTTTGGCCACTAGATAATTGCCACGACTTGCAACTTGACTTGATAATGAGAAATACGAGAACTTCTCCCAAGCAGGAGAATTCAAAAACATTACAAATCTGATTGTTTGCTCATCCACTTTTGTAATGATGAGAAAGATAAGAGAACGTTTGCCAGTCAGGAATACATATATTATCTATAAATGGACGAGGGATTCTTGTGAAATGGCAGGCTACCTTTTGTCTCAAGATTAGGCCATTTGAAAACTCATCATCACAAACATAAACAGCACTACCCAATCAATATAAATGTTTGAAAGTAATTATGACTCATTAATAAATTTGGCTACTGCTCAGGATGTCATTCTCCTGTGCGTGAGTATGATTGAATCAGTATCTTGTTTTCGACAGACAGTGCCTATTATTAAGCAGGAGCAGTGACAGGGCAGCCTCTTCCTGTCCTCCAACCACACTAAGTTCTCTGCATGTTTCAGTCATAGACACTGCTCAAGTTTACTAGTAAGTAAAATTGCCCTCGACACATCACACGGGCACTCCCTAACCTATAATGATATAAAACCCCTAAAATTTGTGTTCTTTAATATAAACAGCCCCACGTGCCACCAGCTCTAGTAGTTAAAAATGGGTCCATCTACCTAAGCAAAGACATGTCACAAGGAGTAAGTTCGAGGGAAATAAAAAAGAAAAAGAAAACTCCACTCTCTAACATACACTCTCTTTTATTCCAGATGTACAAGTAAAAGGTCCCTTCACTCCAAAAATGAAATCAATTCAAAAGGAAAAATTTTCTGGGGATTTCAAGTCGAATACGAAGAATAGTGACTAACATTTCCCCATACTTAGAAAGATCATGCCTCAGAAGAAAAACACACAGATAGTCTACTGAAAAAAGGAGAACATATCAACTTACCGGAAGAGTAGTATAGCTTAGACCTCCATTGATAACAACAGCCATTATAAGAGAGGCAATCATGTTAAAGCCAATTGCCCGCAGACCTGTGTTACAAAATGGAAAGGTTAATAGTGAATGGAATGAGCTAACCCTATATCCACAACCACAAACAAGAGTCTTGAGGCTCATTTCTTTAGGTTCAGCATTGATGCAACTACATCATAATTATTCGGAGGACAAAGAATCATGCTAGGAGGGTCATAGATTCAACTTCTCGCAGATGGCACTAGTTCAAATTCAACAAATTGGTATCTAAGACCGACTCTAGAACACACAAGATAGGTGATCTTCCATGCAGCAGGTTCATCTCGCCACTATATAGTGTCTGGAGACTCGAATTCGCTTAATTTGGCTAATCAAGGTTATGTACAAATCCCTTAAAATGATGATTGAACGGCTAAAAAAATTACCAGTATAGGTTTCCCAAGGATAAACAATGCCATTGTCGTCTTGATCAAAAAAGGATACATGCTGTTGAAGAACACTCATGTTGTGATGCCTATGGCCTGGTGTTCCAGTTGGATGATCCATGTCAGGGGCAACCAACCCTCTCGCCACATCTGCATTGACACATCAAAGAAAAAATATTGGGAGTAAATTGTATGAGATATAGAAGGCTTCATCATTTCGGCTTGTCATTCTGAACCTAGGTAACCAAAAGATGCAAACAGAGGCTGAATCACAATATGATTAGTGGGGGCAGTTGCCCCACTTAATAAGCTTATGGCCAGACAAGATAAAGAGTGGTTTTCTCATCCCAACACCCAATTTCCTCATAAGATGCACCACAAAGCCCAAAAATAATATAGATAAGGCCTAAAAAACACAAATACGGACACAAGTGTCGTATTCGATAGGGACACGGGGGAATATGACAAAATTCAAAAATATAGGACATGAATATGGCTATTAAAATAATATAATATATTTTTTAAATAATAATAGATTTGTAATATATTTAAAATAAAACATATAACAATATTATTAATAATAAAACTTTACAAATATTAATTTTTTAATTAAGATTGAAATAGATCAAAATACTAATTATTAAAACCTAGCAAATATTATTTTTTTAATTAAAATTGAAATAAATCAAAATAAATATCCATAATTTTTATCAAACATCAATACATCCATCAACATTATAAGTTACATAACAAAAATTAAATTTAAAAAAAAAATAAAAATAACCTCTCTTTTAATAGTCAAGAATTGTTTTTTTTTTTTTGTAAAATTCCTCGCCATCAAGACTGTGTACTGGCCGACACATGTCGGACTAGGTTTCACTACTCGGGACATTTCTAACCATGTTCGACCGTGCTTCCTAGGATAAGGCTAAAAGGGTAATCAAAGATCTGCTGATTGTCTCAGACTACATTTATATAATCTAGCTGCAATTAAATAATTTAAGTTTTACCTGGTCTAATTGACAAGAGGAGCAGAATAGGAGAAAAGACCTTTCTGTGAAGGAATCTATCTTCTTTGAATTCATTCTTACAAGTCACAACTACTTGCAAGGGCTGATCATAAACGTGTATTAATGACAACCAACGCGAAGCCCTATAGTTTTGAGGTTGGATCAACAATGATTTCTGAATGCAGAAGATGAGCAATGCTACTCTGATAAAGGAATCTGACCAAAATTTCCTTACCAAGTCAAGTGGACTGTCAAATTAGTATACCTACTCACATTGTCTGTGGGTGACATCAGTTGCCAAGTAAAATTCGATAAGAGGAATTAATCAGAGTATCTGTATTGATCACTCATACTGATCTTCCAATTTCATAACCTAAATCTTTTATTTCATTTTCCAAAGATGAATAATCAAAATCAACACCTGTTCACATATATTTGCTAATCAAATTCAATTAACAATAAGCGAAAAATCAACGAGTCCCGATACTAGACGGATTCATTGTCAATCAAACCATAATCATAAATTAGGTGATCAAATTGATTCGACCAGCGTCACTATTTACTAGAGAGAGAGAGAGAGAGAGAGAGATTACAAGGTTTTGGAATATAATTTTCCAAGTCGTTCCGAACCGGCCGCTCGATTGTGACTGGCGCAAGAGCCGCCTCCGTCGACAGTGCATGTCTATCCGCCACCACTACCACTGGGGTATCCCTCTTCTCCGCCACCGCTGCCATCCCTCACTCACTCACTCTCCCTGCCTTCTTTCCCCAACCAATTCTTCACAATGATTTCGTGAATCGTACATTCTCTTCAGGCTTTCATAATTCATATATAAAGAGCGAGAGAGTCCGCAAATGCTGAAACTTTGAAGCACCGTGGCAGGCACGAGAAGGGTAAGATTACAAGTGGACTCCATGCAGGTGTCCACGTGCTTCTGTTTTTGCCACGTGTTGTCTTATGTGTCATCGTCTCCTTCATATTGGGTTAAAAAAGGTATTTAAAGGGGAGTTCACGTGACATGAGAGTGTTTTAACTTGGTATTTTTGTAACTGAAAATGTATTATTTTTTTGGATTTCTTTCTATTAATTGAGTATTATATGGATTCTTATAAAATTAGATTGATTTTTATTTTATTTTGTCATTTCTTAAATTGAACGGTTTTCTAATTTATAGAGATTATGGATAGTAGATTTAGTTCGCATAAAGTTCACTGATCAACACAACATACAACTCTTTATTGTATTGCGTTTTACTAGTGTGTTTTTTATTATTTTCTTTTATACCATGATAAATTTTTGATTAATAACTCTCAAGAGAAGAAAAAAAGAAGAAGTTAAGAGGCTATTTGGTTCAATCCTAGACACTCTAACATCATTTTTTAAACTTACCTTTTTATTTTAAGTTATAAAATAGATAAATAGACACATTCTATTGCACTGATCAGGAGTGTCCGTGGTGACTAAGGGTGGTCGAAGACAAAAAAATGAGTTATTTATACCATGATCTATTTGAAACTGCCACATATAAAAATTGAACACAATTTTGTACAAAAAAAAAAATAGCCCACTTGTGTTATCAAGAAGAGATGGAAAACCATTCTCAATATTATTTGATTGAATAGTTGACCCAACTCCTTGTTGTTTGAAGAAACTCTTCATTTCAATTGATATTTTTTCACAAAAAAATGCATGAGATAATAAATTTAGTGTTTCACTAAGATTTCGAATAATGGGTCTGAATTCAATAAATAGATTAATTTTTTATATTCATTTTTATGTGAAATCTATGTTTTTGTGTGTGTGTGTTTTTTTTTTTTGGGGGGGGGGGGAGTGTTCGAAAGCTTGGATAATAATTGGAATTATCTATCATAACCATGGAATAAAAGAGTTAAGGATGAGTGGAGCACATTTTGTATACTAGTTACGAATTTTTAAGAATAAATTAAATTTTTAATTTTAATTTTATTTCAGTAAATGATATAATAGTATATGAATTTTGGTTGTAAAATTTAAAATATTTGATATTCTATTTTTTATTGGAGTATTTTTTGTCTAAGTATAATATTTTAAACTTAAAGGGTTTAAATATTATATACCTATAAATTTCAAGGGGTCTAAGTATAATTTATTAACGGTTATATTTATAACAAGAGTCTAAGCGTTACACGCGTACAAATCTCAGGAAATTTGTGTGTAATATTTCACATGTTATGGGATTTGAGTGATTAAGTGACAAAATTCAGGGAGTCTGGATGTAATTCTCCCTATAAACATTTATAAATAACATGAACATAATATTTATGTCAATAAAACATAGCTTTTCTACTTGAGTTGCTTAAGTTCCTCAGTTAGAAAAACACAATGACGGTCCAGATCATTTGATTCAATAATTTATATTATGATTTAATTTTTTAACCTCATTTAAATTTTAATTTTTAACTACAGTACCTCACTCAAATATGGACCGACTAAAATAAATGTGAAAATTGAAAGTGAATCCCCTAGTTGTATTTGTTTGAAGATAAGTCATGTAAGAAAATTTATAAGGGACTAAGTTGTGTTTAAAATTATATGTAATGACTTAAGTCCACTTTTTTTTTTTTAATCTAAAAAATATCCTTCATTGAAAGTAAGTTAATATTTTATCTCTCATATC
The DNA here is from genome assembly GCA_963454935.2 of Ilex paraguariensis. Classification (NCBI taxonomy): domain Eukaryota; kingdom Viridiplantae; phylum Streptophyta; class Magnoliopsida; order Aquifoliales; family Aquifoliaceae; genus Ilex; species Ilex paraguariensis. Next base: position 158,953 of record CAUOFW020007680.1, on the reverse strand, counting down.
TATCTATATTCATATATAGATTAAGAGTTTGACTAACATTAAATTTTTTTTTCTCTCTTATTTATCTATATCCATATATAGGTTAGGTATATATATATAGTAATATTAAAAATAAAAAATATTAACATACAAATAAAAAAAAAGTTACTATGAATTTGAATAGTAAAATTCAAATTCATGTTACTATTTTTTTTATTATGTTACTGCTTTTGTTGAGTATGTTACTGTTCATGTACTATTATTTGTGAACATGTTACTACTATTATTTTCCTAAATATTAATATTCAATGTTACTATTTTTTTTTTAAATATTATTATTTTTTGTATTTGAATGATACTATTTTTGGCGTTTGAATTTGAGAGAAATTATTATTGTTAAGTATGTTACATTTTTTGTTAAGCATGTTACTATTTTTGTTAAACATGTTACTATTGTTATTTTTTTAAAAATATTAATATTGAATGTTTTAATTAAACATGTTACTGTTATTATTTTTTAAAAATATTAAAATTGAATGTTTTAATTTTTTTATGTTTAAATGTTACTATTTTTTTGTGTTCAAATGTATTATTTTTTGTGTCCAAATGATAAATTTTTTTTTTGTATTTGAATTTTACTATTATATATATATATATATAAGAGAAAAAATTTTAATATTAGTCAAACTCTTAACCTATATATAGATATAGATAGATAAGAGGGAGAAAAAATTTTAATGTTACTAAAACTCCTAAGATTTAAGAGTTTTTAATTTTTAGTTTTATTTCACTTTTTAAGGGAAAGAATAGTATGGTAAAATTGACAAAAAATAGATTTCATAACAAATAAATTTATTTGACGGACTTAACTTCGGACCGGCCTCCAAATTTTCTAAAATAAATATTGTATGGACCGAGAACCAGCCCAACCTAAATATTATGCTCTTGGGGGTACCTCACATTTCACAACCTCACCTGGTCAAAACTTTTGGGCTGCTTTCAGAGGCCCACCTGGGCCGTTGTTACAGGCCCCCATTTGTAATATCACGAAGTGTTAAGAGAGAGAGAGAAAGGTGGAGATTTTTTAGAGAGAAAATGGCGAGTGAAGCGGCTGTGGTGGAGGCGACGGCGGCGGGGGCAGAGGAGGTGGCGAAGCAGCCGCACAAGTTGGAGAGGAAGTGGACTTTTTGGTTCGACAACCAGTCGAAGGCCAAACAAGGAGCTGGGGCTTGGGGCAGTGGGCTTCGCAAGGCATATACCTTTGACACCGTCGAAGAATTCTGGTGGTATTAGACCTAATTCTCTCTCTATATACATGTAGATTTATGAATTCCTAGTATGGATCTATAGTTTTTTTTTTGGTTATCTGTTGGATCTGTTTCCTTTTTGTCATATCGAATATAAATAAAGTGTATATTTCTGTTTTTTTAGGTATATTCGTATTGATTTTACTATTTATGGGTATCAGTTTGTGCTAATTTTATGTGATTTTAATTTATTTGTCCCTTTTTCTGGATTATATAGGTTCTTCGTTAAACGAAAAAACTAATTCTAGATTACAGGTTTTTCAATTGTTGGGGTTTTATTCTTCTTCTGGTATTTTGAGCATTGTGTTAGTGAGAATTAATTTAGAACGCGAAATTTGAGCTAAATTCTTTAATATGTCTATCATAATTACACTTCTATGATCTTTCTTCTTTCTTGTAGGTATTTTTCAATTTTTTTTCCTCTTCGGGGGAAGGGGTTTATTATTTGATTAGAGCACACTGGTTTTTGAATAGTCCACTGACTCCACTGGGTTTAGGTTATTAATATGAAAACAGTGAAGATGATTTATTCACTTTGTATTGAAGTAGTGAAGTTTCTGGCAGTTTATATGATCAGATATTTAGGCCCAGCAAGTTTCCTGCAAATGCAGATTTTCATTTGTTCAAAGGTGGGATTGAGCCCAAATGGGAAGATCCCGAGTGTGCTAATGGAGGCAAGTGGACTGTTACAAGTAACAAGAAGCCTGATCTTGACAATATGTGGCTTGAAACTGTAAAACTCTTTATCTTCTATATTTTATTCTGGCACTTTCATTTTGGAATATGAGAATTTTGATTAAAGTGGCCATTAAATTTGTGGCCTTTGGTTCGGTCACTAATTGGATTTTTGTTTGGCAGTTGATGGCTTTGATTGGGGAGCAGTTTGATGAGGCTGATGAGATATGTGGTGTGGTTGCTAGTGTGCGTCAAAGGCAGGATAAACTTGCATTGTGGACGAAGACGGCAAGCAACGAGGCTGCTCAGGTTGAATATATTGATTTAACTGCTATTTAGAATGCTGATTGCATTATGGCTTTATATCCTTTATTTTTCTGTTTGTTTCCATGTGGAAACTTTGGTACAGTTTTTGTTAATAACTCCACTTTTTTGGTGTTTTAGTTAAGGTTAGTATTGCCTTATATGAAATACTCTTTCCCTGTTAATTTTTACAATTAATTCTTGTTACTTTTGGTGTAAGTTTTTAGCAAAAAAATATATATAATGGGTTTGGCAGAAATTCTATCTTCATTATTATACTGGAAACTTTCGAAAGAGGAAAAAAATTCTGAAGAAACAAATATTTGTGGCGGGATAAGGAACTGACTAAAAAAGTACACCATATGGTTTTTGAGAGGATGGATTCTCAGACTTGAGCTGATAGAAGAAATGAGAAAATAGTGCAGCAATTAAGCTCAAAAAAGAAAAGCTGTGTATGGAAAATTGTTACTCCTATAAGATTTTTCAGAATTAGTTCTTAGAGGGTGAGATTCCAAAATGCACTTGTATCTAGTGAATAAGAGTGATTCTCTTATAGTTCCATCTCTTTTATTGATGCAATATAGCATTCAGATTTGCTTAGAACAATAATCCTCACTTTTTAGCAATAAGATAACAGGGAAAAAACATTTGGGCCAAAGATAGAGCAAGAATATGAATTTTTAGGCCAAAGAGACCCAAGAAAGGCTGCAATTCTGAATTTCTGAAAAATTACCAGATGCCTTCTTACAAAAACTTTGTTTTATTCAATGATATTTGTTTGTGAAGCTTGTGATTTTTTTAAAGTCCTCCAATTGCTTGGCTGATAGATGTCTCCCATGAAGTCAAGGCTAGAGAGTTGGTTAGATTAAAAAATACGAATTGATGATGCCCTTAATCCTTTAAACAAACATCTTTCATCATTTCTAGTTTTGTTTTTTCTCCACTTATGATCATTAAAAGTTTAGGTCAAATTATCAAATTTGAATCTCCTTTTTCTACCCTGGTTTGAGTTATGGCTTTGAGACCTCTAGTCAATCTGTCAATGGGATCACTTGGTTGTTGCATTTCATTTAGATTGTCAGTGATGTTCCATTGCATGTTTTACACTTATTCTATTTCTAATCACATATATTATAGGCTAAAATGGGAATATTGGAAGGTTTGTTGATACCAAGTGAAGATGAATACTTCCAATTTGTTTCCACAAGCAACTGAAAGCACATAAAATATTATTCAAGTTGGGGCTACCCCTTTCTTCCACCCGCTAGTCTGAGTTTTTGGTAGTATGTCATCCTGAAGCTGCTGGCCAGGAATGTTTTTCTTGTTTTAAGCCCTTCAGAGAGCATCAGATTAATTAATATTGATTCTTTTGCTGTAGATGAGTATTGGAAGGAAGTGGAAGGAAATTATTGATGTCGCTGATAAGATCTCCTACAACTTTCATGTAAATTTCGTTACTCTTAAGACTGGCTGTCTCTTAGCAGCGTGTTTCTCTATTTCTTACTGTTTTGGTTATTTCAGGATGATGCTAAAAAGGAAAGATCAGCAAAAGGTCGATACAACGTGTGAACAATCCTTCGAGGTGTTTCTGGAGTTTTGTCTACCCTTCCGGTTGAAGTGAACCAGTATTAAAGAACCCGAAATTGATGCAATGTTTGCACCTTGCTACTGCTTTTTTGTTGACAGTAATTTGGATTTAAGATGTTCCTTTCCAATGTAGTACCTTGTTTCTGTGCTGACATTTGGGAAATATAAATCACCTAATGTTTTTTGTCAATCTGCTGCAATGTAGCAGGTAATAGATATTCGTGATTTATAAACCGGCGGGGAAATCAACCTCTCTAAAATGAGGATAAGCAACTATTTACCTCTCTTAGACCATGTTATATGTGGAAGTCTGTGGACTAGAAACACGTTCTGATTTTCAGGGGAAACCCAGGTGAAGATGAATAATTTACATCTGAAACTCCTTAAGTACAAAATTTATCACAGTGACCACGAGGCGAAAACGCATTTTCTCTCTCACCTCATGCAAGGAATCCAAGTCTCTCTCCATTCTTCTTTGCCAACCGAATCAATCCTTGTCGAAGTTTCGGATCTGCCCCTATTGATTTGCAGAATTCGGTAATTACCTGAAAGTATATATTTCATTCAATAAAGATGAAGCATATGTCTACTCATTGAAACAACTACTTGTACCGCCATACATATAGTTGCTTATAATAGGTAGGGCACCGTGATTTATCTTTTATTATTAGATAGTTTGCCTTTGACCGAACCGAGAAAAGAATTAGTCGAGGTATTTATAAATTGGTCATAATATCCTTAACCGTTAAAAAAAAAACTATAGTATGTAATTCTAATCACGTCTCAATTTAACTCTGCACCAAATCCACATTTAATTTCAATCCAAATCCACATATGAAAATAGTATTTTAGTTTAGTAATGTAAATTTTGCCCAAGTGAAAATATGCTTGTGGGCAAGTGTATATATGGATCCCGTTGGTTGGGATTGTTACCTGCGAGTGTAAAGCAATTGCTTTGCCTCTAAGCTGGTTAAACCTCTTCCTGCCAATAATATTCCGAGCAAGAACAACCGCCGGAGCGAAAAGACCCTTCCCTTCATTGACATTCTTCATCATTGGCACAGCTCTCACTGGCCTTCCAACTCCAACAAGGGTGGTCGGCACAGACATGGCCAGCATGCTGTAATCTTCACCCGCCATAGATGTTTTCCAACTTCCATGGGAAGAATGAGAGAAACCCCCTTTAAACCCAGTTACAGAAATCGAAGCAGCCATTGAAGACCTCAAGAGCTTGCTGGTTCTGTTGGATATATTGAAGAAATCTAAAGGTTCTTCTTCTGTTGAATCTGTGTGACACGTGTTTGATGGTTGTTCTGTGAGCGACTTGGGTTTTTATTGGAGGGTGGAGTGACAGAAAGCTGAGGAGGCACTAAGAGCCACACATACTCGTGGCTTGGATTTTTGTTTGATGCTCATCTATGCCTATATTTTACTTGAACATGATCTTCTCTTTTGGTCCCACTTTTTAATTGAAGAACAATCTTTGCTCTTCTAGTGCCTCTCTTGATGGGTCATGTCCCACACCAATTTTGAATTTTCTCACCCATTTAGTCACTTATGAAGCACTAATAACCATCAGATTTAAATTGGGACCCGTGACCAGATAAGAAGATAAAAAGATTCATACCAAAGTATGCTTTCATTAATAAGAGATTCATACAATTAAAGGGACGAATCGAAGTAGCCATTGACCGGATTTCTTGTTATCTTTATTGAGAATGTTCTGTTCTTTGCGCTGAGTTTAGTCTTACTAATTTTTTTTTGCACAATACTAGTAAAAATTACATCTGTAACCAAACTTACTCTCCTCCATCTTGCATTATCGAAGAACAAGTTGGGCAATGACCCTTGAAGGTTGTCTGAAATCAGACGGTGCAGAGCGTTGGATGTCAGTGTCCACATTGGTCTGATTGCGGGGCTTTTGCGACCAAATCGCTGTCACTAAATATGTCCTAATTTCCTACCAACTGCATGTGAGACGCTTATGTTGGCTACTGACTGGGTCTGCAACAAATGACCAGCTAACAAGCCAGCTCTGAGTTTTAGCACCGTTGATGTTTTTGTCAAAAGAAGGTTCTCAGTAATAGTCATGGCTGCAACCCCGAGAATACTTCAAGTAATAATAGGGACGAATTATAAAGTCAGACGTTTTAAATTCGAATATTGACAACTACTTAAGATCAGGTCATAATGAATTTTTCTTCATGAATACCCTAGTCCGTGTGTAGATAGTTTGCATTTGACCGAATTGGGGAAGAGATTAGTCTAGGTACTCAAAAATTGATGTTCATAATCTGACTCAAATATCTCTAAAGGTTGGAAAAAAAAAAAAAGTAATAGTCATGGCTTGCTTTCCAAGCAGAGTGTTTGAATACTTGTTAGATGTCCCCTATTGCTAGAAAGTTCATCTTGTGTTTATTCATAATGTTAGGTGCACGTTTGGAATGAGAATATTGACGGTGAGTTGATTTCATAAGTCAATGATTAAACTAGAGCTTTATGTGAAATGAAACTATTTTAACATTTTTTTTTTCTTTAGATGTGGAAGGAATAAAACAAGGTAGTCTCTAGAACTTCTTTACTCCAGTCGATTATGTAGGAGTCATTCTTTCATTGTTCCAACCCTACTCTAAAAAACGTTGTACTTGGTGTGTGTGGGGTTGAGGTGCAATAGGACATAAATATAGGGGATAGACTGAAGGTTACCCCATTATTCATAAAAAAATTTAGAGCTAACTTAGAATAATTATGAGGATATCACTTACATTTGCATGAGATGTATGCGAGCGTAAATTTCTTGTGACGATTCATGCTTTTACTGTTTTTTTGTTTATGCAAATCATGGGCATTTCATGTTCATCTTTATTAAATGTGGGCACACTTATTCTGTTGGTTTTTTTTTTGTGGAGTCTAGTTTGTATGCTATTTAGACGATGACTCGACTCAAAAAATGTTGCGTGAGTTTTTTAATGGAAATTTTCTAAAGCTTAGTCTATTGATATTGTACAGCCGTTGCCCTCTCTGTATTCTTTTTTGAGAAAAGTGAAATTCCTACAGTGTCGTGGACGTAGGCAAATTATCGAACCATGTAAATTCTGTGTTGTGTGATTGTTTAAATTGCATTTTTATCGTTCTTTTCATTAATTTCACTTTATTATCATCGTTTGATTTCACAACATATTGAATGAAACAATTTACTGTACACCTTCCAAATTACGTTCATCCAAAAACAAAAAAAAAAAAAAGTTGAGATATTGGAGAGAACCATAAACAATTTGATAATTTGAATGCTCTGACTTGTGTGGATTCTTGCCGTTTATTTAGGTAAATGGGAAATATTGGCCAATCACAATGTGAGTATCTCTACCTTTGCTCTATTATCTTGACACGGGCCGCAAAAAATATCAGTTCAAATTAGTATGTGAGTTTGGTCTGATTTTGCTTAGTACAATCTGACGATGCACAAAATAATTTTGTGCAAAATTAATAGTTGAGTATGTAATAAAGTACAATTAATAGACAATTAATAGAACAATTAATGACAATAATGTAAATATTGGGTCAACACGCAGATATATAGTGGTTTGGTCCAGATGACCTACTCCACTTCGAGAAATGGCAACGGTGACCGAATGACCTTTTATTGATTAAATAAGGTGAACGAGAGAAAACAAATAGTTAGTCCTGGGAGGGATACAATAATTAGAAGAGAGAAAAGTTATGTGTGGGTTGTGTAGAGAGGTGTAGAGGTATGTGCTCTCTCATGTAGAGAGAATTTACAATTAATGGACAATTAATAGAACAATTAATGACAATAATGTAAATATTAGGTCAATACGCAGATATATAGTGGTTTGATCCGGATGACCTACTCCACTCCGAGAAATGGAAACGGTGACCGGATGACCTTTTATTGATTAAATAAGGTGAACGAGAGAAAGCAATAGTTAGTCCTGGGAGGGATACAATAACTAGAAGAGAGAAAAGTTATGCGTGGGTTGTGTAGAGAGGTGTAGAGGTATGTGCTCTCTCATGTAGAGAGAATTTACAATTAACAAGCACAGAGCGTTAAGTTAAGGCGGTAACTTGATTTTCAAGAGTGAGAATCGTGATTAATTGTTTTTCACGTACTTTAATCTTCTTAAATTCCTTGGATCTTGGGATAAGTCAATTTGATGAATTAGATTTGACCTGTCTTTTACTTGATTTGGATTCACTTGATTAAATTTGGGCTCATCACAATCTTCCTTTTGGATGAGTTTATGTAGTATATCTCCAAAAGTGCATACAAAGCATTCTTTTAACATTTAAAAGTTCAAAACTTTCACGTACTATTTAAAGGTTGAAACAGTAGACTTAAATCCGCTCAATTACTTGTTTTTTCATCAATTCCTCGTAGTAGAAGGGGACGCCTAAATTGTGAACCAGATTTTGCCACCTACAATAACATTCTTTAACCGTGATTAATATAACAACGCCGCACATACTTCTGCAAAACTTGTCATAACAGCATATTTCTCTCTCATTATTTGCAGGTCAATTATAGTTGGATTATCAACTCTTTCGTTATTTGTTTTTAGTTGATATGATTTTAAATGGGTGGACTATTGTTTTCATTCTTTTAATTAATGCTCCGTTTGGTAGGGATGATGAAAAATAGTAGGGATACACTTTTTATTCTTCAAGGATGAAAAGTAGAAAGGATATGTTTTATTTCCTTTGTGTTTGGTTGGATGGATGAAAAATAAAAATAAATATTTTTTTTTTGTGCCGGTTAAGATTAGAGGTGACAATCGAGTCGTGTCGTGTTAAATTCGCATTAAGTCGTTACGGATTTATTTCGAATATTAGTCAAACCTAACTCAACTCATTTAATTAATTGTGTCGTGTCGAGTCGAAAATTTTCATCATTAGTTAAAGATGGAAAAAATATTTTTTAAAAATTTTAAATTTTTATTTTTAGTATTTTTATTTTTAAAATTTTTAATATATATATATATATATATATATATATATATATATATATATATTACCATTGTATTTTTATATTAAATAAATGTATACAAATAATTAATTTTTTATCCATTTTCCTTCTAATTTTAGAGGAACTGATTTTGATGAGTTAGAAGAAAAGTTAATCCATCTACTTTTATGTCCTTTCTACTTTCCTTCTTTATCAAATATAATGTTTTATTTATTCTCTCAACTTTTCATCCTTCCACTTTTTCGTCGTATCAAATGGAACATAAGGGAAGAACACATAGCGAAAAAACAGGTGGAAATTGGAGGACTGGAAAAGAATAATATGTTTCAAATTCAATTATGCCTATACTAGTGCCAATGCCATTATATATTCCTTTGTGATTCTTGTTTTCTTTATTCCATATGACAAAAGTTTGATTTATTATGCTTTTCGCTGATATTTAGAAAAGTAAGTCAGAGACGTTGTATTTCATGTGAGGGTGTGCCTAGGAGCACTAATGACTGAAGATTCAGAGAATGTAATTTTCTAATATTTGGTGGGTGGTCTATGTGTTTTGGGTTTAGGTCTCAACAATAGGTTTCTGTGTTTCGTAGTTTTGAATTCTTTATATGAAATGGTGTCTAATTCTTTTAATAGCTCGTGTAATAGCCTTTGCTGTGCTCAATAAAGATCTCCTTTTGTGGGTTTACTTAGACGATGATAATGTCTATCAATATTGTCATTTTATTTTGTTCTATTGATTTGTTTTGCAGTGTTGATTCTAAAGTATCATTTTGGTTTGCCATTGCCTATCAGTCTTCGGAGATGGAATCAGAGTAGGCTAATACGAGGAAATCTAAATGAAGCTTAGGGTGCTGTTTAGCTGCGAGTTGGGTCCAGTAAGGAGCTGGAACCCAAATCCTTGCCGTAATAGAAGAGAGTCGGGTGAAGCCGGGTGAGAATTTTTACATGGTATATCATAGATTTTGATAGTTCTATCCAAATAAAAATTTGACATTAATTCTAACATATGAATGACCTCATTAAATAAAATTTTTGGATGTGTTATTTACTTTATTTGACTTTTTTTTACAATAAAATCCTGATTCCGTTCCTGATGATAATCTCCCCCGTCCATTATTTCTGCAATCGTTCCTTTAATCCTATGTTTTTCTAGTAATCGGGGGGAGAAACGATTCATCGTCAAATCAATCCTACACAAGTAAAAAAAGGTAGGATTTCTTGGACAAACTCAGTTTTTGAACATTAAAAATTGATTTTTGGTCGATTTTGAGTTAAATAAAAGTGAAACTCACTCATCGTTTTGAGTAAATTTTAGTGAGATCGTGTTCTACTTCGTGAGAAAAATTATATAGTATATTCATTTGTTCAAATCGAATAAAAAATAAATGAAAAAATAGGCTATAAAGTGAACCTCTGTGAAAATAAAGGTTAAGACAATGTGAAATTTGATACCAATCTTACATTGGTTGGACAAGAAATATTTCATGGGTTGGGCCACAAAGGGCACAACAATTTTGTGGACTAGTGATGGTCTATATGCGCTTGGTTTCGACCACACACATGCGCACTGCCTGCTCCGATCGAGTGTGGTGTAGTGTGGTTTAAATTCAACCTTATCTTTTAGAAAAAAATTTGTTTATGAAATGGATCTTTAATTTCTTAACCCGAATTTAACTTATGCCCGTTGGAATTCAAATTCGCACCGGTTTGAATTTAAATTTTCTTTTAATTTGAAATTTGAATTTGCGTGTGTTCATTACTGGGTAGACATCAATGGTGTTTTCTGGGTTGTATCAGTTCACATGTTGCCCAGAACAATCACTATTCTATCTATATAATCCAAACTCATTTTTGCATTTATTACTTTACAAATTAAGACAAGCATTACATTCATCATTCTCATAGATTAATAGTTTATATTTCTTAGAGTACGTAATATAATTTTGGTTCGCTAGACAATCGGATTAAAGTTTTATTGCTGATTATGTGAAGATCATTATATCTTGAGGGGCAGATGTCAAGATTTCTACTACCACCAGTGTTTGGATAAAATGTGTCTTATGGACATAACATCAAACACTAACTTTGATTAATAAAATTCAATCTTTATTCCTGGTGTGCAATTAGATTACTTTTATTTATTGCAGTTTATGTGTTACTATTTTTTTTTGTATGTTACAATTGAGATTCTAGAAAGATATTAAACTTACAAATATCCTAAATAGAAATACATATATTTGTTTATGTAACAGATTTAGGTATCATCCACACTGGAATTAGGATATTCATGAAAAATAAATCACTCATAACCTGCATTTGATTGAATCGAAGAGGAGATTAATCGAGTAATTTAGTTCAAACACCCCTCACCGTTGAACAAAAAAAAAACGAAGAAGCCCAGGTTACAGTGGACTGCTCGAGGCATTAGAGGGTAAGGATGACAACTTTAGACACAAGATCGAATAATATGAGTCAAAACTAATACAAACTTAGAAATAACACGACCTACTTATACAAATAATTAATGGATCACGTTAGTATCTAACACGAATAATTCGAATTTGACATGGAATGTATTGGTATACTAAAAGTACGAATGAATTATTTAAATAGCGGGGATTTGTTTTCTGCATGTTTTTATTCCTATAGACCGGTATTAGGAGTAATTGATTGTAGGAAACTCCAACTATGGACCACCAATCACTGCAGGACTCAAGAGTGGAAATGTAGCTGGAAAACTCACTTTCTTGTCCGCCAAACAGCTGAGTGCTCTCGAGAAAATCACTTTTGTTTCTTGTCTGCCAAACAGATGGGTGCTCTCGCCCCAGAGACAATCACTTTCACTGTCACCTTTAGAAGTGAAGGATATGCCACTATGTATAGTTGCTTTATTATCCTTTTTTGAGAGGTTTAATGGTTGATTTCATCATTGTGATGTTTTCTTTTGTCCAGAATCAAGATATTTTTGTTATTGCCTCGTGTTGATGATTGTTTATGTTTTAATTAGACATCAATACATAATTTTTTTTTTTAACGGTCAGGAGTATCTTGATCAACTTATGCACACTCTCGACTAATTTCCTCCCAGATTTGATATTAGAATATGAAATAGTTCTAAAACTTAGATTTTTGAACTACTCAGTCCTATCTCAGCGGGTGAGTAAGCCTACTCGGGACGTGGAGGTCTCCGGTTTGATTTTCTCCTCCCTGTATTGTTACTACATATGTCTAAACAAAAAAAGAACTACAAGGCCTTTCATTTCTTGTTTGTGTTGAGTATTCATCAATCTTAATTTGATCTATTTAATTAATCATGTTAGATATCTTGATACTAATATGACTTATTTTGTATCATATACGGTTCGGTTTAACTCGCATAATTCATAAACCAATGATCTACGACTAGAATCCTCCTCTCTCTCAATAAAACCCACCACCCATAGATTTCCATAAACTTACAATGCTCTCGACCTTATCTACCAAAATCGAGCAAAAGATGTTGTAATTCTAGAAGGATTTATACAATACCGTATAAAGCAATATGAAGGGGGAAAAACTAATTTTTTGTTGTTAGTTTGCCATGTTAAAATAAGATTATTTGTGTTTGACATTAACTTGACCTCATTATTGTTTAGTTAGTGAGTCGTATCTTTTTCGAGTCAATATCAATTCCTAAATTATTAATGTTTCTTTAGTCTCACACAATTTTACTCTTACTTTCATCATTCTTCTACACTACTAGGCATGCAAAATATACATTGTTTGTAAATTAAATTTTCATACAATGGTAAATACACCATCCAATGCTGCCATGGTAACTTGAATGGCAAAGTTTCCATGGTTAATCAAGTATGATGACAAAACTTGAGTTTAGTGTCGCAAAAGATGTATCGATTGACTAGATATATGATTTGTGCGTGATTATTTATATCCTTAATTTTAAGTTTGATAATACTTCAAAATGACATTAGGAATAAATAAAAAAGATATTTTAGCAATTGGGTTGTGGAAAGGGCCAATGGACGAGGTCTATATCTCAACCTTATAGCTATACATCTAGCCTTAGGTAAAAATTTCTAGGTAGTTCACATACATCGTCAGTCAGAAGAGTCCGAGTCATCCAAGTAAGACCTCAGGAATAGGTATCCAGGCTACATAAAGAGGAGAACCAACATCTCTAGCTCAGGGCAAGTGTTTGGATAGAGCTCCCTTACTCACGAGTTGACCACAAGAATAGGAGGTCATCCCAAAGCAGAACGTCCTCACAACAAGCTCTTTCATAGGTATGGAAGATCACAACATATCCAAGCTTGGACGCGGGCTACAATATCATCTCAGCATATTTTAGAAAGCCACGCCAAACCTAGGGAATGTAGTCTCTAACGGCCCAGTATTCCCTCAACAAAATCCTAACAAACTTGGGGATCACGAGATGATGACAGAAAGACCACTCCACATGTGGGCATAAATACAAAGACATTCTCCATGTAAAAGCATTGAAAAAATTATAACCCTATCTTCTTCGTCAAGCAATAGACAGTTTTCAAAGAAGCAATAGACTTCATTAGAAAAAATTAGTCAAGTTTTTCAGTTAATGAACCACTATAATTTGTGAATTCCATCATGTTCTCAGCTAATACCATTATTCTTGGTTTACTGAAGAATCATGCAGAGCCACCAGACTCAACTTTTGGCCATCCTCTTCTCCATTGTTCAGTCACACACAATTGTTCACAAGCCTTGAACTCTTCAGGTTAAGTATATATCTCACGTTTTGAATTCATACATCATCAATGTCAATCACGAGGTCACAAGATGCGTGGTTGCAATGATTCTCTAAAAACATATCTCTATCCTAGCTTTGCTATTACCATAACTTGAGATTGAGATGCTCACTAGCTTGATTAGCTGATAAAATATACGATTCTAGCTAAGAAAAAACATATGGATTAAGCTTCACAAAAAGGTAAGTTTTGTTAGGAAAGAAGCAGCCTCGTGTGGCAAAGGACCTATATTCTATGTGGCCGACAACACATTGATTTTTCAAAAATGCGGACAGACAAAAATGCCACATAGATGGGGCTATTCATGCACTCTCAAACTAAGGTTTGCCCCTCTCTCTTTCTCTCTTAAAAATATTAGGTATAATCGTTATACTATGTGAGCAAGTCACGTAAACTCTACAAAAATTCATAACTACCTAACTATGTAATACATAACCATGCCCATAATAAAAAATGAGTCCTATTTTATTTATTTTGTAATTTTTTTATTAGATAATTGTACAATATTAATATTGCTGACATGATATAACCATTAACCCTCCCTGTAGCCGTTGATGCCCTCTCAACTTAAAGCTTGGAATAGGACCCGACCATGTTGGGAAGACAGAGGCCAGATCCCACTTTTGACTCTCATATTCTACTCTAATTATTGGATTTGCCAATGAATTTGGTCTTTTGAATAATTTTGCTAACAAAATCAACTAGTTTGTTCCTTCTATTTCACCCTAACTGTTTGTCATTTTGAACTAGTTTTGGTTGACCTATGAAATGCCAGATGAGAGAATGCAATACCTTTCGCTTGCTAAAAGGCATTATATATAATATAATTTTGACGTTACCCAAAAAAATATTGTATAAAGTATAAACAATATAATTTGTGCCACATAAACAACCCCAAAACCATTGAATATTTAATGCAACTTCTTCACCCAAATTTTTAGGCCAATTATACTTTTCACCAACTTTTTTTTTTTGTCTAAATTTGTTGTTGGCCCCCAATCTTCCCATACCAGCAAAGTTATCCCTTTAACTTTGATCTTATTTCAATTTGGTCATTCTGTCAATGAAATTTAAGGTTTAAACAAAAAGAAGACATACGAGATGTTGAAGTCCCTTTGGTTTTTGTAAGCTACTGAATATTTGATTTTGACTCAGATTTCATATGAGTTTTGCGTTTTGGGTTTAGTGGTGGTGTCCACAAAGGTTATGAGTGAGGTTTTAATTGAAATGATGATATAACGGTGAAAAATCAATTTTTACGTCATGATAATAGCCCCGATTATCGTAATATTAGTTAATGATTAAACAAAGGTGCGACAAAGGCAATGGTGATAGTTTGGGTAGGTGGAGGTGGTGATTTGATTTTGAGAGATGAGTTAGCGGTGGTAGTAACATTCCAATGCACAGAGGAAGGAGATAGATAGAAAGACAAAAGGCTTTGAGAAAGAAGATAAGGATGATTCTCAAGTAGGCCCACCTTGTTCACTACTCACTATCTCAACTCATATATTTTGGAGGAAGTTGAAGGGTAACAAGTGTAATTTGTCTTAAATTTTAACTACCATCCAATCAAAGCCGTTAGATTCCACTCAAACCTAACCACTGGGCTCCACTGTGGCGGCCTTTTTCTAACTATCATCAGACTACCATACGAAATACGAATACACATCCTGCACCAAAATCAAAAAGTAAACTCTCTCTCTGTCTCTCCATTTCGAATCCTTCAATCGCAGGGTTTTAATCTCTCTTTCTCTCTCTCTCTCTCACACACACACACACAAACAGACAGCTTTACATGCGGAACAATGCAAATTATACCTTTGTTCAATACCTGAATTTTTGGATTCATTAAGATTTCTTGTTCTTTTCTTTACAGAAACCATAATTTTCTAATATGCTCGATGTGTGTTAGTGTTTTTTCTATGTACAAAGTTGATATGTTAACACTTTTTTTGGGTTTTTCTGGACCAAAAACTTGTAAATTCGATGTTTTTGTTTGTGTCAAAATGTGCGTTGACTTTATTGGATTTTGAATATCTGGTATTCAATTGTCAAAGGTCACTTGCAGAAATCGAATTCTAAGGGTCTAGGGATTCTGTTTTGTGAAGTTCAAAAGCTGGGTTGAGATGGGTTTGTGGACTTCATAAAAAAAAACATCCATTTTCGGATCTTTTGGAGTAGATTGGTGGAGAAGCTGTAAAGTTTGTGTTACTGTAGTTGTCAATGGGTGAAAATGGTAAAGATTATAATGGAGATCAAAATGGTGGTAAAAATATGCCTGTGACTAATGTGAACAAGCCAGAGGTTGTCCTTAATGGGGAGAAAGAAAATGATGATGAGTCAAAATCCTTGCTGCCATCAAGGAGAGGTGGTTTGTCAAAGGAGTCAGGGAAGCCACGGAGGAAAGTGCAGTGGAACGATAGAAATGGAGATAAGCTTGTCCAGGTGTTGGAATTCCAACCAAGGTAAATATGTTGGTACAGTGCATTTGATTACATGAGCAATTTGATAAAGTTTATTTAGAACTTTGATGTTTGGTTCTTTGGATCAAAAAAAAAAATTTTGGTTCTGTTTTGAATTTATGTATTGGCTGAGTTGTCTTATTAATGATTCTTTGGATTCGAAACTCTACTTATTAGTGGCCTATTTTTCTGCACATAATGATGTCTAAGCAATTTGTGTAGATGAGAACACCTAGTTGGATTTCATATTGATGCTGCTTAATCAATTATACATGCTTATTTATGATCAAGTATAAAAAATTATAAGGTTTCATCTAACTTTTGAATTCATATGAACTGGCTAGGTTGAATCAGTCATGTGTCTTTGGTTCAGAAACTTAGCTGATTACCTTATGAAATGTGTGGATTCTGCTTGTTTATCTGACAAGTTTATTTTAGAAAGAACTAGACTGTGTTGTTTGAATTTCTGGGGTGAATAGAACAAATGGATATATCGAGTAATTTTATTAAAGACTTCTGGAGAATAGTAAAGCGATAAAACTTGATTGTCATCAAACAATGGAGTAACATTGTGGGATTATTTGTAAGGGCCAAGAGAACAATTAGTTTCTGGTCCTTATTTAAATGGACAATTAACTGTCACAAGAATGACCTTGTTAGAGTCCTCTTGCTTAATGAAAATGTGACCGAGGATGGGATAGAAGTGAACTTCTTTGTGACCTCAGCCAAGTTGACCCTGTCAACTAATTATAGTAGCAGTTCCGTCAGGTCAGCACCATTGACATAAAATATCAGTCTCCTGTCTGAAACACTGCTATGGTACTTTCTGCATTGTATCGTTCGTCCAAAACCTTACAAATCAATATTAAACTTGTGGCTTTAGAAGGTATATGAAACCTTGTTATTGACAGCTTCTCTGCAGGCCATTAAATAAGTTAACTAATGGTGGTTTAGTGGTCTGACATTCCTACTGTTCTGTTCTTATTTTCATCATCAAATAGACATATAGACATGTGCATCGTCACCTAGCCAGAACTGCTGAAATCACTTGGATTGAAAAAAAATGAACCCGTTCACACCATCTAGTGGCAAATTAATAAAGACCTTGTCTTCGAAACCTATTTTGTGTAACTTTCAGAGACACGGCTCAATGCCACTTTGGCTTTTAGCCAAACTAGTTTTGTTTCCTATTGCCAATGAGAGTATGTACACAGTATATTATCTGTTCTGTATTCATATCTAGTTCTCCTCGTACAGGCATAAGTCCCAGAAGTATGAACAGTACTTAATGTCTTGAGCACCAGAGCTATATTGCAACACCCATAGGCAGCACATTTTATAGAAGATTGATAAGGGACAATTTATTTATTTATTTTTCATCCAAAGAGTTATTGTCTTCAAGTTTTATTTTTTTTTCTATTGCATCACTTTTGGTCATTTTTTGTTTTACTTACCTGTAGACAGGGTGACAGGCTGTTTCTTGTTTTACAAAGTAGGACTTCTTGTCCTCATATCTCCTCTTACTGTACTGCTATTTGCTTCTTCTGGTAGGGTAGTATTGGTTTTCTTTTCCTGTCAAACAGAGCAGGTGTTGGTTTCCTTATTGTGAAGTTGGCCATTTTTTAGCTAACCCCAACTAACTGGAAAATGGTGTCACGCCAATTATGAATTCTTATGATGACTCACTTGATATTATGATAACTTCACTAATTTTATATTTCACTGCAACGGACGTTGTTTAACTTATTTACTTATACCGCGTGGATTAGTGCCTCGAAGTCTCAAGTTCAATAATTGTCCTGGTTTACCTATACCACATGGTTTGAGGATGATCGTGTGCATCCAGAGTTTGCATTGTAGTCACAATTTCAAATGGCATGTAGTTTGGACGATTCTTCATTATCAAGTCAAAGTATTGTGAAAGTTTGTGCCACATGAAAAAGGTTTTGTTCCTATGGCCACCTCCTCATGCCAGAGTTAGATTATGGCTATTGTTGGATCTTATTGCAATCAGAGGATAGAAAGGACTAATACTACAGCATGTGTTGGATCTCTAGGTCTTTTTTGCTAAAAGCACATCTCAGCTATCTGCTTTGAACATAACTTCACTGGCTGTTAGAAGCTCTCATTTCTACATTAGTATTTTGTCATATCTTTGCCAGCATTCCATGTCCGGTGCCAAACTACCCTTGCATAATGTCTGAATTATTGATAATATCACTGCTGTTTTGTCACATTAATCCTGATCTCACCTATAGTTTCCTCATTGTGCCTGCAGTGATGTGAGCGACTCTGATGACGAGGATTCAGATTCTTGCATGTGTATTTTAATGTAGATCTCATCGAATACATCAACCTAGCAGCAACTGCCCGCTGAATTATTAAACAGTTCTTCTCTGAATTTGATCTCAAAGAATCAGGCCAAAGCCAACTTGGTTCTTTGCGGATCAAAGTTTCAGCTAATTGAAACAGCAATCCACTCATGTAGTGGGATCATTTTGTTGATTTTTATCAAAACAAAGGTTAGTACTATGTCTTGGATTCGTTTGAGTTGTCTGATGTTGGGAGCAAAACTGCATTGGTCGGGTGTCTTCATTGGGTGAAAGAGGGTTGAGATGACAACAACCTGGCTTACACGATTTGTACTTTAGTTGGTGTACTATGTGGTGTACATCTGTGCTCTACATTTGTATTGTTGAGTAAGGGCATTGATCATTATGTACAATGGAGCAGCAGTTGCTTCTGTCTTGTCTCCTTTTTTCTTCTTAGAGCTTACCTCTTGTTAATAAAATCCATTGTACATTGTACAAGCA
Source organism: Ilex paraguariensis (assembly GCA_963454935.2). Taxonomy (NCBI): domain Eukaryota; kingdom Viridiplantae; phylum Streptophyta; class Magnoliopsida; order Aquifoliales; family Aquifoliaceae; genus Ilex; species Ilex paraguariensis. The sequence continues at coordinate 140,056 of CAUOFW020007680.1, read as the reverse complement.
TTAATTTGCCTTGCATACCTAAATAAGTTGTTATAACAAGGCCATGCCATTCACAACAGCACACTAAACCATGAAAGGACTGCACTACTGGATAAATTACAGTAGGACCCTCTTAGTGTTTCTGAAAATTGCAGATAATACCCTTCTTGTTTATGTATTTACACTGACACCTATCTTTTTAGGGTGGGCACACTAGTATGTTTTAATTTTTTTTTAATAGACCCTAAAAGTTCATAAATTTATATTTATTAAAAGTATATTTAGTACTTTTTAAAAATAAAAAATAAAAAATCGATATACATAACATGAACAAAAAAATAATAATTAAAACTTTTTATCAAGAATGCAACTAATTATTTTTACTTATAATTGATCATGATAGGTTTTTATTATTTGAAAGAGTTACAAATTAATTTTATCAACAATATTTCTTTTATATATAAAATCGCAGTAACAATATTTCATTTACGATTCTATAGTTTACAACATAACGGCATACATTTTTATATAATAAAGAAATAATCCTACAATTTAAAAAAATTATAAAATAATATCAATATATTCAAAATATATTCGGACATGTCTAAAAGTTAATAATTATATTAGTTGTACCTAATTTGAGATTTAATTGATGGAGACTTAATGATTTGTGACCATTGGATAGATAATAGAGTTTATTAAAAATTAAGACTCACTATTATACTTAATATTGCAATGTATTAGGTCCTTAAATTAAGTTTCAATAACATTGTTTAAATAGTTTACAATCATTTAGGTAAGAGTCTATTCAAATCAATATCGCCATCACACAATATTAAGGTGGACACAATTAAATATGTCTAAATTTTATTTCAAAAAATACATGCTTAATATGAAAAAAAAAAAATTGAGGGGGGGGGGAGTTTTATTTTTAATGTTGGGTCAAAATTTTTATTGAATTCATTAAAAAATTTTATTTTTAATGAATTCATTTAATGTTACAATGAGACTCATCATTAAATAGATTTCACTATCATTTTATTGATTACAACTCATTATGTTTCTAAATTATTTCATTTAATTATGACTCAATAGCATTAGTGTATAAGAAATGGTCTACTCGACAACACAATACAAAGTTCATTGTTTTTTTTTTTGGGTAAGTATCATAAAACAAGAAATAATTTTAGAGAAAATAAACACACAACCAAGTCTAAAAAATTGAAGGTTGAGATATGTTGGTTTAGATTTGGTTAGTGTTACGATCCCATGTGAGTGTATATGAACTTTCATGCACCCATCCTCTTATATGCCAATTTTTAGTGGTCAGTATTTACTTATTGTTGATAACAATTGATATAAGAGCTAATTATCATATTGAGCATGGAGTTGAATGCAATATGAACTATGACTTTTTGTGGTCGAATCACGAAAGAAACAATTTATAAGTTGAATTAAAATGACTCGGTATTATATATGGGCATAGTTTCATTTCATTAAATATTGATAAGTGATTAGAATCTCTAAAGAGAAAGGACTATTATCATTAAGTCAGTGTCGATAGAGTGAGTGGATATTGTTGGAGAAATTAACATAAATTTACTTAATCAAAATAATATTTAGATTACAAACTAACAAGAATATGCAAATAAATATAAAATATCAATCAATTTAGAATAGAATAAAATAGAAACTATAAATTAGAAAAAATTGGCCTGCGAGTCCGAGAGTCGTGTGATCACTGTCTTAAAGCAGCTGAGCCTCCCCGTGTGAGGGTACTGACGAACACCAACAACTCTAAGATCAAACCCAGATGTTCGCAGCAGCACCTCCTCAATGGTCACGCCCACTGGAAGAAAGAGTGAACCTGACTCGAATTGAAGTTATTCATAGTAAACTAATACCAAATATTTATAGGTATGCAAATGTAATAATAGACACAAAGAAATATGTAGAAAGAATAACAACACTTGATAGAAGAGGAGCATATAAAAAAGATGGTAAAACTATTTTCTTTCTATCCAAAACATCTACTTTGTTTTATAGGCACTATCTTAATGACTCTTGAATAATAGGCTTTAAAATATATTAGTATATAACTTCCAAGCTATTAAGCCTATATCAATTTTATAATTAAATGACATGAACATGTAAGAATTAAATTTTAATAGTAAAGTTAAAAACTGAAAAATTAATACAAAATAATTAGTTTTGTAGTTTTTAAAACTTTTATTTTAATTTATTCTAATAGATATAAATTTTTGGTCACCTTCTCTTATAAATCGATTTCATAAAATGACAAGTTTATTTATCATATTTTCTACTTTTATTTCATTTTAATATATATTTTATAGTCTATGGAGTATAAGTTAAGAAGATAGTTTTTTAAGGTGTTAAGAAGAAGAGACATATACTTCTTAGTACTTAACTATTAAATGTTTTTAGTCATATGATTACTATTTGGATACTATGTAATATGAATAGACTAGCACACACTATATTTACTCATATTTGATAAAAAAGTGATTCGTCCAATTCACTAATATAGAGACATTGAAGCAGGTGTATGGGTGCTTGTTAGATAACAAGTACAATGAATGTGACTATTGACTAACGTAAGATTTTTCATATAAAATTTTACATACCTGTCAATGTTAAATTCTAAAGTTATAGTTATACAATTAATCCTCAGACTTGAGACACCATGACTGTCTTGTGTATGGACTTCTATACTTTAACTATACAACATATTTATATGCTAACCATGTAACTTGGATCTGTATTGTTGGATACAGTTAGACATACATAGAGACTTATGAGTGTACAACATAGAATCTATCACTCTTTGTAAATAAATGAAGAATGTCCTATGTGATCTTCTAGGATATGACTCAAGAAGTCCTTAGCCAAGGTAGAACGGCAATTAGAAAAAGGATTTTTAATTGATCGTTAAGAGTCATTGTCTTAAGGTCAAACACATAAGATTGAGTTAGAGGTTTGATAATAATTTTATATCCTAGTGATTCAATTGAGATATTGTGTAATAGAAGAATTGAATTGCATAGTAACTGTAGACTGAATGAGTTTTTTACCTACTTCGTGCTATTCAGAGATTGATCATGATATGTTGTTAGGTGTCATAATTAGTAGAAGTCCGAAGAATAAAATTAATATAAATAAATATATTAATTGTTCTTTGTAAAGGGAGAATTAAAAGAGTTATACTTCAACCTAAATTAGATAGAGATCTAATTTGAGATACAACTTATAGTTAGTATCGAATGCTTATAACCGGGGTATGCTTGAACCTATAAGGTCACACACAATATAATTGATTGGAAACTAAAGAATAAATAAGAGACAACCAATTAAAAGTTAATTGGATTAGAGCCTTTAAAGCTTTATAAATACTTTTACGTAGGAGGTAGATATAAAATATAATAACTCTCTTGCTAGTACAAGAAGAACCACAATTCATTCTCTCTCTACTAGTTTATCAATGGTTGAAGTAGATCCTTCTAGAGGCCAAACATTTGTGGTACGTTTCAAGAGACAACCCTTAATCTTCTCTATAGATCTAAGGTTTCTCAGTTTGTATTAAACATGAGTAAATTTTGATATGAGAAATTAAATTATTTTTTTAAAATTTTGTTGTATTTATTATATGATTCCTTTCAGTAACACCATTAAAATAATATTTTAATAAATTACATCCAAATTTCAACTCATTCTTACCAAAGGATCACTTACTTTTCTCATATAAATCTTTTTTTTTTTTTTTTTAATGAAAGAAATAAGTTTTTTTTCTTATAAGAAACGATAGGATACCTGTATTAACTCGGTAAAATAAACATCGTTCAGGGAGGAAATGAAACAAAAATTTCGGAACTTTTGAGATGATTAAAACCCTAACAGAAGTTGGTAAAACTTAAAAAATCCACAAATGGTAAAAGTTTGTAAAATTAGAGCAATATGGAAGAGCTTACAAAGTAAAAGAAAATTCATATCCATTCTGAAATTGTGCTATCATCCATTCTGGTTGTTTCAGCATATTCCCTATTGGTAATCATTCAAACCAGTGATGATCTCAGTCTCAAATCAGTTCGATTGCTGGTGATAGATGCCGTTGAGATGACAATTATGTCTGCAAATTATGCGATAATAATAGACAATAGTTGAAGTTCTACTTGTTTTAAAGAGAGAAAAGAGAGAGGTGAGCGAGAAGAAGTCAAACCAAATGAGAAATAGGTAAGTTGGTGAAGCACTGTGGCCGGTGGAGGTGGAGTGATGGTGGTGGCACGCAGGGGCGGGAGGCTGGCATGGGCGAGGATGGGCAAGTGCCCCTCTTAAATTTTTTTTTTTATTAGTTAGATATATATATTATATATGAGTAATACTATTTGGACCTATAAATTTGACCTAATTTGTTGATATAATGATGTGACTTCAGTAGAATTATTGGATCAACATCAAATTTCAGTGTTTAATGGGCTCTACGGTCAATTAAAAAATTATAATAAATTAAGTCAACAAATTAAATCAATAAATTATTACCCATTTCTTAAAAGGTGTCGCGTTCAAGTCGTCAATAAATATTAAATTTGGAAAATTTTAAAAAACACGAAAAAAACAAAGATGAAGTATTATCATTCCTTCCCAAAATATCAACCTTCGAATCACCACCCTTAAATCCCCATCACAAACACAAAATGATCTGACCCACTAAACCAACAAATCTCAACCGTCCATTCAAAATACCTTCCACTTTACCCACTCCACTTGTTCGGATTCTCGTTTAGTTGACGCCTCTCTCGCTCTCTAATTAAAGAACCAGTCGGCGTCTTCCCCGCAAACCCTCATCTCTGTCAAAATCGATACGCTCTCACTTCACAGAGAGAGAAACTATGAATTCAGATCAGGGAAAGCTATTCATTGGGGGGATTTCTTGGGAAACCTCAGAGGATAAGCTGAAGGACTATTTTGGGAACTATGGTGAGGTCTTGCAGGCAGTTGTGATGAAAGACAAGCTATCTGGTAGACCCAGAGGTTTTGGGTTTGTGGTCTTTGCAGATCCTTCAGTACTTGATCGGGTTCTTCAGGACAAGCACAACATAGATGGTCGGACGGTGAGATTCAGACCTCAATTCTAGCTCTAGATGTGGGTTTTGCGCATTTTAGTTGTGTTTTGTTGTTCTGTTGTGGGTATTAATGTTTCTGTTCATATTTTTTTCTTTCTATATAGCTAGGATTTGAACTTTATCTGTAGAACCAAGATGTCGTTTTGGTAAATGATTGATTCTGGATTCTTATCGCGTTGATGTGCTTTTTGGTGGTTGTTGATGGTTTAGTTTATACACGTGTAGATGTGATTTAGACCTCAATTGTAGCAGTAGAGTTATCTTTTCTTGATTATTGTCTCTGGTTTTTTATTATTTTCATGTGACTTATGTTGGTTATCTAGGACTTTGCTCCATAGGTGCACATATTGGTATCATTTGTTATGTTGTGCTAATGGGTTTTAGTTGTATCAATTGTTGTTTATGGGTTAGGTCATACAGATACACATATATTTAACACGTTCATTGTGATTTCTTGTTTGTGTTATATTGTTGTGATTTTTGGTGGTTATCAATGGGTCAATTCATAGTATGTGAACATACTGGCTAGATTTTGGTAGTTGTACTAAATGATTTTTATGTTTTCTATATCAGATTTTGTTGGGGATTAGCACTAGATTTGGTGTTTATGGATTCTTGTTCTGGATTCTGGTTAAATTGCTATGATTTTTGTGGTTGTTAATGTTCAGTTCATACATATGTACATATAGGTAGGACTTAAACCTTCATTGTTGCTGTGGATATCTTTATTCTTCATTTTGGCTATTGGGTGATTGATTTATTCATGTAATTTTTGGTGTTTGTAATGGGTTGGTTCATATTTGTTTACATATATCTCTGAGTAAGACCTCTATTGTGGCCTTTTTTTTTTACTGATTCTAATTCTTGGGCATTGGTTCAATTGATGTGACTTGTGATGGTTGCTTGTGGGTTTTGCTGCTCCCATTTAATTTTGTGGGTTACTAATGGGTCTCTTCTGTTTTCCATTTGGAAATGTTCTTGGGAAGCATATGATATAATCCCCGTCACCACTCCATACTAACAATTTTTATTTAATGACTAAACTATCCTGTCCAAACATCCGAGTTTTGTATGCCTTCTTCAAATATCCCTACATATTATGAATGATCATCATCAAGTTTGACTACCAACTTAAGCGGCATGGATAAAGACATGAGAGATGAATACAGCACAACTCGGACACATGGACTCAGTATTTTTTAATAAATAGGACACAGACATGTCCGGGTCATGCCCCCAATAATTGCATATTATATGTCAAATTATACCATATTCACTACAGTTAAATATTATTATTGTATTATGCAACTTAAAAAATTAGGAATTTATGATAAGTGAATTTTATGTCTAGTTATCTATATTTTTAGTCTAATGAATCGTAGTAGTCAATAATCATTGATTTGTTTACAGTCAAAGGGTAGCAAATCTACATAATAATTATTATTGCTTTTGTCTTCTCAAGAAATTTTCTTTAGTAAAATGTTTATGCATCTTTAGTTCTTGTCTGTAAATTTTATGTAAAGTTTGAGCACGAGTATTCTAAACATATTTATTCATTCATTGTATAAGTCTATAAGATAGTTATTTGTGAAAATTTTTAAGCTTTGTTAATTAAATTTTGAAACATGTTTGTTTTTAGGTTATAGAATGGCTTAAAGAAGGGTAGAACACATATGCACTTTTAAGGTTTTATCATTTTATTTTGAACATGGCTAAAAGAGTATTAGATGTGTGTCCTAGATTGTTTGAGAAATATCGCTGTCTGACATGGATACTTCGTGTACATAAGAGTGCTTGTGTTTCTCGGCCACGAGCCAACACCACAAGCACATCCCTGTACTGAGTTTTTATGTCATTCAAAAACTAGAAGTATTATATTACATTTCTTTGGCTAAAATTTTGGATCTTTTGATGGGGTTCTGAGAGTTCAGTATCATCTTCCACAACCCTATGGCGAGATAAGGTTGAAGATTTGGACATTAATCAACAAAAGTTGGTAGAACTGCTGGGTACAATGGCCACATACAGTTCACCGAATCCTTGGTCTGCCTTCCCCCTCCATCACTGTAGATGACTCCATAAATGGTGCTAATTTCAGCCCATGCTTCATTCATACTTCTACTTTCAGTCATCTCCATTTTCTTACCTTATGCCCTGTAATGTGGCCCTGAATATGTAATTATTGACTATCTTAACATTATATATTTTGTCTTTTTGGCTATATGGGTGAGCATATTTTTGTTTAGGGCTTATAGCCTAACGTTCTGCTAATGGTTTTTGTGGTTTGGATACTCTTTTGTTTCATGCCTTCCAAAGTAGATATCACCACGGCTAAACTCCATAAGCACAGCATAAGAAGACCTCATCCTATATGACACACAACCCATTGACAACGAACAAAAATCCCAGCAATACAGCAGAAGCCCACAAATAAAAATGCAGGGGAAAAAGTTTGTTTCTACAATTGAGGTCTACTCACACCATTTTTTCACCTTCAACGTGCTTGTCTTGAGACTGCATAAAAGTATTCAGATTGATGCATTTCCATTAAATAGAACTGAACAGCTAGAACCTGATATCGTTAATACACATTATAATAAATAGTTAAAATGAATGGATTCATTTATTTAAGTTGTTTGTTTTTGGGTTTTAGTTGCTTTGTTGCTTGTGTTCACTATAAATGGTGTACTCACATGCACAAAACTATTATGAGGCATTAGCATGTTTTCTGCTTGTGGGTTACAACTATTTTAAGCTTGTGGCTATTTACGAGTGACTCAACTGGTCCATCTTTAATTATGGTTCTCAGAGTTCAAATTATACATTCATTCTAGTGTTTCAATTTTTAAATGATATGATCATCCGGGGTCACATTTTCTCATTTTCCAGGCCTCAGGAGGTATGAAATTTTGTGTCTTTGGCGTCATTAATGGGGAATATTGAATGGTTTGATCTTCTGGGTTCAGAAAATGCTTTAATATTTTGCTGGACGTGTAACAGCATTTTGGTTATGTTCACACAGGCATTTCCTTGTTTGCTGCGTATTTGTTTCTTTAATGGTTTATTTAATTCACATCATCACGTTTCCTTATGTGAATGTTTTTAGTTTCAAAGTGTTTGCTGTTTGGATGGAGTTCAATTAGCTTGTTCCTATGATAATTGTGTCTTTTTATTTTTAAGATTATGGAAGGGAATGTTTTGGAAGATTCAAAACCAAAAATAGTGGTATTTGATTGCAATACCATAATTTTCTGAGTTTGTGGTGATTGGGAAGCACTCTGCTCGGTATCGATGTTTGAGTTTATACTTCTAATAGTAATAATGTTTTCTTGTGTTTTTAGGCTTCTGGTCCTTCCATTTATATTGTTGCTCTATGTTGTTTGGTTCTTATGGATGTGTCATAAAAGATATTCATTAATTATGTTTTCTGATTTTTTTTGTTATTTTCTTTATATGTTTTTATCTAATTTTTGTCTGGTTATATTTTATCTGTAAGAATATTGCCTTTTTTTATTTTTTTTTGTATTTTGTTTCTTGATTTTTGACAGTGATGCTCATTCCTTCTATTTGAGTAGATCTGTAATTCTGGATTATTGACTAAAAATTGTTGACCATATTCAGTTCTAATTCACTATGAATATGTGGTTGGGTCTCTAGATTTTTGTTATCTGATTCTGCTTTTGTTTAGCATTAGTTGTTCCATAAAATTGTTCGTTTGTAATGTTTCTTCATATTTGGAATCTCTCCGTTTCTGTAATATGTAGGTTTCCTGGGGTTCTGTCTTCACCTTTCTTTTGGATATAGTTGATGAGTATCTCTGTTAGAGTTCCGGGGCTCTGTCACAAGAGATTTTGACTTGACTCTTTTTTTTTGTTTTTTGTTTTTTGGGTTTTTGTTTTTTTTTTTTGGGGGGGGGGGAGTAGTGTTTATGCATCATGATATTTGTATCGGTGGGAAGTTTTAACTCAAATGTAGAAGAATTGATCTCAAAAAATTTGAGATTTGTCTTGTTTGTTGTTTTACTTTTTTCTGCTGGAGGCTTAATTATTTGTTTATATTGTGCTTGTTTGACTTCTCGTATGTAATAAATTATGCTGAAGCGTCTGACGGTGCTATTGGAACCCTGACCATGTAAAAGGTGGTATGGGGTTCTCCACAAAACTACAAAAAGACCAAAAAGAAAAGGGAGAACATTGGAAGCTTTAGAAGAACTGAGGGGACCATTGCAGTGTTTAAAGGAAACAGAAACAATACACAATGTTTAGAAAGGTGAAGAGAAATTCCTGTCTGATGATAATGGCATGATTATTCATGTAATGCAGAGAAGCAAACTCATTTCTTCACTGTGTGTAAATTTTCTTCTCAGCTTCTTCACCATGTGTAAATTTTCTTCTCAACTTTGCAAGAGGTGGAACACATTCAACAATTCTTCTATGTTAATATAATAGGTGGTGGGTGTGTCAGGAGGTCATACTGGACTATGTGCAGCAATTGTGGTGACAGATTTTTTTGGCTGAGTCCATTGAAGTTATTGGGGCCATTATTTTTGGTTAATTCTAGGATTTTGAAATTTTTGTTGTTTATTTATGTGATAATTTGCAAACATTCTTCTATTCAAGTTTGTGAATACTATAGTGGATGGATGTGTGCTGCAAATGCATGGTAGAAGACGAAATGAAAATAAATAAAATCATAGCATACCTACCCTTTTTCCCTCTTCTCCTTTTTGGGTTGTGGGATAGACAAGTTAATATTCATCTGGCGTGCATAGCATAAACCATAGTTGCCTCTAGGTCCAGATATTGGTTTTAAGGCAGCTTTCTACTAAGTAATGGTGACAAATGGATGTATCCGAATTTACCACAGCACTGCTATGAAACTGAACAAAAATCTTGGTCAACCGAGGCCTAGTTTGGTTTCCTCATGTAGTGTGTTGAGGGAGTATTAATTTCTAGATGCATCAAAAAATGCAGTCAGGCTTGTAAATGTACTATAGATTCAAAGGTATGTTGAACATTTGTTCCTTGTGTTTGCTGATATAGGATGTGTATGTACAAGGTTGTGCAACATATTGTCGTCTCTGCATGTGATATTAATAACGCATTTCTTTGTTATGTTGATGTGTCAGACACCTTTTGTGCTTTTCAGTGGTGGCACTCATATCAGCCTCCCAGATGCATAGGTTGATACCATCTAGTGATTTTCTATGGTTATGGATTTACAGAGATCATCATCTCTAAACTTCCCTTTCCATTTTGTCAATGTGATGTTTTGTGATATTAAATTTAAGATTTATTCCTGAACTATCTGCAAGATCTCAAGTTCTTCATTTATTTATTTTTTTTGAAGTGGCAGATGTGCTTGAGTAGATTTTTGCTGCTTGCTCCTGGGTAGTTGTTTTTGGGGTATAACCGCCAACTTTTGTTTTCCAGGTTGAGGCTAAGAGGGCCTTATCAAGGGAGGAACAGCAGACCTCCAAATCTACCAACTTTAGTACTGGTAGAAACTATGGAGGCGGTGGAAATTTGAGAACCAAGAAAATATTTGTTGGGGGATTGCCTGCCACTTTGTCTGAGGATGGATTTCGTCAGTATTTTGAAGCTTACGGTAATGTAGTTGATGTAGTAGTCATGTATGACCAGCAGACCAACCGGCCTCGTGGTTTTGGATTTATTTCCTTTGATGCTGAAGATGCTGTTGATAGGGTTTTGCACAAAACATTTCATGATTTAAATGGTAAGCAAGTGGAAGTGAAGCGGGCTCTTCCTAAAGATGCCCACACTGGTGGGGGAGGCCGTTCGACGGGGGTGGGTGGTGGTTCTGGCGGTGGAAGTTATCAGGGTTATGGTGCTTCTGGGGGCAATTCTAGTTCTTATGATGGTCGAGTGGATTCCAAGTACATGCAGTCTCAGAGTACTGCAGGCGGGTTTCCGCCTTATGGTTCTTCTGGATACAGCACTCCTGGTTATGGGTATGGTCCTGCCAGCAACGGGATTGGTTATGGTGGCTATGGCAATTATGCTGGTGCCAATCCTGGGTATGGTGGCCCTGCTGGGGCAACCTATGGAAACCCCAATGTCCCTAATGCTGCTTATGGAAGTGGTCCACCAGGTGCACGAAATTCTTGGAGCAATCATGCTCCCTCTGGATATGGTAGTACGAGCTATGGGAATGCTCCTTGGGGTGCTCCTAATGCCAGTGGCGGTGGCCCTGGTAGTGGTGCTCCTGTGTCAGCACCCACAGGTCAGTCCCCAAGTGGAGCTGCTGGGTATGGAAATCAAGGGTACGGTTATGGTGGGTATGGAAGAAATGATGCATCTTATGGAAATCCAGCTTCTTATGGTGCTGTTGGAGGGCGACCAGGGAGTGGCCCAAACAATAGTGCTTCTGCTGGAGGTGGTGCGGGGGTAGAGCTACAAGCTAGTGCTGGGGGATACATGGGAGGTAGCTATGGTGATGCCTCTGGAAATTCAGGGTATGGAAATTCAGGATGGAGATCTGACCCCTCACAAGCTTCTGGGAATTATGGAGCTCAGGCAAATGGACCTCATGGTGGACAAGTCGGATATGGGGGTGGCTATGGTGGTGCTCCAATTCGACAGGCTCAACCGCAGTGACTTGGATGACGTGTCCATCTGGGATTTCATCTTTGTTCTGAGAACATGCAGTTGATGCTTCCTCGGCGGAATAGGCCTCTTGCAGGAATTCATCCATACTAATGGGCCTGGTTGAGTTGCTTGAATCCAAGTAGTTTGAAGTATCTATTGCTTGAATCCAATAGTTTGTCGTATCTATTTTGGTAGTCCATAATAAGTCGCATTTTGGGAGTAGATTTGCCTCTCCTTTACTGTTTGCTATGAGTGTAGTTCGATATTCGGCTTTCTTATGGTGGTGTCTACAAGTTGGTCTAGAGCGTTTTCTTGTCGTAATGTTTTAGATATAATAGCTAATCGTACTTAGTTATGTGGGTTAATTAATGTTCGAGTGTTTTGGCAATGATTTGGGAATTAGCATCAATGTCTGGCTGCTTTGTTAGTTTGCTTCCTGTTATTATCTGTATTTGATGATAAATAGTTGCTTTTTACTATCTCTTTTTGCTTTATTAGACATTAAGTAGGAATAAGAGACTTAGTGAGCCTTTTTCTTAATAGGGGTAGAGGTGTTGACCACTTGGGTTGATCAGTTCGTAATACATAGCGGTAATCGTAGTGGTAGCTGAACTCTGCAATGGCATAATCATTTCCTCCTGTATTTGGCCTTGTGTTGTACAGGAGAGATGCTCGAGTTCTAAGGTGAAGTGTCCACACACGGCTAAATACAAGCTTCGTGCTGAGGTTTGTGTGGAATGGAACTTAAAGTGCGAGTGGGCTGAATTTCCATCATGCATTAGCCTGGGACTGGTCATGCTGCAGACAGGGCATGCTGATGCTGTCAAACTGAAATTTTGTTATCTTCACAAGTTATGGTGGGATGGAGTTTCCAAGCCAAACAGCATGTGGTACGTCGAGTAGAGCAGTTAGATTTCACTTTATAATTTCACTGTGACCTAGCTATTCAGGCTGCTTATTAATTTTATTGGTAAGAGTTAAACGTTGGAAAGTTCTTAATGGTACAAGAACACTGCTCAAAGTAATTGAAGAATTCCCGTTTTCACCTTTAAAATGTTTTCAGTGGATTTGAGCATGTTAGGGGAGATGTCCTCCTGTTTACACAGTATATGAAGCTTGTCATGAATAGGGCAAATTCTGCATTGTCTTCAGTCCCATTTAATTGTCCGTTGCCAGATGATAATGACGATAATAGGATATCATTTTTGCCATGTTTGCTCATCAAACAGCATTAGAACTTTGTCTGTGTTTGACGAAAAAATATATCTATTTTCCTTCTTCCTGGCACGTTCATGGTGAGATTTGAACTTGCACATGTGCATGGGGGTGGATTCCCTTCCATTTTTTGCTTTCCTTCGATTGTTTTTAGTTCATAATCTCACTTGACCTCTTCAGCAACCGGTTGGGGCATACAATTTTTATTGACTGGCTCAGTTGTGTGCTGCAACGGGATAATTTTATATGTTGTTTTCTCCCTAGTTGCATGCTGCTTGACTTCATTGCTCTCAACTACTAAGTCATTCGATTCTCCAAGATTAGGGGTGAATCTGCTACATTTGGTGTTTGGATGATCCCTAAATCTTACTATTGCCGAAAGATTTTTGTGTCGAATGATTAAGTAGCTTTCTTTGGAGTTCTGAGAATGTATTGGCAACAAAAGGTCATTTGTTTTTCAAGAGTGACCTAATGGTGCTCAAAGGCAGTGATTGAGCTATATGCATTGCTCTCTCTCTCTCTCTCTCTCTCTCTCTCTCTCTCTCTCTCTCTCCTGAGTATGGTAATCTGATTGGTGAAATTTCATGTAATAAAAACTGGAAATCCATTCGGGGAAGGTTTTTTTTTTTTTTTTATAGGTTGTGCAGGTTTACGTTGATTACCACCTTGAGCTTTAAGTTGGTTGTCGTAATTCAGATTAGTTTAAGGACATGTTTTCTGAGGAATAAGAGTGATTGACTTTTAAAAAGTGTGAGAAATATCGCATCTGAGATCTCTTGTTTGTTAGAGAATAGGTTTGACTTTGGTACGATAGAAAAATAAAGGATGAAAAGTTTGAGGGACATATAAAATATCATAATTAATAAGAAAGAAAAATAAGAAGAATAGAAAAATAGATTGATAAACTTTTTTTTAACTTATCAAAATTAATCTTTTCAAAATTGGAAAGAAAGTGAATGAAAAGTTAATTATTTGTGTTGAAGTATATCTTATTTGTCTTTATATCTTTAGATATATGCATATATTATGTATATATTAATTTCATATATAAATATAATGATAGAATATATATTTATATTTTTTTAAAAAAAATTTAAAAATTTAAAAACATATTTTTTTCATCTCACCACGCACAATAAAAAAATTGATTATTTTTATTTTTCATCCATTTTACTAAACATAAATGAAAGAAATTGTATTATTCTTATTTTTTTTCTTTGGGGTTTGTTTGTTTAACGGGAGAATGATAGAAAATACAAGAAAGAGAAATTTTTTAAAATTTTCTTGTGTTTGGTTAGCATGAAAAAAAAATGATGGAAAAAATAATTTTTCTTCATACTTGAATTTTCTCACAAATAACCTATTTTTTTTTCTTGTAAAAAATACAGGAAAATGCAAAAAAATTGTGATTTATAACTAACTTTTTATTTTATCCTTATTTTTTTAAAAATATTTTATTGATTATTAATTTAAAATTTTTTTGGTATGAATTTGATTAATTATATAATTTGACCCAAAGATCTTTGTATTGGTGATTGTCTTAAAATTAAATTTTGAGCAATTTTTTTTATATTTTTTAACTTTTAATTATAATTACATATTTTTTTCTTTTTTAGATCGATTTAATATAATTAAGGGTAATTTAGACAATTATATAAAATTTCTTATAATTTTTTTTTCTTTCAAATAATATAATGAATTTTTTTAAATATAAATATCACGTGATATTACCAATCAATTAAAAGACAATAAATAAAATTGATGAAATTCACTATTTCAAATGGTAGTTATTAGCTAAGTTTGTCAATAGTAGTTATTAAAATGACAGAGGTTACTAAGTCTGTAAAAGATAAAAAATTAATGATGCTTCTTACGGGGAATTTGATGTGATCTTTCTGGTAAGGAATATCTCTGAACTCGATCCCTCAATCTTCCTATTCTGTAAAACAAACAAATTATCCAAGATCAAAGTGCTTCGATCGAAGACACTCTAATACTTAAGTCAGTATTGGAATAAAAACGTTTGCTGGAAGATAAGGAGAGTTCAGCGTACTTTTTACCTTGGTTTCTTTTGTTTTTTATAGATGGTTATTCCATTAGGGTTTATGTGGTTTTTGATTTAAGGTGGCACACTTTCCTTCAATTCAGCGATTTAGTTTGGGAAGTTGCTGATATTTCTCCAACAATTCCTCATGATATCAGCTGTTTTGTTGATTCATTCATCCGAAATGTATCAGTTATAGGCGAGTCTTTATCTTTCCACACACTATTGCAAACAACTCGATCATTTTAAGTACCGAACTCCTTCTTTGTAAACCGAGCACATCAATGAGCTCGGTTTTGTAAGAGACGATCTCTTGACAGGAACCTAACGCTTTAATCAACTCGATCATAATGAAAATCAAACTCTTTCTTTCTTTGCCGAACTCTTTGATTAGTACGGCTTGGTTTATGAGGCTGAGTGAATGATTTCTTCGTCACGTGACCTGTCTTGTCAACCTCACGTGGACTTCATTTAATGTCATAATACGTGTAATAATGGGGATCAACCCCTTCATTTGTCCCCAGAAAAACGTCTGACAGACGCCTTTCATCTGTCAACTGTTTTTTGCCTTTTCATTATCATTGCGCGTACTTGTGCCATCCCCCTAATTTTGGCGGCACGTCTTGGCATTTAAATATTTCCCTTTGGAATTCCTCTCATTTATAAATAGCTTTTTTTCGTATCTTCCTCTTCCTTGCTTTCTTGCTCCCAGACCCATCTCTTGTATCTATCTCTGTACTTCGTCTTCTTCTATGGATCCCCTCACTCCTATTGAGATTCCAACTTTCAAAGCAAAGTATAATATCCCAGATGACGTGGATGTTAAGGTCGTTGGAAAAGATGAACCGTTGATTGGCTCAAGGGAGAGGATTCCTATTCCAACTCGTGTAATTACTGAGGGCGGAGTGCGATTCCCTCTCGACCCTCTTCTCATCTAGGTTGTTTCTGTTGCAAAGCTCTGCCCCCCTCCAATGTTGTCCAAACTTCTTCAGGATTGTGATGGGGGTTTCAGCTTTGAATAAGCTTCTAGGCTTAAGCCTTGGCTTGTGGGAGATTCTCTACTGTTACATCATCAAGGTTGTTGGAGATAACTTCTATTTGGCTGTGAGAAAGTAGCACCGTTATCTGGTCACCCATTTGCCATATTCGAACAAAGGTCATAAAAATGACAATGTATTTGTTTCTGGGAAATGGGAGTACCCTGCTAGTGCCACTTCATCATATCGTTGTCCCTATGAAGAAGGCATTCCAAGTATCTGAATCTTTTCCTCTTCCAATTTTTTTTTACTATCTTCTGGCTCAAGATTTCTGGATACAGGAAAGACTGTCAAGGGCAGAGTTCATGAGTCCTCTATAAAGATGGACGAGCTCAAGAGAGTTTGAAATTTCAATGAGTCATTATTATGCCGAGCTGCTTATACATTGCTTGGCTACATTCCCTTCTATTTTTCCTTCATTGCTGTGCCGAATTGACCCAATGCCACTCTGGTCGCAGATTGGGAGGCAATCCAGTCTGCTCGGGAACAGACTCCTCGAGCTAAGAAGAAGTCTTCTCTTGTGGCTTCTGGGCGTAGGACGGTAAAAAACTTTCTTGATTTTTTATCGACTGTCGAACTGATTCCTTCCACCGAACCGACTCCAACTGCTTCAGCGATTCTAATTTCTGTTCTTGACGAGCCAACTGCCGAAGTCCTTCCCGAGGTGATTCTTTCCGAAGCCAACGATGCAGGTCTGCCTTTAGGTGACCAAGTTGATTTGGCTCTAGTTGCTGAAACTTCTGTTCTTGTTGAGATAGATCCTCTAGAACCTGTTCTCTCCCTTTTTCAAGAAGACGACTCAATCTTTGAGCTTGTCGAAGACCCTGCCCCTAAAAGGCGTAGAGTTGCCGAGTCCGAGGAGAGCCTTTTTCCCAAACCAGTCACTCTTCCTTTTCGTCCTATCCTTAGGGGCACAAAAGAGAGAGATTACTGCAAAGGACTCCGCCATTAAAGATTTCAACATAGTAGTGGGGATTGCCAGGAGAGTCATCTTGCCACGGGAATTGGCAATGAACAAAGCACTCACTGATGACGAAGTATCTCGTCAAGCCATTCAACACATGGTCTTGGTAAGATTTTGCTCTTTCGAACTTTCTTTCTTCACAATTTTTCTTCAAACTTTTTTTAAGTCAATTCTCCTCTTTTTCAATCAAGGGCCTACAAAAAGTTCATGAGGTCGAGGTTAGGATAGCGAGAAAGGACAAGGCCATGAAGGATGCTATCCATGCTCGAACTTCAGCGCTAGCTAAGAAAAGAAAGTGTGGATGAGGAATATGCCAAACTTTATGAAGAAATCAAGGTTCTGCAGGCTCAAAATCAAAGCCTGACTGAGGAGAACTAGAAACTTTCTTCAGAGACCGAAAAATTGAAGGAGTCCGAGCATAAAGCCAACGTTGAACTTTCTCAATCTCAACTCGACTATTCCACCTTCCTTGAAGAATTTGAACAGTATAAGTTTGAAACCAAGGAAAGAGAAGATGCTACATATGATGAAGGGGTTGAGAAGGCAGAAAGTGATCTCGCCTTACAAATCCCTTAACTCCGAGATGTTTTCTTCAGCAAAGGATGACACACTGCTTTGATTGCTGCAGGGGTCCTTTCTTCTTCTGAACTGTTTTTCAAGCATTCTCGTCCTAGTTCTTCTCAACCTCCAGCTTCTTAGAATCCTTGGGACATCTTTTTTAAAATTTTTTTGATGTATTTGATCTGTGTACCTTTTTGAAGTTCAAATAAAGATCTCTTTTTATCATTCATGTTCCTGTAATTATAGTTTAAATGAAAATATTATTTTGCATTTTGTTCGGCTAATCTTTAATAAGGTTGGTTTTAGGATAGGAACCTTTGCACACTTAGAAAAATTTTAACTCTTTGAAGTCATGGCCCTTGCTTGACTCTTCTTCAAAGAGTTCGGTTCTCTAATTTTTCTCTTTGAAGTCATGGTCCTTGCTCGACCTTTCTTCAAAGAGTTCAATTCCTCAATAAGAATCTAAATATACTTTGAAAAATTTAGGGCCCTTGCTCAGACCGTCCTCAAAGAGCTCGGTTCCTCAGCAGGAACCAAAAATAACTTAGAAAATTTCATCACTCTTGAAGTTATGGCCTTTGGTCGACCATTCTTCCAAGAGCTCAGTTCCTCAGCAGGAACTAAAAATAACTTAGAAAATTTCACCACTTTTGAAGTTATGGCTTTTACTCGGCCCTTTTTCCAAGAGCTCGGTTCCTCATCAGGAATCAAGAAACAACTTAGAAATTTTTTTCAACTCTTTAAGTTTTGGCCTTTGGTCGACCCTTCTTCCAAAAGCTCAGTTCATCATCAGGAACCAAGAAACAGCTTAGAAAAATTTTCAACTCTTGAAGTTTTACCCTTTGGTCGGCCCTTTTTCCAAGAGCTTGGTTCCTCATCAAGAACAAAAAAATAACTTAGAAAATTTTTTCAACTCTTGAAGTTTGGGCCTTTGGTCGGCCCTTCTTCCAAGAGCTCGGTTCATCATCAAGAACCAAAAAACAACTTAGAAAAATTTTCAACTCTTGAAGTTTTGGCTTTTGGTCGGCCCTTCTTCCAAGAGCTCGATTTTTGGTAGAGTTACTCATAGTCCCCTTGGGCATCAAAGAGTTTCTACTTCGCACCGACCTGCCAATTTGATTGGACTCAAATTCATCCCTAATCAACTTACATCGTCATATCTAGCTGAGGGCCTGGATTAGATCAGGTGGCTGCGCCTAATTTAAGTTTATAACCTCTATCAGGATTTTTTGCCTCCCTACCTTAATAGTAGGACGCATACATATCAAAGAAAGAACAGCGAGAATACGACGATCTCCAAAAAGGTCTTTTTATTAATAACTTCTACTCATATCAGTACACTTTGCTCAACACTTGTTTATTCATAAGGGGCACCCTTAAGCTTCTGAAGGTACTTCGGAGTTCTATCTTAAAAAGGTACTTCTTAAAAATATAACTTTCTTAAATTAGCAGAGTTCCAAGGGCATGGTACCGCTTTACCGTCTAAGGTCTTGAGTTCATAATAACCACTGTCTCCTACTCGGGACACCCTGTATGGACCCTCCCAGTTTGTACCAAGTTTCCCATGGGTGGGGTTTTTAGCTGACCCCAGTACCCACCTTAGAACCAGGTCACCTAGTATGAAAGATCTAGGATTGACGTTTCTGTTGTGGGCTCGGGACATATGATGCTGATATGCTGCCATCCTTATTGCTGCTTGTTCTCTCTTCTTTTATGCCATATCAAGATCTCTAGTAATAACGGCGTTCTTATTGTTGCTTCTAACCAGCTCGATTCTAAGGGTTGGCAGGCCAATTTTTAGAGGCATTCCCGCCTCTATCCCATAAGCTAGGGCGAAAAGGGTTTTTTCAGTTGCGCGGCGAGGTGTGGTTCAGTACGTCCACAGAACGCTCGGCAACACCTTCACCCATCTCCCTTTGGCGTCTTCTAACTTTTTCTTGATTCCATCCAAGATTGTCCTGTTAGATATTTCTGCTTAACCATTGCTCTGAGGATAGGCTGGGGTGGAGTAGTGGTTTCGAATTCTATATTGCTGACAGAAAGCTTTAAAGGGACCACTATCGAACTGCGTATCGTTGTCAGAAATAAGAGAGTGTGGTATACCAAACCTGGTGATTATGTTCCTCCAGATGAACTTCCTCATATCAGTATCTTTGATATTGGCTAGGGGTTCGGCTTCCACCCATTTGGTGAAATAGCCTGTAGTAACTAGAAGGTGCTTCTTATTGCCAAGGCTCCGAGGTAAAGGACCCACAATGTCGAGTTCCCATTGGGCGAATGGCCACGGGCTCGCCAATGGAAACAACTCCTGAGATGGTTTCCTTGGTGTTGGTGAGAACTTCTGACATTTTTCACACCGCCTAACAAACTGTTGAGCGTCTTTCTGCATGTTTGGCCACCCAAAACCTTGAGAAATAGCTCGGTGGGCGAGAGATCTTCCACTTGTATGAGCTCCGCAACTTCCTTCGTGTATTTCGGCTAGAAAGTCAGGAACTATCTTCGGATGTACACATTTCAAATACGGGCTTCCAAATGAGCGTCGATAGAGCTCGTCCCTTAGAGATAGCTAAAATCTAGCTGCCTTCAGATGTAACTTATGAGCTTCCTTCTTGTCTTCGGGTAAGTCATCATTTTTTTAAAAGCCAATGATTGGATCCATCCAACTCGGCTCGGTTACGTTATTCAAAACTTCCTCAGTTTTGATAGGCAAAATACTGGGTTCGGATTGGAATTAAATGGTGAGTGATCTCTCAGTTTCTTGGTCGATGGCCGAGGCTAGTGATGCTAAGGCATCAACATGCGAGTTCTTGGCTCTTTTAACCTATTGAATCGAGTATTCTAGTATTTTGCATAGTTCCTTCTCCGCAATGACATGATACTCTATAATTTTTTCATCCTTTGTCGTATACTCTCCTATTATCTGACTTCCTACAAGTTGTGAATCAGAGAATATCTGGAGCTTCATTGCCTCCAGCTCGGCTACTAGCCTTACTCCAGCAATCAAAGCTTTATGCTCCGCTTTGTTGTTTGAGGCCTGGAAGCCGAGCTTGATGACTTTCTCCAAAATACACCCATCTGGACTCATAAGAGTGAGACCAATGTCAGAACCCTTTTGATTTGAAGACCCATCAATGGATAGGATCCAACTACCACCGAGCCCTGATTTTTGATAGTCATTAGCTCCTTCCTTTTGCTTCGGACAATTTCTAGGCTGGAATTCTGCAATGAAGTCTGCGATTACCTGATCCTTGATCGCCTTCCTTGGTTCGAATCCAATGTCGAATTCTCCGAGCACAACTGCCTATTTAGTAACATGTCCATACAGGTTGGCTTTTTAAAAGAGGGACTTTAACGGCTGATCGGTGAGCACTGTGATTTGGTGAGCCTGGAAATAATGTCTAAGCTTCCTGGCAGAGCTAACCAGTGCGAGTGCGAGCTTCTCCAAAGGAGTATACCTGGATTCTGCATCTAAAAGTATCTTCCTCATGTAATAGATATGTTTCATCTTTTCACAATCATTCCTCATCAACGCCTCACTCACCGCGTCCTCCGATACTGCTAGGTAGAGAAAAAGTCTCGCTTGAGGCAATGGGGTTGATAGGATCGGTGCGGAGGCTAGATAAGTCTTAAGATTCGCAAACGCTTCCTCGCATTCCTGGCTCAAGAGTGTCCCCTTCTTTCATTTGATTGATTGGAAAAAAGGTTTGCATTTGTCAGATGCTCGGGATATAAACCTTCCAAGAGCAGCTGTTATTCTTGTTAGCCTCTGTACCTCTTTCATAGTCTGAGGTGATTGTAGCTCAGCCATGACCTTCACCTGATTGGGGTTTATCTCTATTCCTTGGTGTGTAACCAGGAAGCCAAGAAATTTCTCCAACCTGACCCCGAATGCACATTTCGAAGCGTTTAATTTCATATTGTACCTTCGTAGAACATCAAACGTACTTTTCAGGTTGGCACTGTGACTGGTAGCCTTTTGACTCTTAACCACCGTATCATCAATATAGACTTCTACAATACTGACTATCATATGTGAGAACATTTTGGTTATCAACTTTTGGTACGTTGCTCCAACATTCTTCAACCTGAAGGGCATTACCCTGTAGCAGTATGTCCCTTCTGGCGTTATAAAGACAATATTTTCTTGATCTTCCTCGGCAAGGGGGATTTGGTGGTACCCCCTGTATGCATCCAAGAAGCTCATTTGCTTGTGACCGGCAGTTGCATCGACCAGTTGGTCTATCTTAGGCAGGGGGAAACTGTCTTTTGGACAAGCTTTATTAAGGTCGGTGAAGTTAACGCAGACTCTCCACTTTCCATTTTTCTTCTTCACCACCACGGTATTGGACAGCCAGGTCAGATACTGTACTTCCTTAATTATTTTAGATTCAAGTAGTTAAGCTACCTCTTCTTTCACTACATCTTGATGCAATGGGGCTGACCTCCTGAGTTTTTGTGTGATTGACTTGAAGGTAGGGTCGACGTTCAACTGGTGACATGCCACTTCGGATAGTACGCTGGACATATTACTTGTACTCCAAGCAAAAACGTCAGCATATTCTTGCAATAGGGTGGGAGTTCCTCTTGCTATTCGGGTTTAAGAGCCATCCTTAACAAAAAATATTTTTCTTGATCTCCATCTTTGTCTATAGGTACTTTAGTTAAGTTTTCGATCGTTCGGTCTGCAACTTCCATTTTTGTGCCTAAAGGTACTTTAGGGCTTTTCATGACAACTTGTTCGGCAAAACCAACAGAGCTGCCGAGTGTTGATTGCTATTTTGTCTCCTCGGCTATTGAATTCTTCTCTTGAATTTCTATTCCATATTTAGCTTTGACAGAGGCCAGTAAACAGGTTTTGGAACTAACCTGGTCCCCTCGGATGTTTACTATTCCCTCTGATGGGAACCTCAGCATTTGGTGGTATGTTAATGGTACCGCCTTCATTTCATGTAACCAGGATCGGCCCATTTTTGGCGTTATAAGCCGAGACGGTATCCACTACTAGGAATTCGGTCAGGATGTAGACTGGTCCAGTCTTTACAAGCAGTGTAATTTTTCCCCTAGGAAGAACTGTTTTTCCACTAAAACCAATAAGGGGAGTATTTGAGGACTTTAAATTCTTCTGCTTGAGGTTGAGCTTTTCAAAGAGGTTCATGTACATTATTTCTGAGGAACTCCCTGGATTGATCATAACTCGTCTCATATCGTAGTTAGCGATCTTGAGAGTGACTACTAACGCGTTGTTGTGTGGCTAATGAACTCCGACCAGGTCCTGCTCGGTCAAGCAGATTGCCTCGACTGATTCTTCAATCTTAATTTTTTTGTTCCTAACCTTGGGGGTTAATCACAATTGGTAAACTTCCCTTTCCTTGGCAGCTTTCTGAAAAGTACGCTCTTGCAGCGTTGTTCATTGACATTTGCGGATTCGTTGCAGCATGTATCACATTTATCACCCCAGCTAGGGTGTTATGATCTCCTTTTTGCTCGACTTTCCCTCCATCAGTTCTTCCCCCACCTTCGATGAACTCGGCGAGATGCCCAGCCTGGACCAGTTCTTCTAAGTGTTGCTTCAAAGATCGATAATTCTCGATCATATGACCCATATCTCGATGATTTGAACACCTGTAGTTTTGGTTCCTTTTTGAAGGATCCCCTGTTAACTTATTGGACCACTTAAAAAATGGCTTCGTTTTGATCTGATTCAATATCTTGTAAATTGGTTCCTTGAACAACGTGTTTACCCCAAGAAAAAGAGACTTCTGGGGGTAACCTTCCTTCTCATTCTTTCTTCCGCCTTCTCTGCTCGGCTCAGTCTGCTTGTCACGACCGAACTGCCTCCTGCCTTGATGCTCTTTAATCATATCTCTAGATAAGTCGTCGTCGACCTTGACATACTTCTCAATTCTCGACATCAATTCTTCAAGATCTGTGGTTGGCCTTCTGGTGAGGAATTGATACAAAGGCTTCTCTTTTGGCAACTTGATTTTGAAAGATGCAACTACAATTTCGGGATTGCATCCCTCAACCTCATTCATCGTCTCCTAATAATGATGTGCATACTCTCGCAAAGTTTTATTATTTTTCTTTTCAAAGTCAGCAGAGCCCCAACATCCTTAGGCTGCTTACTACTTGTAATGAACCGAGCTGTAAACTACTCGGTCAATTGTGACCATCCGTCAATCGAGTCCTTTAGCAAGCCATCGAACCACTTCATGGCCGACTCCCCAAGGCTGCTAGGGAAAATGGTGCAAAGCAAGGGCTCGTTTCTTTAGTGAATGGTCATCAATTGTTTATAATGCTTGATATGGGAGGCCGGGATCGATCTTTCCATCGTAAAGCTTAAATTTTGGGACGACGAACTTGCTCGGGATTCACTCACTTTCGATCCATGTAGTGAAAGGTGACGACTCCGAGCCGTCTCCGCATTCTCCTGTCGCTCTTGTGGCTAAGTTCCTAGCCGACCTCTGTTCTGGTCGTCTAAGGAGGTTGTTGAGTTCCTCGGTGATGTACTGCTTCCAGGCATCCTCCTCTTGGATCCGAGGTTTCTTCTGCTGGTTCTTGTTGTCTTTGGTGCTTTTGATTTTGTTCGATTTCTTTTCAGGACTTTCTCGCCGGTTTTCCCTTACACGTTTCTCCTTCTTGGTCATCCCTGTTAGCTGGGCTTTTAATCTTTCGTTTTTCTTCAGCAGATCTTTTTCCCTGTCATAGGATTTCTTAAACAGCTTGTCATGAGCATCAAGCCAATCCTATAGGAATTGTACCAACTTTGCTAGGGAATGCTTTTCCCCCTCGGCACAGAGGGATCCACCACGATCTTCAATTTGTTGGTTTCAGTTTTCAGAGGATTTGAAACTTGCTGAGGACAACTCTTCATCTTCGTGGGGTCTGAATGGGCTTCTATTGATGTGCAATCTCATGTTGTTATCGGATGGAAGAGATACTGGATTAGAATTTTCCAAGGTAAAACTGTCTATGGGTGATCCGATTGCACTTCTGAGTCTCTATATTGTAGGTTTTAGTTTCGAGGGATGAAAATTTTCCCACAGACGGCGTCAAAATATAAGAGATAAAAAATTAATGATACCTTTTACAGGGAATTTGATGTGATTTTTCTGGTAAAGAATATCTCTGAACTCAATCCCCCAATCTTCCTATTCTGCAAAACAAACAAACTGCCCAAGATCAAAGTGCTTTGATCGAAGGCACTCCAATGCTTAAGTTAGTATTGGAATATAAACGTTTGTTGGAAGACAAAGAGAGTTCAACGTACCTTTCACCTTGGTTTCTTCTGCTTTTTATAGATGGTTATCTCATTAGGGTTTCCGTGATTTTTGATTCAAGGTGGCACACCTTCCTTCAATTAAGCGATTTAGTTTGGAAAGTTGTTAATATTTCTCCAACAATTCCTCTTAATATCTGTAATTTTGTTGATTCATTCATTCGAAATGTCTATGTTATAGGCGAGTCTTTATCTTTCCACACACTATTGCAAACAACTCGGTCATTTTAAGTACCAAACTCTTTCTTTGTAAACCGAGCACATCAATGAGCTCGATTTTGTAAGAGCCGATCTCTTGACAGGAACCTAACGCTTTAATCAACTCGGTTATAATGAAAAACGAACTCTTTCTTTCTTTGCCCAACTCTTTGATTAGTACGGCTTGGTTTATGAGGCTGAGTGAATGATTTCTTCATCACGTGACCTATCTTGTCAATCTCACGTGAGCTTCATTTAATGCCATAACACGTGTAATAATGAGGACCAACCCTTGCAAAGTCTATTTGATATTCTATCACTGATTAATAATACTATATGACATTAATAATATAATGTTACTGTTACCTTCAATATTTTCTCGTTTTGCCAAACTATATGGACCAAGTTGGAGACGGAGAGATTTCCATTCCTCGGATTACCCTATGTCAAATTTTATTTTTTACAAAATTATTTTTCTTAAGCATATTGTGGTTATACTTTTATAAATATGCAATTAAAATTATTATCTCTAATATTATATAATTTTTTTCTTTTATAAATATGTAATTAAAATTATTATCTACAATATTATATCAATTTTTTTTTTTTTTTGAAAAACTTGCACGATACAAGATTATTATGCAACACTAAGTAACGTTTAGAAGACCACGACTACCGTCCCCTGTGGCTCGTGCAGGAAGAACGATTCTTCTTCTAGTGGAGCCCATCTCCCTTAGCATTGTATATTAAAGTTCAATTTTTAATTTAGACTTTGGCATCCTTATCAGTAACATTAAAAAATGTAGAATTATGCCAAATTAATAGATTTTATCCGTTAATCTTATGCCAAATGAATCTCAAAATTGTATACAAATACTAGACAAACAAGTCGAACAAAACCTTTTGAGGGCTTGCCAAGTGTCCATATAACACATTAGGTCATGTAAAATCTAATGAGGTCCAAACATTAGTGACAAGAGCACAAATATAGGTGATATAGTATTCATACACACATGTGCATAGGGTATAATTCGGGCAGGTTGAACAGTCAACTCTAATATAATCTTAAGTATATAATCTTCAACCCTAATTTTTACCCTAACCCTACCTCAAGTTGATAAACTCAACACAAACACTGCCCGAGTTTAAATCTGGTGGACTCGGGTTGAATTCGATTTAATGATTTTGGACTGATTTTGAGTTACTTTACGGGCTGATTTTGGGTTAATGTTTTAAACCTGATACATATATTACATAATATTCAAATAATTTAACAACCTACAACTTCAATCCAGTTTTTAACATAAAAATCATAATATTAAGAACTCAATTCAACTACAATCATATAAAACACAAAGTCACAAACACTGCTGTCAGTGCAAAACATAACACTGCTGCTAGTTTAACAAAAATAACAATGCTGATGCTATTGCAAAATATAACACTGCTGCCTTGCACAGAACTAATTTAACAGAACACAAATATAAGCAAAACATAGTCCATAATGGTAAGAAAATTAGATTAACTCTAGTATAAATTATAAAATTGTATTTATATAATAGTAATTCGGGTTGAACCCGATTAGTAATTCGAGTTGAGCTCGATTTTAATATTCGGGTTCAACTCGTGAACCTGAGGCCCGCCCAAATTGAATTTGAGTTAAAATTTTTTGACCCAAACTCAATCTAAGTATTAACAACCCTTACTTAAGTCCTAAATTTTTCGGGTTAAAATCGGGTTGGCCAACCCAAGTTATCCCCTACTTGTGCATTGTATATATATAATCTGTATTTTTAGGATAAATTACACTTTGCACTCTAAATTACGGGTAAATAGTGGGTGTCACGGTTATTCTATATCATCACGCTGATATGGTACAGTCATCCCATGAGAAAAAAAATAAAGAGTAATATTACGTTGACTTAAAATGTGTACTTGATAATTATAATCATTAATTTTTTATGATTATCAAATTCATATTTTAAGTCTAAATAATATTTTTCAAAAATAAATAGACAAAGTGTACCCTACTTTTCTGTATGGTATGGTTATTACATGATATGGATAAATAGTTATTTAATTGTGTGAAATATATTTAGCAAACTTGTTGTCTTATCAATAGACAATTACACCATGTTAAAGTGATATTCAATACTTTCTCGTGAATTACACCCTACAAAAATTAAAATTATGTACTACATCGTTAATTAAACAAAGAGGTAGTAATGTGTTTTATTTTTTAAAAATTAAATATAAAATTTCTTTTGAAAATATTATACAAACAATTATATAAAAATAGTATAATATAACAAATACAATAAAAAATTTATCAAAAAATGGTAACACATTTTTTTTTGAATGGGACGGTAACACACATTTACTTTAAACTATTGTTATCTTTTGTGCTTGATTGAGGTTATAAAGTGAGAATATTTATATTTATATTAAATAATATGTTAAAATAATAATTTTTTATTCCAAAATAGAGAATAATTAATATAATATTATTTTCTAAAAATATAACTAGTACATTATTTTATTTACAATTTTTTAGTAATGAATTTGTTTATAAAAAAAGTTTTTTTTTCTAGAAAAAATATAGTCAAGAAATGTTTTCAGGAAAATTCGGGGAAGACTCATGCCAAGTATTACTCCGACCACGTTTGCCTTCCTCGTTTTCTTCGCACAACAACGCTGGCCATTGCCAACAATAACCTTCTCTCTCTTCCCTCCCTCCTCTCCCCCTCTCTCTCTCTCCTCTCTCATTACAAACATTCTCTGTTGTGTCTCTGTTTCTCTCTCTCTCCTCTTTTAAGAAACTATAATGTTTAACCTCTCTCCCCTGTCTCTTCCGCCGGATATCTGACGACGTAGTTCATCGCCGGAAATCTGACCCACCACCGCCCTCACTCCCACACATTACCCACGAACCATTATGGTCCATCAAACCCACCTCAAGCCCCTAGCTGCATGCTCAAACCCGACTCGACCCGACGACCATGACGCTGATGACCTCATATCTCCATTCGGGAAGCTCGATGACCTAGACGGCGAAGACCTTCTGCAAACCGCATACGAGATTTTCTTCACGGCGTGCCGGTCATCACCCGGATTCGGTGGTAGGAGTGCGCTCACATACTATAACCCGTCGGAGGGAAGTGACGGGTCCGGATCTGGACCTGGTTCACCGGTGAGAAATGGCGTGGGAATGGCGGTGACGAGTCGGGTAAAGAGGGCGTTGGGGTTGAAGATGCTCCGGCGGACGCTGTCGCGGCGGACCAGCTCGTGTGGGTCGACGCCGTCGTCGCCTACCGATGGTGGTGGTGGTGGTGGGACGGGGTCAAGCCCCGCGATAGCGTTCACGGTGCCTCAGCAGGGGAGGCCGCGGCGGCCGATGACGTCGGCGGAGATAATGAGGCAGCAGATGAGGGTGACGGAGCAGAGCGATACTAGGCTGAGGAAAACTCTCATGAGGACACTTGTTGGCCAAGTACGTAATGTATGTTGTAGGTGTAGGCTATATGGACATGAATGTTATCGAAACATAATTTTTGAACGATTTAATAATTATGGCCATCGAATACTAACTGTATTCCACAATCAATCCAATAAGGGATAATTACAAGTTATATCACGAAAGATAATTAGAATCTCAAATTGTATCTTCAAAGATCAGAAATTTTAATTTATACTCTTAAAAATATAAATTTATATTAATGTACATCCCCAAAAATAAAAATCTCAATTATACTTTCAAAGATAGAAATTTGTATCAATTTGCACTTAAAACTAAATTGATAAATTATACCTAGATCCCTCATGCTTGTTATTTAATCATTTAGATCCCTTCACATTTAGAATATTACTCCTACATCTCATGATATTTGTGCATGTGTAACACGTAATCCTCTTTTATTGATATCTGTTAATATAACCATTAAAAAATATAATTTTATTCTAATAAAAAATTATAATGTGAAATTAGAGTATATCGAACCCACAAAATAAAGAGTAATATGAAATTATAATTTTTTATTAGGATAAAATTATATTTTTTAACGGTTATATTAACAGATATCAATAAAAAAGGATTACGTGTTACACGTGCGCAAACGTCATGAGATGTAGGAGTAATATTCTAAATGTGAAGAGGTCCAAATGATTAAGTGACAAGCATGAGACTATATAGTTTTAGGTGCACATTGATACAAATTTCTATTTTTGAGGGTCCAAATTTAGATTTTTATCTTTGAGGGTGCACATTGATACAAATTTCTATCTTTAAGGGTACAAATTGAGATTTTTAATCTTTAGGGGTGCAAATTAAGATTCCAATTATCTTTTGGGGTGCAACTTGCAATTAACCCATCCAATAATCACCATGCATTAACTTCGGAAATTATTTTTCAATAGCATTAGTGCATGCATAAATGTATCCATGTAAATTTCTATGCATAGAATTAATATGAACAATTATGCATAAATAGAATTTTTATAGGGGATTTTCATGCAGATTTTACGTGCATTTAAAAACTGGGAATTGAGAATTTTTTTTCTTGATACATGCTCTTAATTCCGAATTTTGTCAATTTTGGCTGAGTAACGCTTAATTTGTTGAAATTTATTACATGTTGACAAGACCCAAAAAAAAAAATTACTGAGTCTCCATGAATTTTTCCATGGATGGTTAAACTCGATTCAGGTGGACAATGTTGAATTTGAGAGAGCCTAAATCCATTATTTTGTTTAGCTATTCTTATTATTGAGGAAGTCTTGGAAAAAGTGGTAGAATATCGACCGAACAATCAACTTTCTTTGAAGACAGTGGAGTTTCGCATCATTTTGGATATGATATAAATTCTCTATAAGTACATGATTTTTGTGCAAGAAAATCCATTCACTTTCAGGTTGATGCCAGGGTGCGTGTGTGTTTGAAAATATATGTGCAATATATGGATATGCAATTGGTGGATGGTCTTTAGTCCATGTATTAGATGTTCATAAGATTAAGGATTGTGTTTAGCTAATTGACTGAACTATAATTTGCTTAAGTTGGTTTTGTTTTTTTGATCTTTCTTTTATGTATCTGCCTCTGGGGCTTTTCTGTTATACAGTGAATTGGTATTTTCACGCTTTTGCTTCTACTTGAAGCCATGAAATTTTAGCCTAATCGATTAATCATTTTTAATTTGGCATTGTACACAGATGGGCAGGCGTGCTGAGACAATAATCCTCCCACTAGAGCTCCTCCGCCACCTAAAGCCATCGGAATTCAATGATGCCCATGAGTACCATTTATGGCAAAAGCGTCAGCTCAAGATCCTTGAGACAGGACTGCTACTCTATCCTTCAATCCCACTCGACAAATGCAACCCATTCATTGTACGTCTCAGAGAGATCATCCATGGCAGTGAGACGAAGGCAATAGACACTGGAAAGAACTCCGAGATCTTGAGAACACTTTGCAATTGTGTGATTTCTTTATCTTGGAGAAGCCCTGATGGATCTCCCACTGATGTGTGCCATTGGGCTGATGGGTTCCCCCTCAACGTCCACATCTACAATGCGCTTCTCCACTCGATCTTTGACTTGAAGGATGAAACATCAGTCCTAGATGAGGTTGATGAACTTCTTGAGCTCATGAAGAAGACATGGTCTACATTGGGAATCAACAGATCAATACACAACTTGTGTTTCACATGGATGCTATTTGAACAATATATCGTGACAGGACAAGTGGAGTTGGACCTGCTTGGTGCATCACTAGCTATGTTGGCTGAAGTAGCAAATGATGCCAAGAAAGTGGATCGAGAGCCTATATATGTTAAGATGTTGGGATCGATATTGACTTCAATGAAACACTGGTCAGAGAAGAGATTGCTTGATTATCATGGAAGTTTTCATATGGGATCAGTAGGCCTGATGGAAAACGTTCTTCCATTGGTATTTTCAGCTACAAAGATATTGGAAGAAGATGTTCCAGGAAATACGACTACAGCTCAAGAAAGAGGGGAGGTACCTTCTAATTCAACAGGGAATAGGGTGGATTACTACATCCGATCATCGTTGAAGAATGCATTTGCAAAGGTTTGTCTATTAGCCTCTTCGCCTGCCTAAGTTTCCATTTGGTTTACAATCTAATCCATGTGTTTCTATCTGTTTTTTCAATTATTATGTTCAGAAGATGCTGGAAAATGGAAATGTCAGTGCCACAACTCTAGATGTGCAAGAAGTGAGTGAGGTTCTTGTTAAATTAGCTAAAGAAACTGAAGATTTAGCTATGAAGGAAAAAATAACTTTTAGTCCCGTACTCAAGAAATGGCACCCAATTACAGCCGGGATTGCAGCTGTAACACTTCATTCTTGCTATGGAACCTTATTGAAACAATACTTAGCTGGGGCATCCTTGCTCACGAATGAGATAATCAAAGTGTTGCAGAGGGCAGGGAATCTAGAAAATGTTTTGGTTCAGATGGTGGTTGAAGACTCTGTTGATTGTGAAGACGGAGGCAAAACAATCGTGAGGGAGATGATTCCGTATGAAGTTGATTCAATCATATTAAGCCTTCTAAAACAATGGATTCAAGAGAGGTTGAAACAAGGGAAGGAAGTTCTTCAAAGAACAAAAGAAACTGAAGTGAGTTTGACATATTTCTTGGAAAAAAAATGTCTATATAATGTTTAACTCAGAAAATTACTGTAGTTTAATTTGTATACAAATGCTGTAGACATGGAACCCGAAGTCCAAAACTGAGCCATATGCACAATCAGCTGTAGAGCTAATGAAACATGCCAAAGAAGCTGTGGATGATTTCTTTGAAATTCCAATAAGCATTTCCGAGAATTTAGTTCATGATCTTGCTGATGGCTTGGAGCTTCTCTTCCGAGACTACACTACCTTCGTGGCATCATGTGGTAAAATTAACTCTCATTTTGTTCACTTTGCTATCATTTTGATTCATCACTAAAGAAAGATGATCATGAGCCAATCCACTTGCTAGTTTAGATATTTTTCTATGGATGATGCTATGACCCCATGTTTTCCTCTGTTTAGCTCTAATTTTTGCTATCACTGTAGTTGTTTAATGCATATTCGGCTTTGAATTCAACTTCGCCTTTTTTACACCAACAATTTGCATAAACACATCTTCTACAAATTTTGCTCTGTAAACTCATTACTGCTTTTAATTGTTTGCTTCGCACTTTTTTTGATTGTCTGCAGGATCAAAACAGAGCTATATCCCCACCCTCCCTCCTCTAACACGATGCAGTAGAGACTCAAAATTCCTGAAATTGTGGAAAAAAGCTAGCCCTTGCAGTGTTGTTGTAGAGAATCCAAACCAGAATGAATCAAATGAAGGCAATCATCCACGCCCTTCAACAAGCCGAGGAACACAACGCCTCTACATTCGCCTTAACACCTTGCATTATTTTCTTTCACAGCTTCACTCACTTGACAAAACAATATCCCTCTCCCCCCGAGTTGTTCCCTCACCACACTACCGCTTCAGTAACAATCGGAGACAACATGGTAGTCCCTACTTTGACCACACCCGTTCAGCCATTCAAGTAGCCTCCCAACATGTGTCAGAAGTTGCTGCCTACCGTTTGATCTTCCTTGACTCGAACAGTGTATTCTATGGAAGTCTATATGTTGGTGACGTAGAAAATGCACGTATTCGTCCAGCTTTAAGAATTTTAAAGCAGAATCTTACTCTTTTGTGTGCAATGGTCACAGACCGGGCCCAACCACTAGCATTGAAAGAACTTATGAAGGCCTCTTTTGAGGCTTACCTAATGGTCTTGCTAGCTGGGGGAAGCTCCCGAATCTTTTCGAGGTCAGACCACGAAATGATTGAGGAGGACTTCGACAGTTTGAAACGCGTGTTTTGCACATGTGGAGAGGGTTTGATCGTGGAGGATATGGTGGAGAGGGAGGCTGAGACAGTGGAAGGGGTGGTGGCATTGATGGGTCAATCAACTGAGCAATTAGTTGAAGATTTCAGCATTGTGGCTTGTGAGGCAAGCGGGATAGGCGTGGTGGGCACAGGGCAGAAACTGCCTATGCCTCCAACAACAGGAAGATGGAATAGAGCAGATCCCAATACGATATTAAGGGTATTGTGCCATCGAAATGATCGAGCAGCAAATCACTTCTTGAAGAGGACATTCCAGCTAGCAAAGAAGAGGTAATGAAAGTATTTTAATATGTATAGTGCAAGATTACACATTTCTGGAATACTGGTATTTGCATTGTATTAGAATTATGAAAAAAAAAATGAAGATGCATTGTAACAGAATTCTTTGTACTTTTAAGTGTATTGTCAAGATAATACTGGGGGATGAGAGAGCCTTATACTAATTGTGTTCTTCAATTTTCATAGCACTGAGCAATATTAGTACTTTCTATTGGGATATGCAAACCAAAACTTTGCTTCTTTTGTAGAACCTCTAAATCCTCCATTAAGTGTTCAAATAAACCTCAAAAATCTGAAATCAAGCCTATAACGGTGTGTTTCAGTTTTAGGTTGATCAAAACCTTGATGAACAGCGGCTCGGCCCTTGGTTATGTCCTTTATGCTTGACTCCATGTATAAAAAGATCTTCAAGTTTTTTTGTTCATTCTCAGCATAGTCCCAGTTTAAGTGTTGATAGACAGATCATGAAACATTGTTAATCCCAGGTTGAATAGTAGAGCAATATCATGTCTACTACATCTTACAAGAATTAAGGTCTTCTAGGATTTGTTATTCTACAAGGTTTATATTTCTCTGCACACTTTGATTATTTTTTGGTCTAAATATGCAATTTAGGAGAACCATTGCAGGGAATTTTTTTTTTTCCTCTTTATAGTGAAGTACAAATACAATACAAATATCATTCTGCACCCAAGGGAAGTGGGGCTGGTTCACCGACAGATGGCCGAGAAATTCGGCCCATGGTGGCCTTATTTCACACTTGCATTGTAAGGGTGTATACAATACATGGCATAGTTGACTGGATTGAACACACCCCAATAATT
Organism: Ilex paraguariensis; assembly: GCA_963454935.2. Classification (NCBI taxonomy): domain Eukaryota; kingdom Viridiplantae; phylum Streptophyta; class Magnoliopsida; order Aquifoliales; family Aquifoliaceae; genus Ilex; species Ilex paraguariensis. The sequence continues at coordinate 106,011 of CAUOFW020007680.1, read as the reverse complement.
GCCGTCTCAGAAAACATAACTTCTACTTAAAACTTGTGAGTTATTTCTCAAAGTTGAAGCCCAGGATACACAATTTGTAATCTCTTATTCTTCCCAACTTGCTTGATATTTAGCTCTTGTTAACTGCTAGATGTACTTGTTTGGTTTACTTAACCTTGGACCCCTCCAATTCTCCTTTCAGAACTTCCATCGAGTCAGAAACTTCAGCTTTGTACTGATAAAACTTGGTCACAACCAAGTAGAAAATGAAATTCAAAGAGCTTAGTATCGCGAGGAACATGAAATAGTGAACAAGACGAGAAGCGTTGAGGTTGTTTAGGATCCATTCTTTGGACCATGCTCCTTGGTAATGTGGAAAACTGTGGTGAGAAAGAAACTGCTAAGGAAGTTCCCAATTCCCACACTAGTCATAGAGTAAGAAGTTCCGAGACTCTTCATCGGGTGCTTGATAATAGAGAAACTCGAACTTGGCTACCTTGGAACAGGCGTCTGCCACACCCATGAGCACAAATTGAGGAAGTAAAATGAAGATTCATAGAAGTACTTGTCCTCCACTTTCAACCAAGCCATGTTTTTTTGGCCACACTCAGCCTGTACCTCTCAGTTAGGGAAGCTATGATCATGAGAATGATGTGAAGTGCCAAGCCACATCCTAATCTTTAAAAGAGAGTGATCCCTCTCGGGTTTTTTGTCCACTTTCTTATGATTCTGATGAACACACGGTCATACAACACCACGATACAAACAAGCATGGTCATGCCGTCACGGTCACAAAGGCACCTAAGCTGGCTGGGGAGCTTGAAATGAGGACCCATGCATGCTTCTATCAAGAGTAGTGCCTTGCTTGATGAAAAAAGCATTGCTTTGAGCAACCATTACGCTTGGGAGGAATGAGGTGATGAGGATTGTGTTGTATCTACTCCCAAACTATATTTTTAAACCATTTCAAATTTAATTTTTCACTCATCTTATTTCACTCATTCACATTTAGCAGATATTATTTTAATTCATTAATGAGTAATTTTTTAGTAATATGAAGATTAAAAAAGGGTGAAACAAGGTAATTGTAGAACAGACAAATTCCATGCATTGCATAAAGACGCTAATTTCTATATTTCATTCCTTTTCTTTTAACAAAGTGTACAAGTACAATTTTTTTTCAATGAAATAAAGAAAAACTTAAAGCACACTCAGCCCAACAGCCAACACCCAAAAGGTAAATCACATTGTCTCCAAGTTGCATGCAGTCTTGTTTTTCCTTTTCTGAACTTTCTGCTCTGCCTAGCTTGCCATGTCTACTTAGGTCCTCTGTGCTTCTTGATTAGCTAATCTATGGGTTGATCCTCCCAGTGATTCTGTAAGAACTGCCATTGAATCCGAGACTTCTGCCTTATATACATAGAACTTAGTCATGACCAAGAAAAAAATGAAATTCAAGAAGCTTAGTAATGCGAAAAACGCGTAATAATAGTCAAGGTGAGAAGCATTGAGGTTGTTCAAAATCCAGCCATGGTGACCATGCTCCTTGGTGATATGAGAAACTGTTGAAAGAAGGAAACTGCTTACGAAATTCCCAATTCCTAGAGTGATCATGGCATAAGAAGTCCCAAGACTCTTCATGCTTTCAGGTGCTTGATCATAGAAGAACTCGAGCTTTGCCACCTCTAGAAACGCGTCCGCGGTTCCCATAAGCACAAATTGAGGAAGTAGAATGAAAATTGTTAGGGGTACTGGTTTTCCATTTTCGACTAGACCATGGTCCTTGGCCACATTAAGCCTATGCCTCTCAGTTAGGGATGCAATTGTCATGATACAAATGTGGATGACTATACCAATTCCCATTCTTTGTAGAAGAGTGATGCCTCTTGGGTTTTTTGTCCACCTCCTCACTATTCTTACGAAGAATTGGTCGTATAGCACGACGCAGATGAGCATGGAGATCGTTACAAACGCGGTTAGGCTGGCCGGAGGGATTTTGAAGCTCCCAAGATTTCTGTTCAGAAGGGTGCCTTGCTTGACAAAAAGGGTGTTGATTTGAGCAATCATGGTACTGGGAATAAATGTGGCTATCAAGATTGGTATCATTCGGAGCATTTGCTTTGTTTCCTCAACTTGGGTGACTGAGCATAACATCCATGGATTGGTTGAACCTGCTTGGACACAAGCTTTGTTGAGGAATCTGCAATAATATTAATGCATGTGTTAGAAGATTATGAAAGGGAAAGCATTTTTAGCAATGGGTACATGTTGAGCCCAGGTACCCCTAAGGTCCATCAACTCAGAATGAATCCAATTTTTATCAATACATGACTATTTTGTGTAGAAAATTCTTCACAAATATAATTTCTGACAAGAATTCTCACACAGGACAATATGAGTTGCTTGGTTTAAAGTTGTTTAACAACCATCTATTCCAAAAGTTTAAGTTGTTAGAGAGGATATAACTTAAGTACTTATAATTCAACACATCCCCTCACGTGTATGCTAGATTTTGATAGGGCCGTTAATTGAACCGATGCTAAAAAATTGTTCAAGCTCGACTCGTTTTAAAAATAAGTCGAGCCCCAATCGAGCCAAAACTAGGCCGAGCTTTGTGAGCTCGAACTGAGCTTTTATGGCAAGTCTTCTCCGAGTCCAGCCCGAGTAACTCCGTTCAATTATCAGTTACAAATTTTGGGTCTAGCATGTGAAAACTCTTTTAATAATTAGGGTGATGATGAGATTCGAACATAGGACAACAACTCAAACTTTTGGAGTAAGTGATTATTTAACATAGTATCAGCAGAGCAGGAGGACTTGTGTCCAAGTTTCGCCATCACTCTAATTATTAAAAAAAATTTACATGCTAAACCAAAAATGTACGCGATGGGACATGTTGAAGCATAAATACTAGAGTTATATTATCTCTAACAACTTAAATTTTTGAGGATGATTGTTTAACAAAAGAAAATAACAAATCTTATTTGAAAGAATTGAACACAAACCTTAATGTTGGTGTAGAGTCAATCCTAAACTTTCCTCCCTTGGTGTACTCTTCCAAATCAAGTTCATAGAGCTCTTTAGGGTCACTAGGAACAGGTACAGTCCACTTCCTTAGGGCAGCCACTATGACCTTAGCCATCCTTGTGAATGGACTCCCAGAGGGAACCCTATGTCTATAAAACGGTGTTCCAACCAAGAAAATCAGAACCGATATCGCAAGGCCCAAGGTGGGAAGCCCATATCCAAGGGTCCAGCCCACATTGTCTTGTATATACACAAGAATTGTGTTGGCAAATAGTGTCCCAAAGAAGATGCTGAACATCCACCAGTTGAAGAATGAGAGCTTCTGAGCTTTCTCCTTCGGCTCGAAATCGTCAAACTGGTCGGCTCCGATGGTCGAGATGTTCGGCTTCGTCCCACCGGTGCCCACTGCCAAGGTGTAGAGTGCACCATAGAATACTGCTAGTTGTAATGTGGATGCCTTCTTACAATTTTCTACATTTTGATCCACACAGCGAGGGGCCTTTAGTCCAGGGACTGAAACTGCTAGGGTTAGTACAGACATCCCCTGTAAACATGTCAAAATAAACCCAATGGTACATATAGGATGAATGATTGTTTTTGGCTGACAAAAGATAATGACAGTGACTTGCATAGAAAGTAGTATTAGTCTTAACTTTCTTGTTGATGGTTAATCAGTATCAATTCGACAATCATACGATCTATAAATAGTTTAGTTTGGTATAAGAACATGTGATATGATTAATAAATAGATCGGATTATGATTGGCTAATACTCAATGCGAAATTGAGATAATACGATCTAAATACGACACAAATACGAAATTGAGTGTGTGTGTAGGTGAGAGTATGTTGGGTGCATGTGTAGGGGCAGCACTGTGTTATATTAGGATCATGTTATTTCGATTTGTATTTAGTGTTAGTTTATCCTAACCCAATTCATCTAGACAATTGTATCGTATATCTTGGCATTAATCTAACCCGTTTATTTACCATGTCGTATTCAAATTAACACGAGTCCATGCCTTCATGGTTAAAAAACGAGCTTATCATGTCAAAATCAAATTTATTCGTGTTTGACACAAATACAATTAACCTGTTTATTATACTTGTTAACGGGGATAGTACTATATTCAAGTTTATATGGCGAACTAATTGACATAGGCTCGTTAATTTTGTATCAAAACTCAATCCACTTCTATCCTCTTACTATATTTAAGTTGACTGTAGGCCGACTTGATTCGAGGTACGTACAAGACAAGCAGCTGAATTTGTGGATCATGTCAGTAGACCCTATTAAGTTGGTCCAAGGCCTTGAAAACAATGTTCCACTTGTCCTCTTTATTTAGATTATTATTACTGGTTTATCGCTTAGCTTAGTAGTAATTTTGCATGACCAAGACATCTTCCAGGTCTGCCTTGCAAAAAAACAATAATATTCATTGGTCAAACTTTCATTTTAAACAATGCCCATGGTCTCAAAATTCTAAGAAGATGGGACCCATAAGCATTACTTTGATTTTTGAGAAAATTGATGGATAACTTTTGAGGTTTAGTGAAATTACACTATATCTGCTGAGAGTTTTCAAAAATTATAGAAAATTGTCTAAGGTTTGAGACCAACTTGCATACTTAATAGTTAATACTATAGTTTATGTTGTCCTTTATAGAATTAAATTTGAGAAGTGTTGAGAAGGGGTGAGGAAAGAGAGAGGTAGAGAGGTTGGGTGGGATTTTGTTTTTGGGTTTTGTATGGGTCGTGATTTCGTAATCGTATTTGTGTTTGAATTTTTATTCTACTGGGTTTGACTATAAATTTTAAAACCTTCAATGACATCAGTGTAATTTGCGCTTTATTTTATTGACCTTATGTTCAATAATTGAACATATCAATCATGTATTACAGATTTCGTTTGAAATTAAACTTTCTCGTATGGAAGTATTCGAAAAAAATGGTAAACATAATAGTCAAACAAACAAAGCAGACAATAAGTCCCATCCTAACTAGCTAGTAGACAACTTTGATGCTTATTCCATATGATCTATAAACAGCTTTATTAATACTAAACGATACTTCTTAAGATGGTCTCAAATACGTTATTAAGAGCTGTCTAATTAACCCAAATCCACTCATCCCAATTGATTAGTATATTGGAAACAAGATTTTTATAGCAAAGGTAGAAGGCAGGCCCTAGTGCATCGGTGAGATTGTTTTATGACTTTTGTGATTTAGATGTCACGGGCTCAAATTGCCGAAACAACTTAACAACTTATCTATGTACGGGTTAAGGTTGTGCCCTTCCTAGATTTCACAGTGACAAGTGTTTATGTAGTGGGTTGACTTTTTCTCTCTTTGCTGCCTAAGATAGCATTCGGTTTTTGGAAACAGAGCTTTCAAGGTCACAAGGGATATGCATATCCGTAAAACATACGAACCCTCGACCTACACTTATCAAGTGATTGAGCTGCCACTAAATTAACCCCGAGATCTAGCATTCTTAGCTCTACCCAACATTATCAAACACACTGCATATAACACATACGTGTGTGTAGTAGATGAGATATACCGCAAGATAGATTGCAGATGCAATCACGAACGTCCAATAGCGTCCTAGATGAGCGTCAGCAACGTATGCACCCAAGAGTGGAGTAACCCAAACCGTGCCAACCCAGTTGGTGACATTGTTGGATGACTTGACAGTGCCCTGATGGAGTTTCTTGGTTAGGTAAATGACCAAGTTTGATGATATACCATAGTAGGCCATGCGTTCAAACACCTCATACACTGCACCACCCAAGTCAACAAAATGGTTATGAAATGATTATCTGCACGAATAATATTTAAGTGCAAGTTGGTTGGAGAGTAGCTGTGACATAAAATATGCAATGCAGAGTAGTATCCGTTACGACTGTTAAACAATTTGAGTAGATCGAGTTCGGTTTGGATTGATTTAGTTTAAGTTTGTTTAGACTCGTTTTAAATTGCAAAATGATAATCTGAATTTATCAAAAATTTGAGAAATTGGGGGGAGGGGGTGATTAGGATAATACCAGGCTTTAAGATTGACAATGCCATATTCATTTGGAGCACCTTAAAGAAAGGTAAAGAAATACTATGTATTCCAAATTTTTATCTCAAATGAAGGGGATTATTGGATGAGTGAATCCCATTAACTTTTTCAAATGGGATCCACGGATTCAATGGTCCCTTGATTTGAGATAGAAATTTGAGTTACAAATTTGGCATACATAACATTGTTATAGCGGTTTTGCATATTCTTTGTGTCGTGTGTGTGTGATCACTCATTCAAGCTACATGTATCAATAAAGAACTCGAGCCCAGATTTTGTTGCAACTCGAAGAATTAAGGTATTTCATGAATAATAAATTTTTCCTGACTTGACTTCAAAGGATTGTCGAATTCATGACGTCTGTATTTAGTAATTATCACTTGTGTGTTCTGTAATCATGTTCAAACCACTTAAATCAATTATCCCTTAAGAAATCTCATATTTGTTTTACTTCTTCGGTTTCATAAATATACTGATTTTTAATTCTATTATTTCTCATTTTACTACCCATGTATCTTAATGTCCTCATTTCTGCCATCCTTAGTCTTGTAAGTGCGATTGTTTCTTAATTATCCAATATATACCATAAAACATTGCTGCTGGACTAATTGCCCAACAAAGTCATCAGTGCAAAAGAAGACTCTATGGGTTCAACCCATCTAAAGGATAGATCCATCATCTATTCTCTGAACACCTACTGAACTCCCAAAGCAAGAGTCCCAGACTGAAAAGCAAAAAAGACTAACTTCCAAGGTTCGTGGAGCCACTGTGGATATATACCAGTGACTTCTAAACCATAAGGTGATCACTACAAGCCACAGTGCCCCCAAAAATGTACCCCCAAACAAAAAACCCACCCACCCACCCACAGAGAGAGAGAGAGAGAGAGAGAGAGAGAGAGAGAGAGATACCAACAACAAAGGAACAAGCAGTCCATCCACCTCTCTTGGATCTAAGGACAGGGTTCCCTTTGAGATCCACAGTCCCATCTTGTGTGTAGTCATCAGGTCCTTTTTCTTCTACAGCCATGATGATTTTGCTGCACCACAACCTTTTCTACTTGGTTCGGAGAGAACTTTGGTTGGTTCCTTTTCTTTAACCCCGCCCATTTATAGAACTCACCTTCTTTTCCCACTATCTACTCATGATAACAAGTCAACCAACAAGCCTTACTTAAATTTTCAACGGCAACCGATGCGCAAATAAAAAAAATGTAAAAAGCAAAAAAAAAAGAAAGAAAGATAAATTAGATATTAAATGAAGGGACGTACCAATACAAGTTGTGCATTAAAGTACAAAAATATCTTCTTCAACTTGTGTAATGATAGAATTGACCATTTATTACTTTGTTCGTGGTCTAAATATTATTTGTAAGAACTGGTCACTTTGTGGTCCAAAGTCAGTGGCGGATTTAGTATGGGGGAAGTGGGGCAGCTCCTCCCACTGAAATTTTAAAAAATTTTGAGACTTAGGTGTAATATTAAAAATTTCAAGAATTTCGTCAACTTGTTTTTACTGAAATTTTCTTAAAATATAGGGTATATTAATATAATTTTCAACCCTTTTGGTAGCTCCTTCTCATTTTTCACGTTTGACAGTTGGCTCCATTGAAATTTTAAAAAATTGAGACCTAAGTGTAATTTTAAAAATTTCATGAATTTCTTAAATTTACTCCACTAAAATTTTCTTAAAGTACATGATATATTAATATAATTTTAAACCCTTAAAAACTAACTTTTGGCAGCTCCTTTTCACGCCTGCTTTTTTTTCCGTAAGCCTTCATCTTCTTCGTCCAGACTTCTAATCCAGTCCAGGCGTCCAGCTAGCAGCCCCTCTTCTTTCTTTTATTTACTTTCTTTATTATTTCCTTTGGTGTATTCATCAACAAATCACCCATATTGAATTCAATCATTGAACAAATCAAATTTGAAGAAACCCTAAAAGATTATGTTGAAGCTAAGAAGAGGTAATCAATTAACCAAATTTTTTGATAGTAGTATTAGCACTAATCTAAAATTAAATTTTTTATATTAGAAAATTAGTTTAACTCTTGTAGAATTGATGGTTGTTTGGTCACTTTTGTGTATTATTTATGGACTTATGTAGGTTTTTTTTTTGTTTCATTTTGGGTCACCACTCAAGTATTTCGAATTTTTGTTAAAGCCCTGTTCAAATTGGTTATTTAAGATTCTTGGTTAGTGCTATTTTTCTTCCCTATGATTAAATTGTTTTAATTGATTTCTTGAAATTCTAGTTAGGATTATATTTTGGATTTATAGATTATATTTTGATTATGTGTAGTCCATTATCTCATTTGTTACGAACTTAATGACGAACTCTTAAACTTGAATTTAATTAGACAAATTTATTTAATCAACTATGAATAGGTTGCACCCACTGAGACAAAATCCTAGCTCCGCCCCTGTCCATAGTATAGTGGAAAAAATAAGTATGCCTCGCCATTTTGAAATGTAGACCTGACCAAAATAAGATGGCTTGCTGGGCCACGTATTTTTTGTTTTCTCTCTTATATCTAATGCATGATTACTTACCTAGCAATGGGAAACTCTCTCTCTCAATGTATATAATATATGTCAACTATTAATTCTGATTTAAGATGGTGAAGATATTCAACTATGAAAAATTATAAGAAAGAAAAGAAGAAGATTAAAAACGCATTTTTCAAGTACTAAATGAAGGAATTTACTTAAAATCCACACTGGGCATCACATCCCCTGTTAAAGGTGCCATAAGTTTATTTTGTCCAGCCATTTTGATTGGACATAAGGTTTCCGAAACCTATATATATCAAAGTGGCTCCGAAAAAGTCAAGCTGGACCCGCCTTTATATCGATCCTAATGATCCAAGTACTTTGCTATGATCCCATCTACATCAAAGGGTAAACTATGATTATGACTCTCTCTATATATATAATATATGTATGTGTGTGCGAGCGTGTTTCAAATTTTTTGTATCTATCAACATTGAATTATTGAATATCTGTGTATCATCTAGAAGGTGGTAAAACCAGGGTGGATTAAGCAGAAGGTTAATAAGCAATCAAAGTAGAAAATTACACAACAATTGTATAATATAGCTAGCTCTCCAAACACATCAAATCTCCATATAACTTAACAATAGACTTTTGTTTCCTTTTGCACGGGAGAATTCCTACAACAGTTTGAGATAATGATCTTTTGACTGGAGAACCTGCAATAACCATAGCGTCAGAAAAAGGGCTGAACACCCGGCTTATCCCTTCCGAAGCTTAAGTCAGTATCAGATTAAAGGCTTGAGCACAATATATTTGTATCTTGATTCAAGGTTGCGTACCATTGTTCACTTTTCTGAGCAGTATTTATACTTGGATTAGTAATGAGTGCAAAGGTCTCCAGTTTCATCTGAACATTCAATGCCTGACACTTTTACCCATGAAGATTTGAGCACTCTCCACCCAGATCTTCACATATTTAATGTGAGGATGATAGGATAAGTGCTCGGTGACACGCCGAGCATTTATGGCTATTCCCGAGCACTCAAGTGTCTTTGATCGGCACCTAACGCCAACTACTGAGCATTAAATGCTCGGAGGAACAGTTTCCCAATGTACACCGAGGAGGCATACTTGGCGTTGTAGCCATTAATGTCTAGCCATCATGACTGCAGGCTTAAGCTTTTGAGGGTGCAAAGACTCATTAATGGCACTATCTCTGTCATTTACATCATCATAAATGAGTGGTTAAGTCGCATTAAATACGGGTGTCATCTTGTGTACTCGGCTCTTCCGAGCCATCATCTCTCGGCTCCATTCCTTGGCGTCCTTTGGGCCTCATAACGGTTACAATTTTACACGTGTCAATCAGGGGTTGCTGTGCCGCCTAGAGTCCCGCCACCTACCCCCCAGCTTTCATTCTTTTTGCAGCATGGATAGGTGGTGCAAGGAGATTAGAGACTTACCAAACACGCCTCATTAATATAAACGGTTACTTGCACATCCGGCGTCGCCCTTTTCAAATCCCCTAATGATAACTTGCCTTTTCAATTCCCCCCCCCCAGGAGGGTATAAATAGGAGATGGTTGAGTCATTTCAGAACTTTGCAACTCTGAACCTCTCGAGCGTTCGTCGTCCATCTCCGAGCACTCTTCTGTTATTCTTTGAGTTCCCTCTTTGAAGATCCTTTATCGGTAAGCACTTCCTTCCTTTCGAATCCGTTTCTCATTTCTTCTATTCTTCTCTTTAGAACCCACCAATGGCTAGAACTCGTAGGACAGTCGAGGGAGCACCCTTCAGGGCTAGGGTCAACTGTAAACTGAAGAGGACTAAGGTGACTGATGAAAACATCCAAGCCTTTAGGGTTAGATACCATATCCCTGAGCCTGTCTTCACCTTTCCTTTCGATCCCAAGTTCCATAGGAAAGACATAGGGAGCGAAGAGATGATGCCCTTTTACACCAAAGCCATCATGGAAGGGGGAGTCACATTCCCCTGCCATCCTCTCCTTTTAGGATGTTAATGCAGAATTTTCCCCCTCCAGTATGGGGTTAACTTCTTTAGGATAGTTATGGGCGTAGTCGCCCTCAATGCTCGGCTCGGGGTGGACCTGGGGGTAGATGAGATCCTGTTTTGCTAAGACTTAAGGTTAGTCGCCGGGGGCAGGTATTACCTCCAGACTCAGGACACATCCATATACCTGGTCACCCACATGCTAGACTCGAACAAGGGGTATGTTGACGATCTGGTCATGCTTGACGGTAATTGGGGGAAAGGAGATGAGCCCGAGTATGACAGATTATACTGTCCCAAAGTGTCGAGGGATGAAAGTGTGTACTGCACATATCCTGAGTTTGTTCGGCATCTTGTTGGCGTGGCTAATCTTATTTGTTTATTTTGCATAGGGACATCAGCAAGACACTACTCAACCTCTAAGGTCCCAAGTCAGATTTGTAGACTTGTTGAGAGTTTAGTCCCACGACCCAGCCGAGCGAGCGACACACTTACTCCTTGGCTACGTGCCAACCTACAACAAATTCTCTCAAATCCTCTTACGATCCTTCTGTGTGGGAGGATCATTCTTCATCGGAGGAAGAGGAAGAAAACCTTGAGGCCGACCCCGATCGGGACTCCGAGCACACCCCTTCCCCATCCGAGCACATAGTCCCCTCGAAGAAATGTTGAATCCACCACCAATTATAGTCGCAAGCATGGAGGCTACCGTTGTCATGAGGAGAGCCAGGCTCTCAGGGCTTGCCGGGCCTTCAAATATTGCCCCGATCATCCCGTCGCTGGTTTCACCATGGAGGCAACCACCCTCTCTGCCGCCGCGTCCTCAACTGTCAGGGGACCCTGTTATCCCACCAAGGGACCAGTCCCCGAGCCGCCAAGTCCCTTTCTCGGGCAATTGGTAGAGGGACCGAAAAGGCCGAGAGCCCGAGGGGTCTGAAGAACGTCGACAGAAACGCTGACTTGATGTCTCGGGCCCAGTCACCTCTATCGAATGAGCTCCTTGGGCAAAAACTAAGAGGGGCCGCCTTGTGTTAGGGGTGGATTCGATCCTTCAGTCCCCAGACGTTGCATTCGCCGTCTCGGGGACTTTCCAATTTGAGGCCGACATGGCCGTTTACCTAGGCTATGAGGACAACCGGCTTCTCCAAAGCACCATTCAAAGCAACATGGTGGTGAGTGCGCTGTCTACCCCCAACTTCTTTTTGCTTTGCCTAATTGGCCATTTCTAACTAAGTTTTTTTTTTCCATTTTCAGGCCTGCCAACAGATGGGGGCCATCGTCAAACATTTTCGAGAGTACAAGCAAGCGGCGAGGAACGCCGACGGAGCCCTGACTGCCAATGATGAACACATCAAAGGGGTGGAGAGGACGCTCGCCGACCAGAGCCAGCACATCACCGAGCTCATCCACCAGCGTGACGCTCTTGCTGCCGACGTTAAGAAGGCGAAGACGGGTGAGGCCGAGGCCATCAAGAAGGTCGAGGAGTACAAGCTTTAGGTGTCCATCGCTGAGGTTAAACTGCAGGACTCTGAGGCCATCACCAATGAGTTAACAACCAAGGTTGACGCTTTGACTACGGAGAAGACGGGGGAACATGAGAGGTTGCAATAGGAGTGTCAGAGAGTATGGCTGGCGACCCAAGATAAAATGCTCCCTGTTTTTGAGGAAGCCAAGCAGAAAGCTTACAAATAAGGCTGGGACGCCGCTCTGCACACTGCCCATGTTGACTTGGGCTCGAAGTTATTTCAAATGCACAGCGTCCTCAGGGAGCCTGGTGAAGAGATTCTTCCCGAGGAGCAGACTCAATCTGAGCCTGGTCAAGTGGGAACCAAGGGCCACGATGAACCCATCACACTTAGTGACAGTTTTGATCACCTTTCCCCTGTTCTCCCATTTTTGCCCTTCGCCAATCAAAGTTATGATCTCCCTCTTCCTCCGCTCCCAATCTTCATGGGGGCACATGACACTGAGCTTGACGAGATACTAGGCGTTGGGGAGGAGTCATTAAGGCGGCGTGGTCAACTCGGTGGTGAAGTGTCTATAGACCCAAAAGGTCTCAGGGTTCTTAGTTGTCTTGCTTGTACTCTATTTTTGTAATTTCGTCTTTGTATGCCTTGGGGGATGTAAAGTTCCCTTTTTGTCAATGAAAACTTCTTTTTTCCTGTATATGTTCTTTCATTTTCTCTCTTATTGACTTCTCAAGGATCATACCATCTGACCTCGAAGAAGCAGAATCGAAGCGACAAGTCAGTAATAACCTCCAGAAGTAACTTGAAAGAGAAAACCATGGGTAGTAATAGAAGTTCTCACTAGATGAAAAACGAGCCAACTTGTTTTTTTGGGTCTGGTACCCCTCGAGGCCATGCCCCAACAACCGAGCGTTTGGCTCGTGTTAACCATTCGAGAACGCTACTCCAAAAGAGGAGTCTTACACCCCTCGGGGCTGTGCCCCCAATGACCGAGCACTTGGCTTGTGTTAACCATTCGAGGGTGCTGCTCCAAGGGTGGAGTCTTACATCCCTTGGAGCCGTGCCCCTAACGACTGAGCGCTTGGCTCGTATTAACCATTCGAGGGCGCCGTTCCAAGGGTCGAGTCTTAAACCCTCGGGGTCGTGCCCCTAACGACCGAGCGTTTGGGTCGTGTTAAACATTCTAGAGCGCTGCCCCAAGGATTGAGTCTTACACCCCTCGGGGATGTGCCCTTAATCACCGAGTGCTTAGATCGTGTTAATCATTCAAGGGCGCCGCTCCAAGGGTGAAGTCTTACTCCCCTCGGGATTTTGCCCCTAATGATCGAGTGCTTGACTCGTGTTAATCATTCGAGGGCGCCGTTCCAAAGGTGGAGTCTTACACCTCTCGGGGTCGTGCCCCTAACAACCGAGCGCTTGACCTGTGTTAATCATTCGAAAGCGTTGCTCCAAGGGTGGAGTCTTACACCCCTCAGGGCTGTGCCCCTAGTGACCGAACACTTGACTCGTGTTAATCATTCAAGGGCATTGCTCCAGGGGTGGAGTCTTACACCCCTTGGGGTCGTGCCCTTACCGATCGAGTGCTTGACTTGTGTTAATCAGTCGAGGGTGTTGCTTCAAGGGTGGAGTATTACACCCCTCAGGGCCGCGCCACTAATGACCGAGCGTTTGGCTCGTTAATCTTTCAAATATGGGTGCACCCTAAGATCCAATTTAATAAAAGTATTTTTTCAAATTTAATACATTTCAAGGTCGGACTACATCGTTACCATCCATACTTTTTAACCTATATGCGTCTGTGCCCCATAGAGATCACTTTGTAAGGGCTTTCCAAATTTGGGCCAAGTTTTCCATCAGTGGGTTCCCGAGCAATGTCCACCACTTTGTGTAACACCAAATCTCCCACTTGAAAATTCCTTGTCCGAACCTTCTTTTGGTGTTGTCTTGACAATTCCCCTTGGTACCTCGCCAGTTTGATAGACGTCAATGCTCTTCTTTCCTTAGCTAAATCGAGATCTCTGGCAAACATCTTATCATTATTTCCCAACTCAAAGGCTTAGCTTCTTATTGTTGGGAGCCATACTTCCAATGGGATGACGGCCTCAATCCCATATGTCATGGCATACGATGTTTCTCTTATTGATGTCCTCAGCGTGGTTCTATAGACCTATTGCACATTGAGCAATTCCTCGGTCCACTTTCCCTTTGCCTCCTTTAGCCTCTTTTTGATTCCAACAAACACTGTTTTATTGAAAATCTTTACTTGTCCATTACTCTGAGAATAGGCTGGTGTGAAATAGTAATTACATATCCCGAATCCTGAACAGAATTCTCTAAATGGGTTACTATAGAATTGAGTTTCATTGTCAGAGATGATGGCCCGAGAGATTCCAAACCGAGTGATAATATTCTGCCATACAAATTTCTTTGTTTCTACGTCCCGAATATGGCTTAGGGCCTCGGCCTCGATTCACTTGGTGAAGTAATCGGTCGTCACCAACAAGAATTTCTTGCCCAACGGGGCCCTCGAGAAAGGTTCAACAATGTCTATTCTCCACTGAGAGAACGACCAAGGACTCGTCAATAAGTTCAAATCTTCGACTGGTCGTTGGATAATAGGAGCAAATTTTTGGCATTTGTCACACTTCTGAATGTAGCTCTTTGTATTCTTCTTTATGTATGACCACCAATATCCTTGGGTCATTGCTCGATATGCAAGAGATCTTCCTCTTGTATGGCTTCCACATATACATTCATAGATTTTATTGAGCAAAGGGTCCACTTTATCCGCTGGCACATAAAGTAAATGTGGTCCCAAAAATGATATCCTGTATAGTTGACGATCGGTAGACATCTAGAGCCTAGAAGCCTTGAGTTTGGTCTTCCTAGCCTCCTTGATATCCTCGGGGAGCACTCCTTCCATCAGGTATGCGATTATGGGGATCATCCACCCCGACGATGCTTGCATTTGAGTTGACAATACTCATTCGGCCTTTGTCTCTTCTATGCATGGGTTTTCCCAGTTTTCAATGATGATGCGCCGAATTACCTCCGAGGCCAATGCCGAATCTAGACAAGCTAATGCATCGGCGTGGGTGTTGTGATCTCTAGAAATTTGGGAGACTTCTATTTTTTTCAACTTCTCCATTCTGATGTTATGCCTTCATTTTGCTATCCCGAATCTCAAAGTCATTGTTGATCTAGTTCACCACCAGCTGGGAGTTGCAGAAAACCCAGAGGTGTCTAATCCCGACCGAGTATGCAATATTGAGTCCTGTTAGCAGCGCCTCGTACTCGGCCTCATTATTAGACGTTTTGAACATTAATCTGATAGTTCACTCTATGATGAAACCTCCTGAGCTAGCTAATACTACACCTATCACTGCCCCCCTGGCGTTTGAGGACCCATCAACTTGAAGGTCCCAAGTGTCATCAAGAGCTTGTGTCTCTTGTGGGGGCTCGAACGCAGTGAACTTAGTAATAAAGTCGACAGGGATCTGTCCATTTATCGAAGTGCGAGGTTTATACCTGATTTTAAACTCTCCTAGTTCCACAGCCCATCTTGCGATCCTTCCTGACATGTCAGCTTTGTGAAGATGGGCTTGAGAGGCCGATCAGTCAGGACTTCTATAGTGTGAGCCTGAAAATAATGTCTAAGTTTCCTCGTCAAGACCACTAATACCAGAACGAGTTTCTCAATCGGCAGTTACCTTGTTTCGGCGTTAAGTAAAGTCTTGCTTACGAAGTAAATGGGCATTTGTGCCCCTTCGCTTTCCCTTACGAGGGCTCCACTAACGGCCCCTTCCGAAATAGATAAGTAAAGGTTAAATATTTCACCTGTCGTCGGGACAGACAAGGTTGGTGGACATTTCAAGTATTCCTTAATCCCTTCAAGTGCCTGGCCACATCCCTCGTCCCAAGCTCCTTTCGCCACTCCCTTCAACTTGGCGAAAAACGGCTTGCACCTATCAGAAGATTTGAAAATAAATCGATTGAGGACTGCTAACATCCCAGTCAGCTTCTGAATGTTCTTGGTAGTTTTCGGCGCCTAAACGTTCTTCACAACTTGTATCTGCTCGAGATTGGCCTCAATGCCCCTGTGGGTGACCAAATATCCCAGAAACTTTCCCGAGCTCACCTCAAAGGCACATTTTGAGTCATTAAGCTTCAGACCGTATCTTCGGAGGACAACGAATGTTGTGCCGAGGTGCTCTTCTTGCTTTTCACTAGCATACCATTGATGTACACTTCCATAGTATTATCGAGCTGCTGTTTAAAAATGTTATTCATCAGCATTGGTAAGTTGCTCCTGCATTTTTTAACCCAAAAGACATCATTGTGTAGCAGTAGATCCCTCGGGGCGTAATGAACACCGTTTTCTCTTGATCTGATTCATGTAAGTGGATTTGGAGATAACCTACCCGAGCATCCATGAAGGTGATACGCTTGTGGCCTGCGGTTGCATCTACTAGCTAATCAACCTTTGGCGGTGGATACTCGTCCTTGGGGCATGGTTTGTTTAAGTCTGTGAAATCTACTCAAACTCGCTATTTTTCTTCCTTTTTCTTGGCACACATTGTGTTGGATAGCCACTGGGGGAACTACACTTCCTTGATAGATCTTGCCCCCAACAACTTGTTCACTTCTTCATCCACCGCCTTTGCATAATGAAGTGTTGTTCTCCGTGCCTTTTGTCTTATGGGTTTGAAGGATGGGTCAACATGGAGCCAATGGGTCCTCACCTCGGTACTTATTTCTATCATCTCGCCCTATGTCCACATAAAGACGTCGGCGTTTTTGGCGCAGGAATAAATTCATGTAAGACCTCTCAACATCGTCCAATGATGCCACTACCAAAAAGTACCTCTCCTCGTTATTAGGGCTCAGAAAAACTTTCAACAGGGCTTCAATAGAACGGTCGACTGGTTCTGTAATGAGTTCATCCACCCCAGGCCGACCAAACTGTGATTGCTATTTGGTAACCACTGCTTCGGGATCATGTTCTTGAGCTCAACTATTTACCCCAATTTTCACCGCGGTGTAGAAACAGTTCTTCGACGATGCCTGATCTCTACGGATCTCCATAATACCTCTCGGAGTGGGGAACTTGATTTTCTAATGATAAGACGAGTGGACAGCCCTCATCACATGCAACCATGTCCTCCCCATAATGACGTTGTATGGCAAATTGGAGTCTATGACTATGAACTCGACTAGGACAGTGATGATCCCAACACACACCATAAGAGTGATCTTCTCCAGGGGAAGGGCGCTGGAACCAATGAAGCCTATGAGGGGGGGGTCCTTACAGGTTCCACGTCCCTCTATGAAAACCCTATCTTGTGAAAAAGGTCGTCATACATTATTTCGGATGAACTGCCTGAGTCCACTAAAACCCTTTTGACATCATACTTGTCGACCCTCAATGTGATCACCAATGCATCTTCATATGGGAGCACTAACCCATCCAGGTCGATGTCAAAAAAGTGAATGACCTCAGTATCGTGTTGCGGCTTCTTGGGTGATTGCTCCTCGCCCCTGCTTTCCTCCACCTTTATCTCTTGTGAGACCCTTTGCAACTCGGCGTGGAGGGAGTTATATGTTAGCCTTCTAACGGTGCAAACGTGTATGATGTCAATCATGGGTGCCACCTCATTGGACACCTTGGCCCCTTTCCTTGCTGAACCCCCGAGAGCTCCTCTATCAATGAATTCTCCCAAATGTCCTTCTCAAACGAGCTACTCGAGAATGGACTTATACTCCTGGCAGTTCTCTGTCAGATGCCCTATGTCTTTATGATAAGAACATCGGGATGTTGGGTCCTTCATCGACGGGTTTTCTTGCATTTTTGGGGGCCATTTGAAGTAGGGCTTGTCCTTTATCTTGTGCAATATTTTATAAATTGGCTCTTTAAAGACCGTATTCACCCCTTGGAAGGACAAGCGATTCAGGGGTGGCCCAAGAACCCCCCTCCTTGTTGGCGACTCTTTCTCCCTCTTTCTTGGTGCAGGGGCCCTATTCTCGGGCACGCTAGCTTCTTCCTTCACCCGGGTGTACTTGTTTATCCGGGACATCAAGTCCTTCATGTCCCCTGGAGCCCTCTTAGTAAGTGACTTGTAGAGGTCGGTGTACCGGGACAATCCCAACCTAAATGACATTGCAGCCATTGCCTCTGAGCACGCCTCGATCTCGTTAACCTCCTCCCAATACCGGATGTCGTACAGTCAGAGGGATTCTCCACCTCTCCGTCTGAGGGTTAGTAAAGCGCCGATGTCCTTCGGCCTCTTACTGCTGGTGATGAATCGAGCCACAAAGAGTTCGGTCAACTGTCTCCAAGATCTAATGCTCTCAGGGACCAAGTTTTTGTACCACTTCATGACAGTGTCCCCAAAGCTCATGGGAAAAACTCGGCATAACTCCCTTTGATCAGTGTCATAAATGGACATTAACTGCTTGTACTGTCTCAAGTGACCCTTGGGGTCCGTCAACCTGTATTCCCTGAGTGCTCGAAACCGTCAAGCCGTTGTCGAACCTTAGCATTTTCCTTCTCGTGTTGCTTGATGTGCTTGCCCATCTGTTTTCCCACCATCTCAACGATATCACCAGCCAAAAGGTCTTGCCCCCCAAGGCCTTGATCTACGGGGAATGTTCATTGTGACGAATGCTCCTCCCTGCCTGACTAGCTCAAGGGGCCTGATTCCGTAACTATTGGGAGTCGGACAACCTCCGCGTTCTTCACGAGCAAACTTCCTCCCCCTTCACCCTGAGATCGTGTATTCACCATAATACAATCGCTACGAAAAAATATTTGTGTAAGTTTCCATAGACGATGCCAAATTGTACGGGAGAATTCTTGCAATAGTTTGAGATAACAACCATTTGACTGAAGAACCTGAAATAACCACAAGGTCAGAAAAAGGGACCAGGTGAACACCTAGCTTGTCCCTTCTTATGTTTAAGTCAACATTAGATTGGAGGCTTGAGTAGAATATATTATGTATCTTGATTCAAGTTTGTGTCTCATTATTCACTTTTCTGAGGAGTATTTATACCTGGATTAGTAATGAATATAAAGGCCTCCAGTCCCATTCGAACATTCAATGTCTGACACTTTTACCCACGAAGATTGAACGCTTTCCACCCAGATTTTCACATATTTAATGTATGTATGATAGGAAAAGTGCTCAGTGACACGCCGAGCATTTATGGCTATTCCCGAGCACTCAAGTGTCTTTGATCGGCTTCTGACACCAACTACTAAGCATTTAATGCTCCGGAGAACAGTACCACGGTGTACACCGAGGAGGAATACTTGGCGTTGTAGCCATTAATGTCTAGTCATCATGACTACAAACTTAGGCTTTTAAGGGTGCAGCAGCTCATTAATGGCATTGTCTCCATCACTTATATCGTCATAAATAAGTAGTCAAGTTGTATTAAATGCAGATATCAACTTGTGTACTCGGCTCTTCCGAGTCATTATCGCTCGACTCCACTCCTCAGCGTTCTTTAGGCTCTATAATGACTACAATTTTACACCTGTCGATCAGAGAGCTGCTGTGTTGCCTAAAGTCTCGCCACCTTTGAACTAGTCTATTCTTAAAAAAAAGTGAAAAAAGAATTTTGTATACGATTGGTGAAACTCATCCCCAGATCGTTTTTAAGGGTGGGGAGTGTTATATGTCATGCGAGTTCCTTTTATACAAGTTTGTCACTCACCAATATGTTCTGAATGATCTACTGAGGAGAAAAAGAGTAATGAAATGGTTCTGAAAATCGAAAAAAATTAATTTCGCATACGTACAAAGTTAAAATAATCAAGAAAATAATTCATGAGTAGATGCATTACACTCTCTACTAACAATTATTATTTAATCATTTTCTCAAAATAATTAGGAAATATGAAGAGATACATCAGTTCTGAATTTTTTTTATTAGGATTAAGGGTTAATATCGAAGATTTGGGTAAAAAAAAAAAAACAAACCTCCGTTGAATTCATAGCCGTGGGCAAGGTCAAGATATATGTATAGGGAAAATTACACTTTGACGCCCACAATTATGGCTCTTTTTCACATTGTCCTCTAAATTATTATGTTTCTCACATTAATTCCACCCTCTACTATATGATTAATTGCACATTGCACTAATTATTAACGTCTGTCATAAATTTGATTAAAAAATATTTTACTTTATCCCCCAAACTATATAATTTTTTTTTTTTCTATTTTGACCGATAAGTTGACAATTTTTGTCCAAAAAAATAGCAAACGTTTTATGTTTGGGGCAATGCGAATAATTCAAATAGTTAAGAACACGATGTTGCAAACTCATGTATACCAAAAGTTATTATTGAAATTTGATAGCTAGCACATACAACTAGGGCTGCCAAGGATTGGATCTTGATTTATTCAGATTCAAATCCGATAAAAAAAAATTGAGTTTTAAATCCAATCAGTTTATCTGACGAATTTTAAAATTTTAATCCATATACACATAATAATCAGATGTCCGATCCAATCAGAAATTTGAATCCCAATAAAATTTTACAAAAAATTAATAATTTATTGAATTTAAGTTAATTTTCAACCTAATTTAATCAACCAATCATTATATTCAATAATTTCTGTTTAATTTCATACCAATTTTATCAATAATTTATCTAAGTATGTATGTATATAATAATAATTTTTCTCAATTATATATATATATATATATATATATATATATATATATATATATATATTTATTTATTTATTTATTCGATCGAATTTACATATATCTAAATTCAAATCCGTTTAAAAAAATTTAATTGAATTCAGATCGAATCCGAAAAAACAAATTACAATATTAATTCATATCCAATTAAATGAACTCGAATTTAAATCCAATTTGGATTAAAAGTCGCTCCACCTAGGCACAGCACAAGATTGCCTTGTTTATTTATTGATAAAAGCAGGCCAAAAGTGCTTATGGTCGGCTGGTAAACCAAACTAATATCGTCACCATTATTTTTTATTCTGACCAAATTAGGCTCCATCCCACTTGGCAAACAACCGAGTTCAAGCATTAGCATCTCATCTATGTTCCACTCACTTTCTGACCTAATATATGACGTTCTTTCTTGGGGTTAGACTTATTATGAAAGTGTTATTTTTTAGTATTATATCAAAAATTAATTTAAAATAAGTGTGAAATTATGACTTATTATAATGAGATAGACTACAATAGAATTTTTTTGAGCCATAAATTTAGATATATATCTAACTTATCTCAGCCGTAACTCCGAACTTGATTCTAAATGAATTATAACTAACTCATATATATTTTCAAATTTTTGTACAATTTTGAAGTTGGTATGGTAGTTTCAACCTCTTACCCATGTCAAAAAACACTAGATATTTAATTCCATAATTTAGGTGTTATGAGAGCATCTCCAACAGATGATCTAAAACACACAAAATTTTCAAATTTTAAATATTTAACCCCAAAATTCCATTCCAATAGATAATCTTCAAAACATCTAAAATAACATTTTGCTACAATGATATGAAAAAAAAATTTATAATATTTTCTCTCTCTTCCTCTCCTTTCTTTCGTTCTCTCTCTTTCTCTTTTTTACTTTTCTCAAAAAAATATAATACAAAAGAAATGAGAAATAATATTTTAAAAAGTAGTTAAAAATCACTACAAAAAAAATAACTTTTAGCCGCTAAATTTAGATTGTAGCTACAAATAATGTCACTGAATGAATATGTTTGTTGGCAAAAAATTATTATTGCCATTGAAAGTATGATGTTAAAATTATTTAGCTATCATAATTATTTGTCACCACTAAATATATATAATTAGTGGTGAAAAAGTATTGTTGTCACTGAACATATGATAATAAATATAATTAGTGATAATTTAAATGTTGCAACAAAAACACATTATTAATTCATCACTAATTCCAAATATTTAGTGACAATAATTTAAATTTAGTCACTAAAAATACAAAATTTTAGTGATAACATTTTTTAGTTACAGCAACTATGCCCTATTTTTAGCTACAATTTTTTTTTTTTTTGCCATTGAATGTTAATTTTAGTACACCGTACAAAATTTGGGCATTTAATAATACATTCACCTCCACCACATTGTCGATCTCTCTCACTGTCTTCTCTCACCGTTTCTCTCTCTCTCTCTCTCTCACGTCGAACTCTCAATTCCTTCTCTGTCACGATTCCAACTGGTTTGAAGACTCCCTCAAAGACACCTCCATCGCCACCACCGCACTGGTAATCTCTTTATTCAAAACCCTCAATTTCATCTAATTACATAAATACTTTCAGATCTCATCAACCTCTAACAACGTCGATCTGATCTCCGATCTCGGAATCCGAAACCCTAAGCTCGATGGCTAGGGTTGCCTCTGCACTTTTTTTTCTTGACATCAAGGGCCATGTTCTAGTCTGGCGCAATTACCAGGTGTTCTATTGAAGTGAATTTGAATTTAAAAAAAAAAATTAAGATCTCTAATTTATGACAAATTTATGTTTTTATTTAACCTTATGTGTAGTTTCTATATTTTATTGACCTGGATTTAGAACACTTTCATGTTCAAATAGAAAACTGTTGAATTAATAAGATTAGTGATTCAATGAAGCTGAATTGGAGTTTTCATTTACTTAGATTTCAAATTGATTTTAGATTTGTAACATTGAATTAAGCTAGAGATAGCTTATGTTTGCTGATGATTTGTATAAATTGCAATTCTCATACGAGGTTTCTTTGTGAAATCTACTTGAATCTGCTCATTTGTTCTGTTTCAATTGCAACTGTTTAGTTTTGAGGTGTAAAGTCAGTTGAAGCGGAACTACTTATGATTCTTGTGGAGTTTTGATCTATTTTAGGATGATCCTGAGTCTCAAGATCCAGTTGTGTATGATAATGGCGTCACATATGATATATGTTTATACAGCACAACAATTTATTTCTAATAACCGCATCGAGGCAGAACTGCAATGCCGCCAGCCTTCTTTTATTCCTACACCATGTAGTTGATGTAAGCACTATAAGTGATTAAAGATATGTGCTTCCGGTTTATAATCAACATGCATTCATGCGATTTTAATACGTAATTGATAGGAAGAAGACTTTTATACTGCCTCTTCATGTCTCTGGACAGGGGGATTGAAGACTGTACAGATTAGTGGTTTTTTTTTGGAGTGATTAAAGCCTTGAATTTTAGGTTTTTCATTGTTTTGATACAGAATCTTTCTTCATCTAGTTGCTCGATATTTACCCTGTGTTAATTCATATTTTTTGTCACTAGTCCTCTGAGCAAGTAGAGCAGCTTCCCTGAAATATGCTCTATGCTCAGATTTCTGTAGTGGAGTCTTCTCTCTTTTTGATCAAAGAGTTGTTCTCTGTGTCTAGAAGTTCTTTTGTTGATCTCTGAGATGGAGTGTTCAGGTATATTTTGTTAGCTCCTTTTGTTTTTATGGCCCACATGATGATGGGTTGTGCCCCTGTTTTGGAGCTTCTTAATTATTGTTTCGTTGTCGCTTTTTTTTTATTGTTTCAAGACTAAAGATCTAATAATTTGTCAAAAAAAGAATATGTAGTTGAGACTTGATTGTTATGCAATAACTTTTTTTGTTCATTCATACTTTTTGATGATGACGCATTGTACATGTACCATTTAACGATGCTAATATCAAAATATTATTTTCACATGATTTGGTTTGAGAAATATATCTTTAAAAGCGAGAGTTTATTTGAGTTTATTATTTTTACGTACTGGACTGTTTTCTGCTATGTCAGTTAGCAGTTGCTGAGGTGTTTTGGTGAAGCAGATGTGCTGGTGCTGCATCTCTGTGATGTGCTGCACTCTGTGTTGCTATGTTGAAGCTATGCTGCTGTGAAGGATGGAAGTTGAAAATGGAGGAAGACTGCTCTTACAACAGGATTAGTCCAAGATCAATAGGCAGGATTTGCAGGTTCAACAGCTGGACAGAGAGGGGTTTGCCTCCTTTTCTGTTCAGGTGTACTGTTATCTTGGAAGTACTGCAACTGCTTCTATGTACTACAAAGGATGAGGAAGATGGTGAGTTCTGATTAAGGGCCAGAGACTGAGCTTGAGGGTCAGCAAATGCAGTAGCTGTACAGGAAATTTTTTAGTTGTTTTTCTTGTAATAGAATTTTGTAACAGTTTTTCTATTTTTCCTGTTAAAACAATTATTGTTTTTTGATTCTTGTAAATTTTGAGATTTATTCAATAAATTTTTTCTGTTTTTTTTAAAAAAAAAAAATTATGCGATAAGTTTCTTTATTCATTTTTAATGTATTAATTAGTAATGACAATAAGTTGTCAAAAAAATCATGTTTTAAACTTTAGTGGTGAATTTAATTGTGGGTAAAATGTATACTTTTAAACGCAATTAATTATTGTCATTAAAAGTCAGGTTTTAATCGGGTTTTTAGTTGTGATATAGTATATTTTAGTGGCAAAATTTATTTTACTTGCTACAATAATTATAGCGGCTAAAAATTTCACATTTAGTGACATTTTTCATGGTACGACTAAAATTTCACATGTAGTGGCAACAATTAAATGTCATAGTTAAATGATTTAATCACACACATATTGATACGGTCTAGTGGCAATAAAAATATTGTCACTGAAGTATATAGTGACAATTTTTATACCTTTAGCCACAATAATTTTCGCGAGTAAAAGATCAATTTCTTGTAGTGAATGTAAAAAATCTGTTGGAGTGTGTATTGAAAAAATTAGTAACTAAAATAGAATATATTATTTTTTGGGTAACTAAAATAGTTTTTATTGTTGGAGAAGCTCCGAGAAAGAGATAAAGAGGAAAGGAAAAGTTATAAAACCCGTGGTAGTGGTCATATTGACTCAAGCCACATCTAAATGCTTGGCAAGCAATTGACGAAGCTGTGCTGGTAACACTTCATAAGTCAAAACCTTCCCAATATGTATAATTGGAATTTTCTATTTTTTCTGTTTTTAACTCTAAGATATAGTTTAAGTTGTAACAAGAATGACCTATAAACTCAGATGTTTTGAGTTCGAATTTTAATAATTTTTTAAAGTCAAGTCACAAAGATTTATCCCTCATAAATATTTTAGTTCAGGGGTGAATGATCTGTTTTTTATTAGATCAAAAAAGGGATTAATTAAGATGTGTACCCCGTTGAAAAAAACAAAAAGAAGGATTGTGATTTTGGTGGTCCTTAAAAAAGACCATATTTCTTGATTTGGATGTATCATTCCAAACCAGATTTACCCATTTTCAACAATTTCGAGATCAAACCCACTACGAATGGAGACTCATACTCAACATTACTTGGTCAAATAAAACAGCTTCGAGAAAGCCTTTTTGAACTTCTCTTAAGAGTGTGGGTAGGTAAGGTCCTGTCTGGTGCTCGTGCTTATGTGTGTTCAATGATCATTTCTTCCTAAGCAACCTGAACTATAAACAAGAGTATCTCTTACGAGGGTGAATGAATGATTTCTCTTTTGTGAATGAGCTTTGAACTCGATTTTCAAGTTTTTTCCTCCTGTAAAATGAATAAATTGTTCAAGATCAAAGTGTTTCAATCGAAAGCACTCCGATGTTTAAATCAATAATAAAATTGAGTAAACAGTGAGAAGACAATAAGAGTTTAGCGTACCTTTCACTTTGGCTCCTTATGTCTTTTATAGAATGTCCTTTAATTAGGGTTTTCATGATTTATGATTCAAGGTGGTACACCTTCCTTTAATTAGGTGATTCTGTTCAAAAAGTTACTGAGATTTCTCCAACAATTTTTTCTACTGAGCCTATGATCTTGCCTATTCATTCAACTAGAATGTCTGAATTATAAGCATCTTTTTAACACCACGTTTGTTGTTTTAAACAATTCTGCTTTCTCATGTGACTAGTCTTGTCACCCTCAATTGAGATCATTTAATGTTATCACACGTGTCGTAAAAGGTACACCCCCTTCATGAACTTAATTAATCATAGTCTTGATTTCACAAGTTTCAACATTTATTGAAATTTACTATTTATATAATAATTGTAATTAATGAAATCTATATTTTAAATTTATATTTTAAGTCTAAATAACATTTTTCTTAATTTTTTTAGAGGTGGATGGCCTGTGGAAGATCTGCAAGATAAATAAAACAACCAAAAGGGCTCTAAACAGAAATGGCCGGCGACTTTTCGATACTTAGGTTAGTTCTAGATTAGAACGGCCGGTGACTTTCCGATGCTTAGCTTAGAAAAGATGGAGAAGTTGGTAAACTATAAGAGGTTTGTGGGTTTAAATGATCATGAACATGGGACTATCAATAGTATTTTGGTCTTTTATTTCTGGTTGCTTAATTCCGAACACACATGCACGTATATAAATATTTTAAAATAGTTATTAATATGTAAAGTTAAAAAATAGATCTAATAATTCTAAGGAGTAACTCAAGTGATAACAAGTATGATGTGTAAACCCTAAGTTCGAATTTTTTGATAACTTGTTGAGGTCAGACTACGAGGGATTTTATAAATACCCTAATTAATTTCAGTGTAGATGACTTGCCATTGACGTGATTGGAGAGAAGATTAGTTGAGGTGTACTTAAGTTAATCCGGACACTCCTGAATGTTGAAAAAAAAGGGTAAACCCAATTATTATTTCGGTTACATAAGTACTTTCAAAAATACGTTGTCAAACAATGCTTAATATGCACATAATTTTAATTTGTTTTTGTTTTTAACTCCAAAGAGATAGTTCAAGTAGTAATGAGAATAAATTATAAATTTAGCCGTTTTGAATTCGAATTTTGATAATTTTTTGGGGTCAAGTCATAAGAATTTATCCCTTATAAATATTTTAGTTCTGGTGTAGATGATCTGTCTTTAATTGAACCAAAAAAGAGATTAATCGAATAGTGTATAAATTGATTCAGATATCCTTGACCGTTGAAAAAAAAAACAAAGATTGTGATTTTGGTGGTCCTAAAAAAGCCCGTATTTTTCTTGATTTTGAATGTATCATTCCAAACCAGATTTACCCATTTTCAACAATTTCGGGATCAAACCCACTGATAATGGAGATCGGAGACTCATAGTCAACATTACATAGTCAAATAAAACAGCTTCGAGAAAGCCTTTTTGAACCAAAAGGGTTTGTGCGTGCAAGATCCTGCACAATATAAAAAACGAGAACAGATCTCTCCCTTGGTGAACTTTGAGTGAACCGGTTGAGTGACCAACCACGCCGCTTGGAACAGCCTGCGAGGTCCGGTGGTAACCTGGAACGGCAACGGGAGACCCTGGGGAAACGGGAGAACGATCCTGTGAGGCTGAAAGGAGTTCCTGGAACAAAGAAGAACAAGTTAGAAGGGCGCCGGAGTGTTTTCCGGCGTATCCCCTCCGACGGTCTAGTCAGTCTTTGAGTGAGAGAGAGGAAGGAGAAAACACTGAGAAAAATGTATTGTAGTAGAGAGTTTGTTGTTGCATACCCGCTTTGCCTTTTGCAAGGAGTATTTATACCTTAAAAGCTCATGATTGTTGTCAGTGTCGTCAGTAGGTGATCATTAGGCTCAGGTAGCGTGTGCATTGATTTTGATGAGGAATGTCTTCTCTAATTAACTGCTCGGGGTCCCGAGCAATCAATGCTGGATCATCGGGATGCCGACGGTACAATGTGCTCCTCTCGGGGAGGATGCAATAAATGCTCTGTAACAGGAGCATTTATTGTCTTTCATTTCCAAGCCTTACCGCATTGAATGCGGTCTCATCAAGGGAATGGTGCAATTAATTGTTTGCTTTCTCAAAGCGCGTGTCAGCAACAACATGCGATTTGTCTGTCTTTGATGTGATATCATATGCCACGCGTCCATCCCCTATTGGCTGTGACCTCTGTATTCCAGTATGTTCTGACATTACTTGTGTAAGACGAGGTCATGATCAATAGCCTAGACTAGCCTAGGCTAATGACCTGTACGTCAATAGCTTATCCTGGAGTAGAGGAAGCGTCCAGGATGGGGGTACCTCTCGGTACCGAGGAAAGGCTCATCTCGGGAGACCGAGGGAGGTATGCCGACCGAGGTACGTATCAGACCGAGGCCACGTGTCGGTTGTAAAATATACTGAATGTATGATCCTATATGCCAGTACCTCGGGGGCGAGGACATTCGTGCGCCGATGGTGCTTGATCTTAACAAGTGTTTTAGTAAAACCGAGGACACGTGTCTTCATCATAGGGTATTTCAGAAAAGTCCCATCAACTGCCCCCCAGCCTTCGATCTTCTGACACCGAGGACACGCGTCGTAAGGAGACGAAGGGTTTTCCAACAACCACCAGTACATCATCATTGTCTCGAGCTGCTTTCCCCGACTTGGGATGTCGTGCGCATTAAATGCGCCGTTTCGTTTTTCGCGCTCAATGATGAAAATTGCCTCTATATAAAGGGGGCTCCTCTTCCGTTTTCCTCGTTTTGCCATTTCGAACTTCCTCAAGAGAGCTTCTTCTTGAATCTTCGCCGGAGTTTTGTTTCTTCTTCCATCGTCGACTGCCCATTCTTTCTTAAAATCTTAAAGCCAGCAGACCCATCGTTGATTCTGAACTTTCTGGAGGGAGTCGCTTTAAGGTTTCCCAGAAAAAAACTCCGTTTTGACATTCGGGTGAGTTTCAGAATCCCCTTTCTTTTCTTCCTCCTAGCTTTTTGTTTTCCGATTGACCGGAGGTGTCATCCGGTTGATACATAGCGATTTAACCCTCGGGAAACTTCCTCAGGGATTTTCAAGAACAAATACCCTCTTCTTTCTTACTTTTTTAGAGATGTCTCGTCGTCGCCCTGCTCCCGAGAATCCTCAGGCTGGTTCTTCGGGGTCGGGGAAGTATAAAGTAAAGGGCGATGTGCAGATCAATAGGTTTAGGGCCAAGTACGGCATTCCCCCGAGCGTAGATGTAGAGGATTATGACCTGGTGGTGCACTCTTCTACCCTCGGGACCGAGGATGCCATGCCCTTCTATACTAAGGCCATAATAGAGGGAGGAATTAGGTTTCCTTTACCCCCCTTACTCCTTCAGTTCCTCTCTCATTTCCGCCTCTTTCCCGGGCAATGTTGCCTCAATGTCTTCCGAATAATCATGGGGGTCTTAGAGCTCAATAGGCGCCTCGGGGTAAATATTGGGCTCAACGATCTCCTTTTTTGTTATTCCCTCCTGAGAGTCATGCCTCACCAACACTTCTACCTCAAAGCCAGGGACCCCTCCATGTACCTTGTAACCCATCTTCCTGACTCGGACAAGGGGTACAAGGATGATATTCTTATTTTCAAGGGATCTTGGCAGAGAGGTGTTGGTCCCGAGTATAACGACTTGTTATGCCCCCTGGAGTGGAGAACGACAAGTACGTCGGTTCCTTCGGGTTTACTATTTCGTTTTCCAGATTTCCCTTGTTCATGACTACTTTCTTGTTTGTGCAGATATCCCTGCTCGGGAGACAGCTCCTCCCCCTCGGTCGCTGGTGAACTTCCGACCTAGTCACGGTTT
Organism: Ilex paraguariensis; assembly: GCA_963454935.2. NCBI lineage: Eukaryota > Viridiplantae > Streptophyta > Magnoliopsida > Aquifoliales > Aquifoliaceae > Ilex > Ilex paraguariensis. Next base: position 76,414 of record CAUOFW020007680.1, on the reverse strand, counting down.
GGAGATTTACGGGTGACGACGGGTTCGGCCGGGCTGCCCACGTCCTGCTGAATTATACCCCGGGTATAAGAAATTTTCACAGCTTCCTCAGCCTTTTGAGCCTTCGCGGTGGTCTGAACTCTTCGATCAGGCGGCGAGGTTAGAGGTTGAGGAAAACTTGGAGGAAGACCCGGACCGGGCTTCGGAGGCAGAGGTAGAGGGAGTTGCTGAAGAGCTCGGGGTCAGAGAGGACGTTGTTCCTTCGGACGCCGAGGTGGGGACTTCGGGAGGAGACTTGTGGCCAGACTTCCAAGTTCTTCAATCTCTGGACGCCGAGGACGCCCTTGAGGTCGCGATGTCCAGTACTCCTCGCATCGACCTGGGGTTCCTGAGGCAGAGGCAAGCCCTTGCAGCCGGGAGGGGTCGAGGAACGACCGGTGGCACTCCATCTGCGGGGACCAGTTCCAACCCATCCTCAAGGGTCCTCGGTCGGGGTCAGGTGCGAGACCGGGATCCTCAAGTGGAGGAGGAGAGAAGGGTCAAACATCGGCATGATGGGCTCGGCCGAGGATCCAGGGCACCTCCCGCTCAGCAGCAAAGCGGGAGAGGCCGTGGGTTACCCCCTGCTCCTCCACAACAGCAGCAGCAGCAACAGCAACGACAACAGCAACAACAGCAGCAGCAGGCCTCCCCTTCCCTTCCGCCGACAGTGGAAGCCGCGGAGTGGAATCCCCGAGCCACTGATCACATGAACCGAGTGATCAGGGTCGATGATTCCATTCTGCTGGATCCTCATGTCGCCCATGCAGTGAGTGAGACACTGCATTTCGAGGCTGACATGGCGGCTCATAGGGGGCGTTCAACGAACGTGTTGTTCCGCTCCATCATCCAAAACTCCCTGGTGGTAAGTTCCTTTTCTTTGGTTTCTTTTCTCTTGCTTTCCATTTTTGTGATAACACTTTTTTCCCTCCTTTGCAGGCTACCCAGCAGATCTCCGTAATAGCTGCTCGGTACCATGGGTCCAGGATGGACCTCCAGCGGGCCCGAGATCAGAAGGAGGAGGCGGAGGCGGCCCTCTCCCGAGCAATGGAGGATGTGGCTGCCAGGGATTCTACCTTGGCGGGGCAGGCTGCTCAAATCGAGCAACTCCTCAAGGACGCCGAGTCGGCAAAGGTTGGCGCTGAAAAGCTAAGTGCTGCCCTTGCCGATGCTGAGGGGAGGATAACCGAGCAGACGCGGCGACTTTCTGCTGCGGAGGAGAGGGCGGTAGGCTCGGAGGAAAACTGTCTGGCTCTCACCCAGGAGCTGGACAGGATCAGAGCCGAGGAGCTGAACAGAAAATCGGAGGAGCAACTCCTGGAAGAGTTTGCCGATGATGTGCTCCCCGCTCTTGAGGAAAACAGCAAAGAATTCTTCAAGAAAGGGTGGGACGAGGCGCTCCAGTCTGCTGGAGTCCCATCAGACTCCCCGCTCTTCCAAATGCACAAGTATGTGCCCTCGGCAGAGATGGCACAGGCAGAAGCACAGGTTGCTGCCGAGGATGAAGTCCCAACGCCGATGCAAATCTCGGCGGATCCCCCCGAGGCGGTGATAGTGGACTTGTCCGATCCGAGGACGCTCCGCCGGACCATGCTCCTGAACCCCAAGTTGCCCAAGCTACTCCTGTTGCCGAAGTACCTCTCCTGCCTCCTCCAGAAGCTTCTCAACCATTTATCGCTGACTCGCCCTCGGCTGAAGTTCTGGAGATGCCTGGAGCCAGATGAAAGTCTTTTTCTTTTGGATTGTACCCCTTGTATTTTCTTTTGTAGCCTTTGGGGACGCAAAGCCCCTATTTCTTGAAATAAATCATTAGTATTTCTTTCCTTTTTCTGTGTACAGTAATGTTTTGCTCTCTTCTTTTCTTTTTTTTTTTTTGAACCGTCTTCGGGGCTGCTCGCCCATTCTAGAGGCAAGTTTTGTGCTGCTTCGGGGACAGGAGTCCTTGTACTTTGTCCCCAGGGCCTTGCCCTTCCAGGAGGCTTGCTCCTGTATATGCTTCGGGGACAGGAGTCCTTGAACTCTGTCCCCAGGGCCTTACCCTTTCAGGAGGCTTGCTCCTGTATATGCTTCGGGGACAGAGTCCTTGAACTCTGTCCCCAGGGCCTTACCCTTGCAGGAGGCTTGCTCCTGTATTGCTTCGGGGCAGGAGTCCTTGAACTCTGTCCCCAGGGCCTTACCCTTGCAGGAGGCTTGCTCCTGTGTTTGCTTCGGGGACGAGAGTCCTTGAACTCTGTCCCCAGGGCCTTGCCCTTGCAGGAGGCTTGCTCCTGTGTTTGCTTCGGGGACGAGAGTCCTTGAACTCTGTCCCCAGGGCCTTACCCTTGCAGGAGGCTTGCTCCTGTGTTTGCTTCGGGGACGAGAGTCCTTGAACTCTGTCCCCAGGGCCTTACCCTTGCAGGAGGCTTGCTCCTGTGTTTGCTTCGGGGACAAGAGTCCTTGAACTCTGTCCCCAGGGCCTTGCCCTTTATCTTTGTCGTTGGCAAGCATTTGAGGGAGAGAATACTTCAAAAGTAATACTTCTTTAGATTCATAACATTCCATGGTCGTATTACAAGTTTTCCATCCATGTCTTCTAATCTGTACGACCCGGCGCCCCCGATTGATATTACTTTGTAAGGCCCTTCCCAGTTAGGTCCCATTTTTCCCTCTGTTGGATCGCGGGTATTGGCCGTTACCCTTCTGAGGACCAGATCGCCTATTCGGAATTCTCGAGCCTTGACCCTTCTGTTGTATAGTTGGGAGATCTTCTCTTGATACTTAGTTATCCTCAGGGCGGCTTCCTCCCTTCTTTCTTCCACTAGGTCCAGATCCAATCCCAGTTGACGGTCATTCCCCCCTTCGTCGAAAGCTTGGGTCCTTATGGTCGGGAGCCCTACTTCGAGGGGTATGATCGCCTCCATCCCGTATGCCAGGGAGTATGGGGTTTCCCCTGTCGAGGACCGAGGGGTGGTCCTGTACACCCACAAAATGTTTAATAGCTCTTCCGCCCATTTTCCTTGGCTTTCTCCAACCTCTTCTTGATCCCATTGACAATTGTCTTGTTGGAGGCCTCTGCCTGGCCGTTGGCTTGAGGATAGGCAGGGGTGGAGTAGAAATTACGGATCCCGAGTTGCTCGCAGAAAGACTTGAAGCGCCCGCCAGTGAACTGAGTCCCGTTATCCGACACCAGTGCCCGAGGAATCCCAAACCTGATGATTATGTTCTCCCAGACGAACTTTTTGGCGTCTATGTCTCGGATATGAGTCAACGGCTCCGCCTCTACCCACTTGGTGAAGTAATCTGTGGCCACAATGAGGAACTTTCTATTTCCCGGAGCCTTAGGCAGGGGTCCAACCAAATCGAGCCCCCACTGGGCGAATGGCCAAGGGCTGGTCAGGGGGTGTAAGTCCCCCGCGGGTTGCCTGATTGCAGGGGAGAACTTCTGACACTGGTCGCATTTTTGGACGTATGCGCGCGCATCCCTTTGCATTCGCGGCCACCAATATCCCTGAGACATAATGCGGTGCGCCATAGATCGCCCCCCAGAGTGCCCCCCGCATATTCCTTCATGTACCTCATAGAGAAGGTCTTGTACCTGGTCTTCTTGGACGCATAGCAAGTAAGGCCCTGAGAAAGACCTCCGATACAGTTTCTGATCCGGAGAGACCCAAAATCTTGGAGCTTTGAGTTTTATCTTTCTTGCTTCCTTTGAACACTCCGGGAGATCTCCTGTTGTCAGGAACTTGAGAAGGGATCAATCCAACTGGCGGCCTGTGTGCGTCCTGGATGACCATTGCCTCGGGAGCATGGTCTATGCAGGATGTGGGAAGATATTCAATGGTGATCCTGCGCGACTGGGAGGAGTCCACCGCCGAGGCTAGACAAGCCAGGGCGTCGGCATGTGTGTTCTTGTCGCGGGACACTTGCTTGATTTCAAACCGGCCGAACCTTTGGATTACGGTCGTCGCCTGGTGATGGTACGCCTTCATCCTAGGGTCCCTCGTTTCGAACTCTCCGTTGACTTGATTGACCACCAGCATAGAATCGCAATGCACGATCAAATCGGTAACTCCAGTCGCCTCAGCTAACCGAAGTCCTGAGATGAGTGCCTCGTATTCAGCTTCATTATTCGAAGCCTTGAATCCCAGCCGAATGGCCTGCTCCGCAATAATCCCATCTGGAGAGGTCAGCAAGACACCGATTCCGGACCCCTTACTATTTGACGAACCGTCCACATACAAGAGCCATGGCGATCCTTCATAATTCGTTGGAGACGCTAAGTCGGGAGGAGGCGGTCCTTCTAGAACGGGATGCTCCCCCGAAAACTCAGCTATGAAGTCTGCCAATATCTGACCTTTTATCGCAGTTCGGGGTTTGAAATGAATGTCGTGCTCCCCCAACTCCACTGCCCACTTGGAAATCCTTCCGGAGAGTTCCGCCTTCTCAAGATTGCTTTCAAGGGCTGATCGGTCAGGACAGTGATTGGGTGCGCCTGGAAATAATGCCGCAGTTTCCTGGCAGTGGTGACCAAGGACAGAGCCAGTTTCTCCAGGGGTAGATATCTTGTCTCGGCATCCAGGAGTGCCTTGCTTATATAGTAAATTGGCTTCTGGCGGTGCTCATGCTCACGGATAAGTACCCCGCTTACCGCAAACTCAGAAACTGCCAGGTACAGGAACAACATCTCCCCCTGGATGGGGACGGACAGGGTTGGAAGAGTCCTTAGGTATTCTTTGATCCCAGCCAGGGCGTCCTTGCACCCCTGGCTCCACATATTCTTCCCAGCACTCTTGATTGCTCCAAAGAAGGGTTTGCATTTATCCGAGGAGCGTGAGACGAAACGGTTAAGTGCAGCCAGCATCCCTGTGAGTTTCTGGACTTCTCGGACGGTGCGAGGGCTTCGGATGTCCAGGATTGCTTTAATCTGATCCGGGTTGGCTTCGATTCCTCGTTGACTAACCAGATATCCGAGGAATTTTCCTGACTCCACTCCGAAAATGCACTTCGCCGCATTCAGCTTCAGCCCATACTCCCTGAGGGTGGAGAAGGTATCCGCCAAATCTGTCAGATGATCACAACTCCGTTTGCTCTTTACCAGCATATCGTCTATGTAGACCTCCATGGTGTTGCCGATCTGCTTTTTGAACATCCGATTCATCAGTCTTTGGTATGTTGCCCCGGCGTTCTTCAGTCCAAACGGCATCACTTTGTAACAATAAACTCCCTTCGGAGTGATAAACGCCGTCTTTTCTTGATCCGGGGCATAGAGAGGGATCTGATGATATCCTGCTCGGGCATCCAGGAAGTCCATTCGTTCATATCCGGCTGTGGCATCTACCAGCTGGTCCACCTTTGGCAGGGGGTAGTCATCCTTGGGACATGCCTTGTTTAGATCTGTAAAATCTACGCAGACACGCCATTTCCCCCCTTTCTTCTTTGCGCATACCGTATTGGACAGCCATTCAGGGAACTGTATCTCTCGAATGGCGTCAGCCTTCAGGAGTTTGTCGATTTCCTCGTTGACCGCGTTGGTGTGATGCGGGGCCATGCGTCGTGGCCTCTGCTTGACTGGCTTGTGCGACGGGTCAACATGCAGCCTGTGAGTGATTATCTCGGGGTCTACCCCCGTCATTTCCATCTCGTTCCAGGCGAACACGTCTGTATTTCCCCTTAGGAACTCGATCATCTCCTCCTGTTCGGCTGTAGGCATCGAGGTCCCCACTAAGAAATACCTCTCTTCTTCTCCCTCTACCAAGGGCACCTTCCGGAGGTCTTCAACCGACCGTTCAGTCGGGTCTATCCGGGGGTCATCCATTCCTGGACGCCCGGACTGTAATTGCTATTTTTCCATAATCTCTTCCGGTGCTCGCCCCTTCTCCTGGCTGGACGCCCCGGCTCGGACGGCCGAATAAAAACAGTTCTTCGCAGACGCTTGGTCCCCCCGGATCTCCATGATACCCTCTGGCGTGGCGAACTTTAACTTCTGGTGGAAAGTGGAGTGCACCGCTCCCAACGCATGCAGCCATGTTCGCCCCATAATCACGTTGTAAGGAGAGTCCGTATCGATCACCACAAACTCGGTGTCGATGATAAAGGGACCAGTGGCAACTGGCAATGTGATTTTCCCCACGGGCAAGGCGAATGAGCCGTTGAACCCGATGAGGGGTGTCCTGACTTTGGTGAGGTCTTTGGGGCCAAGACCCATCCGTTTCAAGGTTTCGAAGTACATCACCTCCGAGGAGCTTCCTGAGTCTATCAAAATCCTCTTGACATCGAATTTCCCAATCTTCAGGGTCAAGACAAGGGCGTCGTTATGAGGGATCACCACGCCTGCCAAATCCGCGTCGGAGAACGTAATGCCAAGCTCACCCATCCTGGCCCTTTTACTTGATGGCCCCACGTCACCCTCGGCTACCTTCCTTGTAAAAGCTACCCTCTTGAGGTCGGACTCAAGCTCCTTGGACGTGGGGCGCTCCAGGGGACATACATGGATGACATCTATGACGTTGTTCGGCTCCTCGGTCGGGGCATGGGCTCGTCTCTCTTCTGGCCTGGGCTCTATGTATTCTTTCAAATGTCCGTCTCGGACCAAGCTTTCCAAGAACGATTTGAACACCCTGCAGCTTTCGGTGCGATGCCCAACATCCCGGTGATAGGAACACCTAACCCTTTGATCTCGGGTGAGGGGTCGCCCTGCATCCTGGGCGGCCATTTGAAGAACGGCTCGTGCTTGATTTTATGGAGCAACTTGAAGATGGGTTCCTTGAAAACAGTGTGAACTCCTCTGGACGAACCCCCTGGATGGGGTAGCAATCCCTTTCGAGGAATATCTTCGCGCTCCTTCTCCTTTCTCTTAGACTGGAGGGCTCGGCCTTTGTTGCTTCCCATCTCGTCCTCGACCCTCGAGTACTTGTTGATCCGGGCCATCAGTTCCCCCATATCCGAGGGAGTCTTCTTGGTCAGGGATCGGTACAGGTCCGTGTCCCTCGCCAAGCCGAGCCGGAAAGATGCTGCTGCCATGACCTCCGAGCAGCCTTCTACCTCATTGACCTCTTCCCAGTATCGGATGGCGTACTGGCGAAGAGTCTCGGATTCCCTCCGTCTGAGGGTCAACAATGATCCAATGTCTTTGGGGCGCTTACTCCCCGTAATGAATCGAGCCAGGAACTGCCTAGTCAATTCCTTCCAGGACCCAATACTGTTTGGGTGAAGCGTCTCGAACCATTTCATCGCAGAGTCCCCCAAGCTCATAGGGAACACTCGGCATAGAAACCGTTGGTCCGAATGATAGAGGGACATCATCTGCTTGTATTGCCTGATATGGGCTTCGGGGTCGGACCGCCCGTCATAGGTTTTGAACCGCGGCACGACGAACTTTCTTGAGACCTCCATCTCACTGATTTCCCTCGTAAAGGGTGTTTGTATGACTTCGTCCTCGGCCTCATCCTGGACAGTCTTACCCTTTCTCCGGGAGTCTAATCGGGCTCTGAGATCGACTTCTTCCCTGACGGGATGCCTTCTGAAGTCCCTGAGTTCATTGGTAAGCCCCTCATTTCCTAGGCGTCGTGTGGATTGGGTTGAGTCCTCCTCGGATTCATCTCCCTTCCTCCGTCTGGACAAACCTCGTCGGAGATCGTCCAGGGCCAATGGCCTTGCTCTCCTGGAATGGTTGTCATGATGATGTTCGCCGGCTCTGGGTCGCTTTGGGGCCCTGGAGCTTTTTGCTTTGTGGTCTAGGTGGTTTCTTAGATCCTTCGTTTCCGCCTCCCGGGCGGGAAGTCCACGGGAAAGGAAGGAATCCCTCGACCCTCCGCCTGAGGCGGCAAACTCGTCGAGCCGGCTAAGGACGTTTACATTGTCCTTCTCCAGCTGACGTAATCTATCGCCAAATTTTTCTTCAATCACCTCTGCCAGTTGACGAGCCAAGGGGGCTGATCCCCCTGACCTGATTCCCATACTGGTTTGAGGGGTAACCCCTCTTGACCGAGTAGAGGCACTTTTATTTGTATTGGTGTGATCCCTTCCTCCGTGATGACAGGGAGCTTGTAACTCGAGACTCCTTTGGTGGGGTCCTTTCCCTTTCTGTCTAGTGTTCACCATGGTCACTGTTCTTTATAGAGAAAAAACTTGGAAAATTAGTCGTTTTCCACAGACGGCGCCAGATTGTGCGTGCAAGATCTTGCACAATATAAAAAACGAGAACAGATCTCTCCCTTGGTGAACTTCGAGTGAGCCGGTTGAGTGACCAACTACGCCGCTTGGAACAGCCTGCGAGGTCCGATGGTAACCTGGAACGGCAACGGGAGACCCTGGAAAAGAGGGAGAACGATCCTGTGAGGCTGAAAGGGGTTCCTGGAACAAAGAAAAACAAGTTAGAAGGGCGCCGGAGTGTTTTCCGGCGTATCCCCTCCGACGGTCTAGTCAGTCTTTGAGTGAGAGAGAAGAAGGAGAAAACACTGAGAAAAATGTATTGTAGTAGAGAGTTTGTTGTTGCATACCCGCTTTGCCTTTTGCAAGGAGTATTTATACCTTAAAAGCTCATGATTGCTGTCAGTGTCGTCAGTAGGTGATCATTAGGCTCAGGTAGCGTGTGCATTGATTTTGATGAGGAATGTCTTCTCTAATTAACTGCTCGGGGTCCCGAGCAATCAATGCTGGATCATCGGGATGCCGACGGTACAATGTGCTCCTCTCGGGGAGGATGCAATAAATGCTCTGTAACAGGAGCATTTATTGCCTTTCATTTTCGAGCCTTACCGCATTGAATGCGGTCTCATCAAGGAAATGGTGCAATTAATTGTTTGCTTTCCCAAAGCGCGTGTCAGCAACAGCATGCGGTTTGTCTGTCTTTGATGTGATATCATATGCCACGCGTCCATCCCTTATTGGTTGTGACCTCTGTATTCCAGTATGTTCTGACATTACTTGTGTAAGACGAGGTCATGATCAATAGCCTAGACTAGCCTAGGCTAATGACCTGTACGTCAATAGCTTATCCTGGAGTAGAGGAAGCGTCCAGGATGGGGGTACCTCTCGGTACCGAGGAAAGGCTCATCTCGGGAGACCGAGGGAGGTATGCCGACCGAGGTACGTATCAGACCGAGGCCACGTGTCGGTTGTAAAATATACTGAATGTATGATTCTATATGCCAGTACCTCAGGGGTGAGGACATTCGTGCGCCGATGGTGCTTGATCTTAACAAGTGTTTTAGTAAAACCGAGGACACGTGCCTTCATCATAGGGTATTTCAGAAAAGTCTCATCAGGGTTCTAAACCGAAATGGCCGCTGCCTTTTCGATACTTTAGTTCTCATGAACGTGTGACTATCAATAGTTTTTTGGTCTTTCTATTTCTGGTTGCCTAATTCGGAACACATATGCACATATACATATATTTTAAAATAGTTGTTAATAGGTAAAGTCAAAAACTAGATCCAATGATTTCAAGGAGCAACTCAAGTGCTAACGGGACAAGGTATAAGTCCAAACGTCATGAATTCGAATTTTGGTAATTCTTTTAAGTTAAGTCATCTAGTTTTGGTGTAGATGACTTTCCATTGACTTGATCGGAGAGACGATTAGTCAAAGTGTGTGTAAGTTGATCTGGATACTCCTGACTGTTGAACAAAAAAATGTAAACCCAATTATTATTTAGCCTACATAAGTACTTCCAAAAAACCGTTGGAATAGGAAGAATATGCATGAATATTCATTACTATCTCTAAACTAGACAGTGATAAAAATAAAAGAAAGAATATGCATGAATCCGAATCTTATCATTGAAGAATAGGAAGTTCTTGCTGCTTAACACCCCCAGTGTCGTTTTTTTTTTTGCACAATTTATAGCAAATGATCAAAAGCAGACAGTGACTGAAAAATTCTCTTTCGAGAGCAGATAAGAAAGATATTTCCAAAGTGAAATATATTGTCCCTAATGATATGCAAGATGTTGAGATACTATCTCGGGTTTTTAAGTAGAAAGTGTTGCAAAAGACGTGTTTTCTTTTGGACTAAATGAACATGATTTGTCGATGATTATACAACTTTTGTGTTTACATTATAGTCAAGAGTCTAAAAACACTTGATTAGTGAACCATATATCTAACAGAAATGAGATAGTAAATTTGGGGCCTGCATGCTTAGCCGGCCAGTTTTCTCTGTGTTCAATAGAGACAACTGGAAAAAGAAAATAAGATGTCCAAACAATTTTGAATGCCGCCTTCTTTTAAATAAATGATTAAAGGTAGAATTATTTCAAAAAAATGGGAAATTGACAAGAGGTATTAGACAAAAAGGGCCGATGTTTTAACTTACATATCAAATCTAACTCTTATTTTTATTTGATCGTGTTATCACATCAGATATTTAGGCATGTCAATGGATTGGGTTTGGATCGGATAATAATGTTTGATTTGAATCTGATTTTAAAAGTCCGATTTAAATCCGATAGATTTTATTTTTGGGTTTATATCTGAGTCCGTGAACAATCCAAAATTCGATCTGAATAATTTAATTAACTAAATTTTAACAAATTATATCTAAATTTCTTTAAATAAGAACTTAATTTCTTTAATAGTATATATATATATATATATATATATATAATTCGGATCAGATCATAATCGATTCGGATATAAGTATATTTAAATCCGAATTGAAATCAGTGAAATATAAGATATTGGCTTTGGATTCGGGGTTGGATTATTAATAAAAAAATATTAATTCATACTCAACTGATCAAATTTGAATTAAAAACCAATCTATTGACAGGCCTACAGATTTGGCCAATATTGGACTGATTTGTGATCAAAATCTACATTGTTCTACTCATTGTTGTAGGACTCGGGCCAAACATGTGAGTCAATCTTAAAATATCATAAACATAAAATTTAGCGTTCACGATGAGTTCTGCCATGTCGGATTTAAATTTTATTAATAAATGTGAATTCCTGTTTAACTAATTTCTAATCGTGTATAATTGAGTTTCTATAGTGTTAAATATTAGCTTTGATTACTTGGATCGCACTGTGTACAGCCGAGTTCACCCATTTTTTGAATAAACCTAACCAGTCAACCCAACTATGATTTGATCTCGGTAAGATTAAACTCTCTTTTTCATATCTATTATGAAGATAAAATTTATGTCTAATAATTTATATCGTATTGATAAATCATGTTGAGCGTCAATAAATATAGTTGCACCTAAGGAGTAATATTTCACCATGATTGCTAAAAGCATTAATATATCGGAGTGGTCATAGAATTGTCTCGAGGGTAAATTAGTAATTTTAATTTGTGCCCACTCCTCTTAATTGACCGAGTTATTTACCATAATATAACAAATTTTAAACAAATTTAATAATTTTCTATACTTTTTAAACTTATTTACTAATCTCTAAAATTTATAACTTGAACCTTAAAAGTTATAACTTAGATCTTAAAAGTTGTAATATGTCTTAAAAGTCGTAAATCTTTTTGGATTGTAAATAAACCCAAAAATTTGTATTTTAACCCACAATATTTATAAATTTTAGTGGTACAATACCAAATTTTTTTTCGGTACCTAGCTTCTCCTTAATAAAATCATTTTTTTTTTTTTTGTTGAAGAGAAAGGAGGAAAGGGTGACCAGTAGATAGTAAATCCCCTTGGACATGACTATAAGAGGTACCCCATTGTGAAATGTTCGATTGGAATCATATCTACTAACTCAAAAAGGTAGTCTATCACTATAACACCATTAAAATCAAACAGTAAACTATGTTACCCTGTTGAATCAAATTATGTTCGATAACCATATAAAAATTAGGAACTACCCTAAATAGATATACCTTATTATTTCATTAACACGGATGGTAACTCACAAACTTTGAGGAGTTGTAAGCTCTAACTAGGGGTGTCTACTGTGTAGGGTTAAACGGTTACGTGTCGAGTTAAATTTGTAGTAACACGACACGACTCGTTTAACCCGTTTAATTTTAAAAAAATTATATTAACAACTTTTAATACTCCACTTTTTTTTACTATCAATTACACTTACATTAAAAAAGAAAAATTTTTATTCAAATCTCATAAATAAAAAAAAAAAAAAAGTAAGAGATTATTGTCTTTTATAAGCAACTCAGCCCTCCTTATCTCTCCTTATTTTATGATGTGGGACAAAATCAAACGGTATTGGTTTGCCTTTGTCTTTGAAGTACTCCTCATCTTGTCTTCTTTGTTTTTGAATTGCTACTTTACTTCTTTTTTTATTGATTTCTTTACTTTTTTTTTTCTTGCTAATTTTTTTAAATAATTATTAATTTATTATTAAATTAATTTTATTTAAACTGATAAACGTGTGATAAACAGTTGGACAGGCCTCACCCGAATACGACTCGTTTATTAAACGTATTTAACGTGTCAATTCGTTTATCACTTAAATTCGTTAAAATCTCACCAAAATTCACTTAATTCGTGTCGATTAATCGTCGAATTTTGAGCCATAATTGCGCAATCTTTTTGCCTCTGACTGTAATGGTTGGATGGTTGGGCTAAAGCTAGGCCTAGATGCTTTGACCTGGATCTAGAAATGGACCAACCATAGCTTTGGATTGGACCCTGCTAAGCTTAGGTCATATTCCTCACCCGAAATGGAGTCTTCGAGCAAGAGTGGATCAATCGTAGCTTAGGCTGCACTACCTTTTCCTTGTTTTTATTTTTTTTTTGCCTTTTTTATGTAATTTCTACATAACTTAATCTCTTTTTCCCTTTAGGAAGGGGGATTATTGGGTTGTAGCAAATGTGATATCTAAGTCTATTTTGCTGAGTTGGGTCAGCTGCCCCGTTTGAGCTTAAAGTTTTATTGGTTTCTAATTGTAATCAATATTTTTCTATGTAAATAAAATTATTGAATAGCTTCTAATAAAAAAAAATCAAAAATCAAAAAGTAAATCAAATAAAATTGCACAAGGATCTATTTGAATTGTAGAGTTTCAACACTTGGGGGTTGTTTGGTAAAGGTGTTTGAGGGATTTGGCAAGATAGCTTTGGAAAAAATTGTCTAAAACTCTCCCAAATCTCATGTTTGCATGAAAAATTCAGTCTCGGGTTTCTAAACTCGGCTTGTAGTTGGCCCAAAAATTAAACCTATGATTATGGGTTTCGTCAAACCTACAATGGGGGTGGGTTTGTGAAGATGAGTAAGAGGTTGTGGATTTAAAAGACAATTGTATTTTTTAACATGAATATGAATTGTATTGACCAAGGGTAAAATAATTATTTATATGACAAATAGTTGTAAATAATTATGATATATCCGTAAATCTTATACGTGTATATGTCGTATACCAAATATGAGTATGAATCGGATTAAATGTTGAATCACATCTTTGTAAAGAGGGGTTTGGATTTAAAAGGGTTTAAAGAAGTTAATTCAAACTCCTCCCCAAAATTCATCCAAACAAACCTTTCTTTGATATCCCAAATTCGAATCTCTCAAAACACGTTTTGATTGATCTGATACTATCACAGTTTTTAATCAATTGTGTAAGTTTGTGTAGTAGCCATAGTCTGAAAGAATTTTGTTTGGGACTGTGCCCGTTATTATTAAACATTATACATTTTTTATAGTTAGTGGCAGAGCTGATCCAACAGCGTGGAAAATAAAGCTTGAGTTTTTAGAAGGGCTCATAATTTTAAACACATTATTAGCTAACAAAAAAATTAAAGCCCTTTAAAAAAGTCCTAAAAATTGAAGTCCAATCAAAACAAATTCGTAATAATTTGGGTTCATGATCCAACATTAAATTAAAATTTAGGGCTAAAAAATGAGAAAAATTTAGAAGTCGGTCTCTCATTTGTAGACTTATTTGATGATAAGTTCATCAAAGAAACTTGTTTAATATTAAGTCAATTTTGCTCACTATTGTATAAAATACCCATAGTATTTATGTTTAATTAAAACAAATTTAAAAATTAATAATTTCTAAATTTTAGGAGTTTAACTAACATTAAAATTCTCTCTCTCATATCTATCTACTAGTAAGTACCTGTGTCTGAAGGCACTACGTTATTCATAAAACAATTATAAATATTTTTTCATAAATAAAGACAATGTATAATATAATTTCAAAAATACAACGATTAAATTGATATTGTTCAACATGTATGCAAAACATATATAATCAAATCCTTATATAACGAAAATCACGCTACAACTACTGCAACATATTAATTTAAAAATCTGAGAAAATAAAATTATTATTGATCAAACATCCACAATTTTAACATTTTTAATAAGCTTTATGTTAAATTTAAAAAAAATATAACTATTTATTTTTCTGCAAGTTTCTACCTAAAGTTCATTACATTATCTCTGCACTATTTTTTCAATGTGAGTTTGTGTAATTTTTGTGAAGAAAAAATTCAAAAGTTTAACGTGAATTCTCGTAAATGTAAAAAAATTTGTTAAGAATTTAAAATCAGTTTTCATTTGAGTTCAACTTAAATATTCGTAAAATTCAATCGAATTTAAGTTTGGGTGAGACTATTCCCACCTCACAAATTTCTATTCCCACTCCATTTAATTTCTAATAATCAAATTACTAAATTCACCTCTTCTGTACACATCCTATTAGTAACTAAGTCTACCTCATGCTATATACACCCCATTGAATAAGTAAATTCATCTTATATTTGTTATAATTACGGTTTCATTCTCTATTTCATCTCATGCACTCACAAAAATAATTTTTTGCTATGAATTATTCTAGTGAGCTACAAATTACTATTACTTCTCAATTTAATTATATGTTTGATTTCCTGTTTGTTGTATGATTTTTTTATTATTTTTTGTATGTTTTGATATCATTGTCAAGTTAATAAATTTTTATTTAGAATTTATATGTGTGTATATATATGTATGCTTGTAGATTATTTGTTATTTTTTTTTATCATGTTTAGGTTTTACATCTATACTTGTTTCTTTTTCTAGTTCGATTTTATGCTTGTGGCATATATATTATTCACCTATTATACCATTCGAATATTATAATATTTATTTTAATACAAAATATGACATATTTTTTAGTCATTCGACTCGTTTTGATGCAAAAAATATGTATTTAATGTCCATGTATTTATTTAAAATTTTTAAAAATAAATTTTAATTAGAATCATAATTAAGAATCTAATTAATGTGTAATATGAGACACAGAGATAGAGTTATAAAAGAAATAGAAGTCTTAGAATTGTAGAAAGAATGAAAGTCTTACTCAAAAAATTATGGGGAATGGAAATTTCATTTTAGGACTATCGGATCAATATTTTTTCAAGCGATTTAAGCCGCAAAAAGCTAAAGATAAAAAAATCTAGCTACTTTATTATATAGATATTCATATATAGAATAAGACTATATATTTCTCTCATATATATATATATATATATATATATATATATATATATATATATATATATATATATATATATATATAGTAACATGGTAAAAAAAATTTATATATATATATAATAAATCAGCTAAGTTTTTGAACTTGTGGGAGGTATATTTTCCCCCTAAATTTCACAAATTCAACACACACTCCAGAACAGAGCTGCACACATGTACACATACTCTAACATGAACATACACGCATACACACTCCAGTTGTACACATACTTCAATATATGCACAATGATATAATTTCAGTATACAGTAACTTTAGTCACAAAAATATTGCTAGTGTGTGTGTGTATATACAGAGAGAGAGATGGGTTTGAGCTGATTCATGGGCTTGTGTTGATATTTTGGCCCTAAATTTTAGGGTTAATTATAAACTATACCCCAAAAGATCTCTCGAATCTTAATTTACACCCTCAAACATAAAAAATCTCAATTTGTACCTGCAAAGATATAAATTTGTATCAATGTGTACATAAAGTTAACAGCTGTCAATTTGCTGTAAAAAACTAATTGGATAAGTTACACCTAGACCCCCTCAAGTTTGTCATTTAATCATTTGGACCACTCACATTTAGAATATTAATCATATACCTCCTGACGTTAGTGGATGTGTAACACATAATTCCTTGTAGTTGATATCTGTTAATATAATCACTAAAAAATATGATTTCATCCTAATAAAAAATTATAATCTTCATACTTTCTTTTATTTTGTGAACTCATTATATTTTAAAGTTCAAAATCAAACTTATCATTTGAATGCCCCATATAATGTAAGTATTTATATAATGTTTTTTATATCCCATGTAATACATTACTTGAACAAAATTATTTGAATGCTCAATTGAAAAAATATTTTTAGTCACATTTAGATTCTTAGGTGATGTAGGTGTAATATTTCAAAATATGATGGGTCTAGGTGATTAAGTGACAAGTATTAGGGGGTCTAAGTGTAATTTATATTTAGTTTTAGACAACAAACTAACGGTTATTAGCTTCAGGTACACATTGATATAAATTGAGATTTTAGATGGTACAAATTAAGATTTTTGATCTTTAAATGTATAAATTAAAATTTTAATGATCTTTTGGGATGCAATTTGTGATTAACTCTAAAATTTAGGGCCAAAATATCAACACAAACCCATGAATCAGCTCAAACCCATCGGCTATTTGACAGGCTTGGGTTGGGCTTCTAACTGTAGGCTCAACTTGGGCCACTTTTGGGTACCACTATCCAATTCCTATGCTCCTCTCCACAAGCACACATGGAAGGAGAATGTTTTTTTTTCATTGCCTCGTGCTAACATTGCCTTGTAAGCTTGAATTGATTAATTTTTTTTTTTAGTTCGATAGTTAGGAGTAAATGAGTTAACTTGCACGCATCAATGCCAGGACTAAGGTATTTATGAGGGATAAGTCCCTCGTCACCTTGACTTAAGGAGTTGTTGAAATCCGAATTCAGGACGTCTGAGTTTACAGTTCATCTCTGTTACCACCTGTAACCCTAAATACCTCAAATCTTTTGAGGCATGGATGGAAATATAGTTGTTCATAGAAATAAGAATGGGTATGGGTTGTGTCTCGTTGGACTCATATTATGTTTAAGTTATATCATATCATGTTAAAACATAGTTAATTTATCCTTGATTCATTTTGTAAGAGGCAAAAAATTGAGAATACCTCCTACTGTAATTAAAATATTAATATGTTTCTGAACTTGATATCCCAGTCTTCCTCTTCCTGCAAAACGAACAAACTCCCCAAGATCGAAGTGCTTCGATCGAAGGCACTCTGATGCTTAAGTCAGTAAAGATAATGAAACGAATGGAAGAAGACCAAGAGAGTTCAGCGTACCTTTCTTCTTGGCTCATTTTTCTTTTTATAGATGGTCTTCCCCTTAGGGTTTCCATGATTCTTGATTCAAGGTGGCACACCTTCCTTAGATTCAGTGATTCAGTTTGGGAGGTTGCTGATATTTCTCCAACAAATCCTCTCGATATCTACAATTTTGTTGATTCATTCATCCAATTGCCTTTATTATAGGCGAATCTTTATCTTTCCACCTGTCATTTTGAACTACTCGGACATATCGAACGCCGAGCACTTTTGATATTCGCCGAACAGTTTTAGGGACTTAGTTTGGCACAAACCATTCTCTTCGATCATTTTCATGAACACTTTAATAGGCTCGGCTTGTACCAAATCGAGCTCTTTCCTTGCTTAGCTGAATAGAGTAATGAACTCGGTCATAAAGAGAATCGAACTTTTCCTTTGTTTTCCAAACCTCTCCTTAGCTCGGCTTAGCTAGAAGGCTTAATAGAGAATTCTTCATCACGTGTCTTGTCTCGTCAGCATCACGTGAGCACATTTATTGTCATATCACGTGTAATCATGAGGTTTAACCTATTCATTTGCCCCCAGAAAACGTCTAACAGACGTTTTTCTTCTGTCAACCATTTTCTCTCATTCTCATCATCATTATTTGTACTTTGTGACATCCTCCTTTGTTTTGGCGGCATATTCAGGGTATTTAAATATTGCCCTTTAAAATTCACTTCTCTTTATAAATCAACTTTCTTTATATTTCATTCATTTCGCTTTTCTGCTTCCAAACTCTCAGGCTTCTATCCTTTTCTCTTTGGTTTTTCTTTCTCTGCACTTCATCTTCTTCATGACTCCTTTTATTCCTTCAGAAGTTCCTGCCTTTAAAATCAAGTACAACATCCCAGACGATGTTGAGGTCAGGATTGCTGGGAAGGATGAACCCTTGATTGGCACCAGAGAGAGAATCTTCATCCCTACTTGTGTCATTACTGAGGATATAATTCTTTTTCCCCTCGATCCTCTTCTTCTCTTTGTTCTCTCTGCAGCAAAACTCTGTCCCCTCCAATGCTGCCTCAATTTCTTTAGGATAGTCAAGGGGGTGCTGCGCTGAACAAAATTGAGTCTCAATTTATGGGACATCCTGTACTGCTATATCATCAAAGCTGCTGGAGATAGCTACTATATTTCGGTGAGGAAGAAGGACCGTTATTTGGTCACCCCATCTTCTAGATTTGAACAAAGGTTATGAAAATGACATTGTGTTCGTTTCTGGGATTGGGAGTACCCTGCTGGAGCCTCCCCCTCTTTATCGCTGCCCTTATGAAGAAGGCGCACCAGGTACTTGAATCTTCTTTTCCTCAAGAAATATTCGTTGTACTTTCTTTTCTTGTATCTGATATATTACTTATGTAGGAGAGACGGTGAAAGACAAGTTTCGTGAGTCTTCTGTTACGTTGGACCAACTTCAGAAGGTTTGAGATTTCAATGAGTCCTTGTTCTGTCGTGCTGCCCATACACTGCTTGGATACACACCAAACTACACATCTTTTTATCGCCGTGCCAAACCGACCCAATGCAACACTTGTAGCAGATCGGGAGGCCATACAAGCTGCTCGGGATAAGACACCTCGAGCAAAAAAGAGACCTTCCCTAGCAACCTCTGGACGCAAGACTGTGAGGAATTTCTTAGACTTTTTGTCAACAGTTGACCTGACTCCTTCCACCGAACAGACTCCAACTGCTTCAGCTATTTTGATTTCTGTTCTTGATGAGCCAATTGTCGAAGCCCTACCCGAGGGGATTCTTTCTGAAGCCAACGATGAAGGTTTGCCTTTAGGTGACCAAGCTGATTTGGCTCCTACTGCTGAAACTTTTGTTCCTGTTAAGATAGATACTCCAGAACTTGTTCACTATCCTTTTCAAGAAGACGACTCAATCTTTGAGCTCGCTAAAGACACTGCCCCTAAAAGGCGTAGAGTTGCCGAGTTTGAGGCAAACCTTTCCCCCAAACTAGTCACCCCTCTTTTCTGTCTTGTCCTTAGGGCAAAAAGGAGAGAGATTACTGCTAAGAACTCCGTCATTGAAGATTTCAACGTAGTAGTGGGGATTGCTAGAGGAGTCATCTTGCCTCGAGATTTGACAATGAACGAAGCACTTACTGATGACGAAGTATCTCGTCAAGCAATTCAACACATGGTTTTGGTAAGTTTGATCTCTCAAACTTTCTTACTTCATTACTTTTTCTTCAAAAACTTCTCTAAGACAATTCTCTTCTTTTTCAATCAAGGGTCTGCAAAAAGTTCACGAGGTCGGGGCTAGGATAGCGAGAAAGGACAAGCTTATGAAAGATGTTATCCATACACGAGCTTCAGCACTAGCCAAGAAAGAAAGTGTCGATGAGGAATACGCCTAACTCTGTGAAGAGGTGAAGGTTCTACAGGTTCAAAATCAAAGCCTAACCGAAGTGAACCAGAAGCTTCAAGTAGAGGTCAAGAAGCTAAAGGAGTCCGAACATGAAGTCAACGTGGAGCTCACACTATCTTAGCTCAACTACTCCACCCTCCTTGAAGAATTTGACAAAAATATAAGTCTGAGGCAACAGAGAAAGAGGATGTTGCATATAATGAAGGTATGGAGAAAGCGCAGAATGACTTGGCTCTGCAAATTCCCCAGCTTCAAGAGGCATTCTTCAACAAGGGCTGATAGGTTGCCTTGACTGTTGCCGAAGTCACTCCTTCTTCTGAACTTTTTTTAAGATATTCAGTTCCGAGCTCCTCTCATCCTCCTGCCCCTTCAGACACTTAAAAGACTTCTCGGACTTTCTGATGTACCTGTAATTTCTGATGTTTCTGTTTTAAGATCTTATATTTTTTGAAGTTTAAATGAGAATCGACTTTTATCATCTTTCTTTTTTTTATTTCTTAGAACGTTTGAGCAAAAACTAATTTTTATATTAGTAGAATTTCAGTCATACTTGAAGTTATGACCCTACTCGGCCCTTCTTCAAAGGGATTGATTCCTTAACATGAACCTTTTTATACTCGAAAAAGATTTCAAGTCCCTTTGGAGTTTTGGCCCATGCCCGGCCCTTTTTCAAATAGCTCGGTTCCTCAACAGGAACCTTTTTACACTTAGAAAAATTTTCAAGTCTCTTTGAAGTTTTGGCCCTTGCTCGGCCCTTTTCAAAGAGCTTGATTCATCAACAGGAACCTTTTTATACCTGTGAAAAATTTAAAGTCTCTTTGAAGTTTTGGCTCTTGCTCGGCCCTTTTTCAAAGAGCTCGGTTCCTTAACAGGAACCTTTTTATACTTAGGAAAAATTTCAAGTCTCTTTAAAGTCTTAGCCCTTGCTCGGCCCTTTTTTAAAGAGTTTGGTTCCTCAACAGGAATCTTTTTGTACTTGGAAAAAATTTAAATTCTCTTTGAAGTTTTGGCCCTTGCTCGGCCCTTTTTCAAAGAACTTGGTTCCTCAATAGAGTTCCTCAAAGTCCCCTTGAGATCTTAGAGTATTTCTATCAGGTTTTTTGGCTTCCCTGCCTTAGAAGTAGGATGTATATAATGCAAAGTAAGTGTAGAAAAAAGAATCCTCAAATTTTTATTGATAACTTTGACTTGATACATTCGCTGCTAATATATCATCGCTTAAAGGGCACCCTTAAATTTTTGAAGGCACTTCAGAGTTCTATTTAGAAAGGTATTTTCTAGAAATAGAACTTTCTGAGGTTTATAGTGTTCTAGGGGCGCGGTACTGTCTTATGATCCAAGGTCTCGAGCTTGTAATAACCGCTACCCCAAACTTTGACTAATCTGTATGGACCTTCCCAGTTTGTTCCGAGCTTCCCATGGATTGGGTTCTTAGCCGATCCCAATACTCGCCTAAGTACTAGGTCTCCAAGTGTGAAAGGCCGAGGGTTTACATTCTTGTTATAAGCTCGGGACATCTGATTCCGATATGAGCCAATTCTTATGACGGCCTGCTCTTTTTTTTTCCTATGCCAGATCGAGATCTCGTGTGATGACGGAATCATTAATGCTGCTTTCGACCAGCTCGGTTCGTAAAGTCGATAAGTCGATCTCCAACAGAATAACAACTTTTATCCCATATGCTAGGGCAAATGGAGTCTCTCCAATTGAGCGTCGAGGTGTGGTTCGGTACGTCCACAGAACACTCGGCAGCTCCTCTACCCATCTTCCTTTGGCATCCTCCAACCTTTTCTTGATTCCATCCAAAATTGTTTTGTTAGAGATCTCTGCTTGTCCATTACTCTGAGGGTATGCAGGGGTAGAATAATGATTCCGAATCCCAAAATACTGACAGAAGTTTTGAAAGGATGACTATCGAATTGTGTGCCATTGTCTGAAATGAGCATATATAGGATCCCGAATCTGGTAATGATGTATTTTCAAACAAATTTCCTTGTATCAGTATCTCTGATGTTGGCTGGGGGCTCAACTTCCACTCACTTAGTGAAATAATCAGTTGCAACAAGAAGGTACTTCTTGTTACCTGGTGCCCGAGGAAATGATCCCATTATGTCTAGACCCCACTGGGCAAATAGGCACGGGCTAAAAAAATGGAAGCAACTCTTGTGAAGGTTTTTTCGGTATCGATGAGAATTTTTGACATTTCTCGCACCGTCTCACAAATTGTTGAGCGTCCTTCTGCATATATGGCCACCAAAAACTCTAAGAGATGGCTCGGTAAGCCAAAGATCTCCCACTAGTGTGAGCTTCGTAGCTTCCTTCATGAATTTCAGAGAAGAAGTCTGGGACTGTCTTTGGGTGTAGGCACTTTAAGTACGGGCCTCCAAACGAGTGTCGATAAAGCTCAAGTTTTGGTGATAACCAGAACCTAACAGCTTTCAGACGTAACTTATGGGCTTCCTTCTTGTCTTCGGGCAATGTCCCATCCTTTAGGAAGTTAACTATCAGGTCCATCCAGGTCGGTTCAGCTTCGATGCTTAAGGCTTCATTAGCAGTGCTCGGCTGGATTTGGATACTGGGCTCAAGCTGTAATTTCACAGTAAGAGTCCTTTCACTTTCAAGGTCAATGGCCGAGGCTAACGAAGCTAAAGCATCAGCGTGAGAATTCTTTGCTCTTCCGACCTACTGAATAGAATATTCAGGTATCTTGCTTAGTTCTTTCTCTGCAATGGTCTGATAGGCTATCATTCTTTCATCCTTTGCTGCATACTCCCCGATTATCTAATTCACCACCAGTTGTGAATCAGAAAATATTTGAAGCTTCATTGCCCCTAGCTCGGCTGCCAACCTTACTTCAGCTATCAAGGCTTCATACTCCACTTCATTGTTTGAGGCTTCAAATTCGAGCCTGATGGCTTTCTCTAAAGTACATCCGTCTGGGCTTACTAGAACAATGACAATGCCAACACCCTTATGATTTGAGGATCCATTGACAGATAAGGTCCAACAGCTACCGAGCTCTGACTCTTGGTTACATGTAGTCTCTTCACTCTGTGCTGTTATCCTTAGGTTGAAATTCTACGATAAAGTCTGCCACAACTTGGCCCTTTATCGCCTTTCTTGGTTCAAATAGAACGTCAAACTCCCCTAGCTCCACTGCCTATTTAGCAACACGTCCCGACAAATCGACTTTATGGAAGAGTGATTTTAGCGGTTGATCAGTAAGTACTGTGATTTGGTGAGCTTGGAAGTAATGTCTGAGCTTTCTAACCGAGCTAATCAGTGCTAGGGCAAGTTTTTCCAATGGAGTATACCTCGATTTTGCATCCAAGAGAATCTTGTTCACATAGAAGATGAGTTTCATCTTTCCACAATCATTCCTCATCAATGCTCCACTTACAGCGTGCTCTGATACAGCCAGATAAAGGTAAAGTCTTTCTTCGGGTGTCGAGGTCGATAGAATCAGTGGAGATGCTAAGTATGCCTTCAGATTTGTAAATGCTTCCTCACATTCCTGACTCCAGAATGCTCTCTTTTTTCCTTTGATTGACTGAAATAAGGGTTTGCACTTATTAGATGCGTGAGATATGAATCTTCCAAGTGCTGCTGCCATTCTTGTTAGCCTCTGCACCTTTTTTATAGTCCGAGGGGATTGCAGCTCGATAATGGCCTTTATTTGCTTGGGATTCACCTATATTCCTTGATAAGTAACTAGAAGTCCTAGGAATTTCCCCGAGTCGACCCCAAATGCGCATTTTGACGCGTTTAATTTCATGTTGTACGTCTGTAGAACATCAAATGTGCTTTTGAGGTCGGCGCAGTGGTCTGCTGCTATCCGACTCTTCAACACCATGTCATCAATGTAAACTTATATTGTACTGCCTATCATATGTGAAAATATTTTATTCACCAACCTCTGATATGTTGCCCCAGCATTCTTCAATCCGAATGACATTACTTTGTAATAGTACGTTCCATTCGGTGTTATGAAGACAGTCTTTTCTTGATTTTCCTCTGTTAGAGGAATCTGATGGTATCTCCTGTAGGCGTCTAGGAAACTCATCTACTCATGTCTAGTAGTGGCATTTACCAACTGATCTATCTGCGGCAAGGGGAAGCTATCCTTTAGATATGTTTTGTTTAGGTCAGTGAAGTCAACACAGACCCTCCGCTTCCCATTTTTCTTCTTTACCACAACAGTGTTTGACAACCAGGTCAGGTACTGTACTTCCCTAATTGTTCGGGACTCCAATAAGTACTACTTCCTGATGTTGAGGCACCTACCTCCTTAGTTTTTCTTTGATTGGCTTGAAGCTCGAGTCGACGTTCAACTGATGACATGCTACTTCGGTCGGTACACCGGGCATATCAGTAGTGGTCCATGCGAAAACGTCAGCATATTCTCATAAAAGAGTGACGAGCTCGATTTTATGCTCGGGACTCAGAGCAGTCCCTAACAAAAAGTATTTTTTGGGATCCCCATCCTTGTCTAAAGGTACTTTAGACAAGTCTTCAATTGTTTGGTCCGTAACTTATTTTTCGGCGCCTAAAGGTACTTTAGGACCTTCCTCGACAGCTTGATCGGTTGGTTTAACCGAGTTGTAAAAGGTTAATTGATATTTCGCCTCCTCGGACATTAAGTTCTTCTCGCGAGCTTCAACCCCTCCTTTGGGTTTGACCGAGGCTAACAAACAAGTTCTGACACTGACTTGGTCTCCTCGGATATTGACTACTCCTTCAGCTGAAGGGAATCTCAGCATCTGATGGTACGTTGAGGGTACCGCCTTCATTGTGTATAGCCAGGACCGCCTCATTATCGCGTTATATGCCGAGACTGTATCCACAACTAGGAACTCGGTCATAATGCAAACTGACCTTGTCTTTATAAGCAATGTGATCTTTCCCCTAGGAAGAATTATTTTTCCACTAAAGCCAATAAGTGGAGTATTTGAAGGCTTAAGATCCTCCTTCTTAAGTCCAAGTTTCTCAAATAGATCCAAATACATGATCTCTGATGAACTCCCCAGATCAATCAGCACCCTTTTTACATCAAAATTCGCAATCCGAAGCGTAACGACTAGGGCGTCATTGTGTGGTTGGTGAACTCTGACTAAATCCTGCTCGGTGAAACAAATTGCTTCAGCTGATTCCTCTATCTTGATTCTTTTGTTGGTCACCTCCAGGGTCAACTGTAACTCATACACCTTTCTCTCATTGACAACTTTTTGAATATAAACCCGAGCAGAATTATTTATGGACATCTGCGGGTTGGTGGCAGCATGGATCACATCAATCACTCCTGCTGGAGTGTTGTGGTCCCCATTTGGCTTGGGCCTCCCTCCATCGAATTTTTGCTTACCTTCTATGGACTTGGCAAGATGTCCAGCCTAGACCAGCTCCTCCAAATGCTATTTCAGAGATCGACAGTTCTCAGTCATGTGGCCCACATCCCTGTGATATGAACATTTGAAATTTGGATTCCTTTTAGAAGGATCTCCTATTAACTTGTTCGGCCATTTGAAAAATAGCTTTGTCTTAATCTAGCTTAGTATCTTATATATTGGTTCCTTGAACAATGTATTTACCCCCAAAAATAGGGACTTTTGAGGATATCCATCTTTCTCATTCTTTCTTCCACCCTCTCTGTTTGGCTCGGTCTGTTTGTCTCTGCCGAACTGTCTCTTGCTCGGATGTTCTTTAACCCCGTCCCTGGATAAGTTGTCATCGAATTTGACATACTTTTCAATCCTAGACATTAGCTCTTACAGATCCGTGGCTGGCCTTCTTGTGAGCGACTGATATAGGGGGTTCTCCTTCGGCAACCCAATCTTGAAGGATGTAACTGCAATCTCTGGATTGCACCCTTCAACCTCATTCATAGTTTCCCAATAACGACGTGCGTACTCTCACAGGCTTTCGTTATTCTTATTTTTTAGCGTCAGTAGTGCTCCAACATCCTTTAACTACTTGCTGCTCATTATAAACCGAGCTGTGAACTGTTAGGCTAATTGCGACCACCCATCGATCGTTCCCTTTGGTAGGTTGTCAAACCACTTCATGGCTGACTCCCCAAGACTGCTAGGGAAGATAGTATAGAGTAGGGACAAATTTTTTTAATGAATGGTGATCAGCTGTCTGTAATGTCTGATGTGCGAGGTTGGGTCGGTCTTCCCGTCATATAGTCTAAAGTTTAGGACGGTGAATTTGCTCAAAATTTGTCCTTTTTCGATCCAAACTGTAAATGGAGATGACTCCAAACTGTCTTCATATTCCCCTGTTGCTCTTCTGGCCAGATCTCTAGCCGACCTCTGTTCTGGTCTCCTCAAGCGGTTGTTGAGTTCCTCAGTAATATATTGTTTTCATGTAACCTCCTCCTGAACCCGAGGTTTTTTTTGCTGGTGATGATCTTCATTGTTGCTTTTGTATCTGTCGAGTTTCCTTTTAGGACTTTCCCAATGGTTTTCCCTCACATGTTTATCTTTCCTAGTCATCTCTTTTATCCTAGCTTTAAGTTCTTCATTTTCTTTGATTAGATCTTTTTCCCTAGCATAAGACTTCTTGAACAACTTGTCATAAGCATCAAGTCTGTCCTGCAGGGGCTGAACCAACTTTACCAGAGAGTGGTTTTCCCCCTCAGCACGGAGGGATTCACCACGATCTCCAATTTGATGGTTCTGATTCTTCGAGGGTCTGAAACTAGCAGAGGACATCTCTTCTCCTTCATGGGATCTAGAAGGGCTTCCTCTTGGCTGAAACAGCGCGTTGCTACCAGGTGGGATGGATGTAGGATCAGAGTCTCCTAAGGCAAAACTGCCTCTAGGTGATCCAATTGCGCTTCTGAGTTTAGATATTGTGGCTTCTTGTTGCAAAAGATGAAAATTTTCCCACAGATGACGCCTAATGTAATAGGAAAAAAATCAAGAATATCTCCTACTAGAATTGAAATATTGATCTGTTTCTGAACTTAATTTCCCAGTCCTCCTTTTCCTGCAAAACGAACAAACTGTCCTAGATCGAAGTGCTTCGATCTAAGGCACTCCGATGCTTAAATCAGTAAAGATAATGAAACAAATGGAAGAAGACCAAGAAAGTTCAGCATATCTTTCTTCTTGGCTCATTTTGCTTTTTATAGATGGTCATCCCCTTAGGGTTTCCGTGATTCTTGATTTAAGGTGACACACCTTCCTTAGATTCAGTGATTCAGTTTGAGAGGTTGCTGATATTTCTCCAACAAATCCTCCCAATATCTACAATTCTGTTGATTCATTCATCCAATTGCCTCTATTATAGACAAATCTTTATCTTTCCACCTGTCATTTTGAACAACTCGGACATATTGAATGCCGAGCACTTTTGATATTCGTCGAACAGTTTTAGGGACTTGGTTTGGCACAAACCATTCTCTTCGATCGCTTTCCCGTACACTTTAATAGGCTCGGCTTGGTACAAGCCGAGCTCTTTCCTTGCTTAGCTAAACAGATTGATGAGCTCGGTCATAAAGAGAATCGAACTTCTCCTTTGTTTTTCGAATCTCTCCTTTGCTCGACTTAGTTAGAAGGCTTAATAAAGACTTCTTCATCACGTGCCTTGCCTCGTCAACATCACGGGAGCACATTTAATGTCATATCACATGTAATCATGAGGTTTAACCCCTTCACATTTATAATTATTTATGGTTGAATTGATGCCGTGTAAGATAGGATTAATTTGAAGACAATATCAAGTAATCCAAAATGATAGTATATAGTCAAAAGTTCGATGTTTTCTGACATTACATTTACAAGATACGAGATGAAATCTTCTTTGATATATTTTTATTTTAATTTCTTCTATCATAAATTCAAATAAAAGGTTGTACTTATGGATCTATATGTGGTGGATGATACACAATCAATAAAACTAATGCAAAATGTATTGAGACATTTGTAGATGTCTCGCTGCCTCCACTATCTTCTAGCCTTACAGAACAAGAGCTGGGCTGTTAAAGGAAACGAGTTAGTCGAGTTTGGATTATTTTTTAACTCGTTTAAGTTTGTTCATTTTATTTATATAAGTCGAATATAAATAAAATTTTAGGTTTGTTTTAATATGAGCCAAGCTCGAACTCGAGCCCAAGTTATTTGGTTAGATCATATAAATTTAGTATTATTTATTTATTTTTGTATGAATTCAATTTATATATCTCTTTAAGCTATATATAGTCCGACAACAACACACTGATAACATGTTGACTCGCATGAGTTTGAGCCTAAATTCACATTCAAACTCACATTAACAATAAATGAATTTAGATGAACTGAGTTCAAACGTCTCGTTTTTAAAATGAGCGAAAATTTAAATAAAATTGTAATCTCAGCATCTGAGCCCAAGTCAAACTTGAGTAGACCTTAAAAATTATAAACTGAGGGTGCGTTTGATAACATTTTCGTTTTTAAGTTTTTTTTTATAAAAAAAACAAAACTAAGTTTTGTTTTTTTGGTGATAAAAATTAAAAATATAAAACATGTTTGATAGTCATTTATATTTAAAAAATTGTAAAAACAAACATAAAAAACTTGTTTGGTATTATACCAAAAATTTCCCACCCAAACCCCATGACCACCCAAAACCACCACCCAACCCCATCCACCAAAACCCACCCCCACAACCACCAAAACCCACCCCAAAGCACCACCAAAACCCCACGACTGTGGCAGAGTCACCATAACTACCGAAATCCACCCCCACCACCACAACCCACCCCCACCACCACAATCACCGAAATCCAACCCCAACCAGCAAAATCGACTATCCATCTCTGAAACCCACCACCTCTCCCAAAACCCAACCCTTTAACTCCCCAGCAAAACCATCAGAGAAGGGAGAGAGAGAGAGAGAGAGAGAGGGCAGAAAAAGACGACAGAGAGTGTGAAAGAGATGGGCCTTTTATACCCAAACAAAAAAAGGATGTTTTTTGTTACTATGGAGGATCGAAGCCAAGACCTCATTAATTCTTTGTGCGTGTTTTATTTTTTGGATGATTTTATATTTTAGCCTTATTTTTAAAACGGAGATGTTAAAAAAAAAAAAAAACATTCGCCAAACGTATTTTTATTTTTTAACCATAAAATGAAAACAAAAACAAAAAAAAAACAAAAACTGCCTGTTACCAAACGTCATCTGAGACTAAGCATATCAAAACTTATCCAAGTTTGGCTCGTTTAACTCCCCTAATAAGAGGCGCCACTCTACAATCTTCTTGCTAGCATTATCTCACACACTCAAAAATACTAAGGGCGTCTCTAATAATATTTTGTATTTTAAAAAATATTTTTTGTAAAATAAAAGGTATTTTAATGAAAATTCAAAATAGAGTGAAAAATTTTAGGTAATTCTAATGAGTTCTATATTTTAATAGCAAAATAAACTTATTGTGACTCTCCAAATTTAGAGATCTAAAATAGACTCTTTATTTTAAATAGTCTAAATAGAAGGCTCATTGAAACTTAATTTTATGTGATTGGCTCTCTAAAAAAGAGAATTGAGTAGCAATAAATAGAATAAAACTATTAGAGATGCTTTAACCCATCCACAAAAAACATGGGTTATTGAAAAAAAAACTTTAATCCAACTCTGATCCAATTATTTCAAATCTCAATAAATTGAGAAAATGGAATTAATCATCAAATAGAGCGACTAAATTGAGGTTCACCTCCCCTCCAATTTCTTAACAATTGGAGGATTGAAATTAGAGGGAAGCTAAATTCGCAAAGAAAATGGTGTTTTTGAGTAGAAAAATTAATTTTAGCATAAATTTTAGGGAGAATCTCACTTTGCATTCAAGAGGATTTAAAATTTTTATTTTGTACCTTTAGAGATTAGATTTCTCATATTACACTTTCAGTATATTAAAAGTGTTGTAACATGGTCATTGTATTAATTTTTATTGTTTATTTCGTCAAAAATCAATCCCTAGACTTTTACATAATGAGTAACGAAATTAACCAAAAAGTTATGTTACAACACTTTTAATACATTGAAGATAAATGTGAAAAATCTAAATTTTTAGAATACAAAATAAAAATTATTAAATCTTTAATGATTTAAAATGAAATTTGCCCTAAAATTTATAAGGAGAATTACACCCAGATCCCCTTAAGTTTATCACTTAATCACTCAAATCCCCTGACATTTGAAATATTAAAAACATACCCCTTGAAATTTGTATGTGTGTAACACTTAGATCCTTGTTGTAAATATATCTGTTAATAAATTATACTTAAACTCCTCTAAAATTTGTGGGTATATAATACTTAGAACCTTTAAATTTAAAATATTATACTTAGATAAAAAATACTTCAATCAAATATAAAATATAAAATATTTTAAATTTTACAACAAAAATTAATTTTATATTATTATATCATTTATTGAAATAAAATCAAAAATAAAAATTTAATTGTTTATTAAAAAATTATAATTGGTATACAATTATATTATCTATTAGAATTTAATTTAGTCGTTTAAACCACCAAATTAAACTACCAAACTACCCCAATTAAATCTAAAAGATATTATATCAATTACAATTTGATTCCTTGTTTAATTTTTTAATTTTATTCTAATAGATAGTATAAATATATACTAACTATGTTTTTTTATTTTTGATTTTATTTTAATAAATGACATAATAGAACATGAATTTTGGATGTAAAATTCATATTCTATTATGAATGACTTAAACCCATTATTTGATTTTGTAGTTTTATTCCAATACATAATATAATTGTATACTAATAACAATTTTTTTAAGAAAAAATTAAAATTTTATTTTTTGTATTTCAATAAATGATACAATAAAATATGAATTTTTGTTGTAAAATTTAAAATATTTGATATTTGATATTTGATTGGAGTATTTTTTGTCTAAGTATAATATTTGAAACTTAAATGGTCTAAGTATTATATACTCATAGAATTTATAGGAGTTTAAGTGTAATTTATTAACCAATATATTTATAATAAGAGTTTAAGTATTACGTGCATATAAATTTTAAGGGTCTGTAAATAATATTTTCAATATCAAAGAATTTGAGTGATTAAGCTGGGTGTACCTCCCAAAGTTATATTATTAATTCAAAATAAATAAAAAATTGATCAAGTTGAGACGAAGAGACGGCGGCCTCTAGGCGACACGAAGCGGTGGTCCATTGTCTTCTACAATTTCAGGCCACGAGCCGCCTCACCAGTGTCTACCACTACAATTTAAGTGAGAGAAAATGGAAGTGATCATCAAAGAAAGCCTCGTGACTCAATTGCAGGCCGTGAAGCGTAAGTCCGGCAAGACCTACGGTCAGTTAGCCGCCGAGACAGGTCTGACCAACGTCTATGTTGCGCAGCTCTTGAGACGCCAAGCTCAGTTGAAGCCCGAGACTGCTCCGAAACTACGGGCAGCGCTTCCCGAGCTGTCGGATGAATTCGTTGAAGAGATGATGAGGGCACCTTTGAGATCATACGACACCGAGTTGATCCAAGACCCCACTGTTTACCGGTGATTCTTTCCAATATTTTTTTCTTTTCTTCATATCTTGAATTTTTTGATTAGAGGTAGCTCAACTGTTTTTTATATTGAACAAGGGTGGTTAATTTGAGGGAAATGCAAGCGGTAGTGAAAATAATTGAACGAAATAGTTTTTAAACAAATGATTGTTCACGGTTTAATGGAAAATATGGATTTTATAGAGCGCAATGGAGAAAAAAGATTGGTGTGGCTGACCCAAACTCGTTGGTTTGGATTAGCTTGGATTTTTCGATTGCAATGCCAATTTTCATCGAAGTCAGATATGGCAAGGTCAAAATAATACCCATCGCAGTAGACATGCCTATTCATTGCCCAGTATGCTGAAAAAGCAAGATTTCTTGAGGTCTCTCTTAACCTCAGGGTGTGGGGCAAGAATTTTCAAGTCCAAGTTCTAAGTCCCACATGGCTTAAAGAAGAGTGGGTGAGGTGTTTATAAGTGTGGTCCTGAGGGGTGAGTTGAGGTAAAAAAGATCCAAGAGGCCAAGACTGCTTTGGGGATGGATTAAGATTATTCAAGATTAAGGAGGAATCAAATCTATGTGCCTAGTCCTACAACTTGGGTAAAGTGTGTGTGAAGTATTTCATAAGTGAGAGTTTTAGATTTTTATTGGGCAATGCAATTTAAACCTGTACGGGCTTGACCAAAAGCAGGTAATACCATACCATGCAGGTCTAGAACCTAAAGATTATACTTGCTATTACACTAAAGTATACACTTCGTATGGTATGTTGTAGGAAGTGTATAAAAGTCAACTTTGTCCACAAGGTGCTCGGAATTATTGTTGTAGTAGTCATATCTTCTCTGTTAATTAAATCTTACATATGCTAGTTTTACGATTTGTGTACAGTGGCTGAAAAACAACTTGCTGCAGGAAGTGTGGCCTTTCATATTGTGGAGGATATGTTCTCATTGTGTAAGATAGTAGTGCCAGAAGGATGATATGTCTCCATTCTGTTTCTCAAGTATACCCACACTGATTGTTTAGCGGAAATTCTTGTACATATACTACAGACTCATTATGGTTAGAGGATGTCCATGATTGTTTGTTTTTATCTCACATAAAACAAAATGACCCAATAATTCTTTCTGCCTTTTGTGACTGAAAATGCTAGTTGTTAAACAACATCAATACTTAGTAAGTGATGCCAACTAATTCTCCATGAAAATAATAGTTGTAACCTTCATCCTCATGTAGCTCATATCTAGACATTTTGGGTATGTTGAAGCAGCTAATTTTAACTGTCTGCCTTCTGATCATAGAATTTCTGGATGACATTTTGTTTTTCATTTTGCTGACTTACAATTTCATAGATTAAACGAAGCGGTTATGCACTTTGGAGAGAGCATCAAGGATATCATCAATGAAGAATTTGGTGATGGCATGTGAGTTATTTTTCCTACTTTAACTTTGGTTGCTGAACAATGTGACACTCTAGTTGTAACACGTGTCAAAGGAATAGATCTGAGAGGAGCTCATAGGAAGCTTTTTGTACAACTATTTCCCTTGCAAAAAAATATTGACCTTGGTTGCTAGATAAATCCAAGAACCTTATCCTATTTGCATAGATGAAAGTTTTTTGTTTTCTAGTGAAAGAAAATGTGATAACTGACTTCTTGTGTTAGCTGGTGATTTGCAGCATGTCAGCTATAGACTTCTTCTGTTCTGTTGATAAAATTAAAGGTGTGGATGGGAAGGATCGTGTAGTTTTAACGTTTGATGGGAAGTATTTGCCCCATACTGAGCAGGTCTGTTGTCTCTTGCTTTGCATTCATAAAGAAAAGAGCCAGTAATTTCAATTCCTTGCTTTAATATTTTTGTCATAAATTAGCATGACCAAAGTTTGAACACTTAAATTAGCTGATGGCATTGGCAAGAGTGCTTGAAATTTTGTGTCTACATTACACCGAATCTAATTTTTGAAGTGAATGGACATGGAAGTGAATGGGAAAAAAGAGAGGGTCACACCTATAGATCCATGGATACTCTCCAGCAAATAATGGACGTAAAGGAAGAAAGTCTCCTGTCCTTTTTCTCACGTTTCAACATCAAACTGCAATGTTGCTTTGAAGAGTATTGTTGAGGTCATGCAACACTCTCTTTCCTTCATTTTTGCTCAATCTAAGAGTAGGAAGGACTGATTCTTGTGCTCCAATGTACAATTTTGTATCCCTACAACTTTCTGTTCTATTCCATTTTTCAACCCTTCTAACAAGTGAAGTGCAACTCACAAATTTGCAGTGTCATAGCCATTTTTTTAGGTCAGAATGGACTTTTGTACATGGAGAAACAAAGCTCATATTGCTTTAGTTGTCGAGCAATACAAGAGCAATAGTTTCTTAGCAAAGAAGCACAAACACTTCTAAGTAGTTGATGTGTCGTGTGTCGGACACTTTTTGAGCAGTGGCATTTCTCAGACACGTGTTTGATACTTTTCCGATCTAGAATAAAGGGTGGGCGGTGCACGAGATTTCCACTACTATGGGTCCGGATCAAATGTACATAATCTTACCTCTTCACGACTCCTTTTGCAGTGTGTCTGTCATTTCTTAGGACGTGTCAATTGCTAAATGAATAACATGTGGTCAACACTTGGACACTTGCAAAAAGATGATCATTAAAATTTGGGACTTAAAACATATTACTATCTTATACCATGTAAACATGTATGTAATTGTTTAAATTAGTCATATCAAAAATTTTCCTCAAATTCATTGTAAAATGCCAAAGGGGTGTAATATTTTCATGAAAGTTAATGCTTAAGGAGGATGAGAAAAATTGTGCTAGTATTTATGCTTGCTACAATTTTTTATAATAGTAATATTTATATGTAGACAAAATTGTGCAAGTATTTATGCCTGCTACAATTTTTTATTTAAGTAATATTTATATGTAGACAAAATATATAATTTGATATGTAAGATACAACTATATGTAGCACGTGTTAGTCATGTCCATCTGTTATTTTTTTAAGGATTTGTCGTGTCAACGTGTTTGTGTGGTGTCATTTCCCTGTTTGTGGTTTCACTTTCACCTATCAAATTCCCTTTCTCTTCCACCAGATTGTTGATGAAGTGGAAAAACTTCAGCTTTTGGAGGAGTAGCTGAAGTTTTCCCACCAGCCCATTGTAGTTGTTTGAGCTTACTCCCTACATTGATTGGAACCATGTTCCAATGCATGGCATGATACGGAAAGTCCAACCTATGCCATGAAAACCAGACGTCCTTTTTGGGGCCTCATACAGGGTACAAGATTGTCCCAGAACTAACAACACACAGGATAAACCCGCTTATTCAAAATAATCTCCTGAAAACCAACAGCCTCAAAAGTTTTTGGTCCAAATTTTAACCACCAAATAAGTGGCTACCTATTGATCCACCCTGCTAAATGTTCAGGGAGAAATGGAAAATTTTGATGTTGGTCAGTCCTCTGATTTCTGCAATTGTCATCTATTTACTGGAACTTATTTACTTTGTTTTGTGCACATGCCACTACTTTTGGACAACTTCACTCGTCAATTTATAACCAGATTTTGTAATTTGAATTTAAAGTATTCCTACAGCCATCCAACATAGTTTGCATAAACTGTTTCTTTCTTGTATTGTTATGAACAGAAAGCTGAGAATATGATGTCAAGATTGAGGTTGCAGGACAAGTAAGAATACATTGCTCTGTGGCAAATGCTTGGAATCTCGGTTCTTTCCGTGTTGTGTGATTGTAAGTCGTTAGACTTGCCCGTACTTTAATATAACTCCCTAGTCTGTACTGTATAATTAAGAATAATATCCACTTAAGTCCTTATGGGATCTGGGAAGGGTGGACCTGGTACAGACATGTGTTGTAAAATAATCGTTACAAAGCTTTGAGTTCCTGTATTGGTGTTTTGCCTTGAGCAAAATACCTGAATATTTGTCTAAGGAATCTGAGAACATTCCTCTTTTTCACACTACTGCAAGTTGGGCAGTATCCTTCGAGATGTCATTTGTATTTTTCAATGTTGAATTTCCTGTTTTGTAACGATTTTGTTGTTACCTGTCATTGGGTTGACGACTTGTCTACCATTGATTCGTTTGTGTAAAACTTTATTATATTTCCAAATAAAATTATCGTTTCTTATCGAACTACGACAATATCTGAATATAGGCCCTTTGGTGATAAATTAATTACTCGTATTGTGCTCTTGAGTTTGTCAATGTGCTGGGTTTGTTGTTGCTGGTTTTATATGGATGAATTAATTGTCAAAACTTAATTGTATTATTACATCATGCTGACAGTCAAGCTTAGCTAAGTGGCCGGACTTGGAGCAGTAACTAGTGTTCATTTGTATCAAGTGCTTATTGGTCTAAGCAATATGCCAAGTTTCAAGTCTAAAAATTAGTTTATTCAAGCTAGCGACAACAGTGTTTATCGGTTACCTCTCTCAAACACGCTATCGGGAGAAGTCTTAAGCATTGGGAATGAATTTTTTAGTAAAAAAAATTGACCGAAAAAGTGAATCAGTACGAGAAAGAAGCAATATTTTTTTTCCATAAGATAAAATTATTTTTTGTTTGTTGCATAAGAAAAAAGAAAAAGCCATACACTATATTAGAATAGTCATTGCTTCTTACTAAAGAATTACTCATGTTGTTCTTTATAATCTCTCCAAGACTTGATGAAGAATGAACACAATCTTTAGTAAGGAAGGCGGTTTTTATCAATAACAAAACAAAGAAATTGGTTCAGATATTGCAAGTATGTGAGTTAAGAGTCACAAGAGGCTCAATGCCTGCAAGTATCATATTTTTAAGCCATAGTCACAGCATGGCTGCCCTAAATCACTATCCAACAGTCAACCTATTCTGCATAGGATAGGACTGCTCAGAAAAAAGTCCTGAAGGAATTAACGAATTTGTAAACCAGCAAACTATGACAACAAAACCACCATCTCTTTTGGCGAGAAACCAGTGAAATTCAAATGCAGATGAAATTCTATTCTTCGGATGTCAATTTTCTTGGTTTCTCTAATGAATGTGACCTTTAGGTTCCTGTTCATGGTTATCTCTTCTCTATTGGGAACTGAACAAGGGGTTGCATTAATTAGACACTGGAAGATACATAGACTTAAATTCTTCTTGTTCTTGTGGTTGAAAGGCAAATACACCAAAAAAGGAAGAAGGTAAGGTTGCATATTTGACTTTTGAGTGAGGCAATGCTCTTTTATCACACGGGGTCATCATGGTACAAGGAACATGTATATCAGATGAAATTCTTGATAATGGCATGTCATATGCACTTAGCACTCTTTTTGTCAATGTGTCGAGTGAGCAAATTCTACCAAGAAACTAGAGAATACATCAATCAATCGAAATTTAAACATTGCTAATATAAGTCACTCAAGCCAACAATTTTATGCTGTTAAACTTAACATACATTTTAGGTAAAAGGTATTTTTTATCTCTGTAGAAGATATGCACCATATCACAATACATTCTTATCGTGGTATGGTTTCAAACGAATTATTCTCTATATGAAAGGAACTACATCTACATTAAGCATAGTCATAAAATTGATCTTCCATAAATGTCTAGTTTCATCAATGGCTTTGATACATTCACACCAAATATAAAACTCCGAGATAGTTTTTTGTTGGGTTCATCAAAAGCCTTGAGAAGATTACTGTGAATTATACTGATTCCTATATCACTCACTGGCACAATGATTTACCTTGTAAGCTAAGGAGCAAAAGGAGGAATCCACTCGAGGAGGGGCTCATGTCTAATTAGCTAGTTGGTGTTTTACACCAACCAATTTTCGGAGACGAAGAATCTCAAATATGAAAGTGGAGAATTTGATCAATATTTTTATCTTGCTAGGTGCCATAATGCAGAGGATGATAAAGTAAGTCTGGTCCATCTGTTGCATAACTTGAATGTAATGGTGATTCAATATTCTTAATACTCTGTTTCATTAATCAGTATAATTGAATCCATTTTATCTATTTCAGATTAAGATCTGCTCTAGTACATTTTCTATTTCTCTCAATGGTAAACCACTCTCTTTGTATTGTTGGGAAGTCCACATCTTCATAGTAATTCTCAATTGAATTCATGATCAGATTCAGCTCCATGGGAGAGACAGAGATAGAGACACAGAGAGAGAGAGAGAGAGAGAGAGACCATCAATAGTAGTAGTAAGCTTTCCGGGAAAGGAGAAAAGGAGAGAAAGAGAAAAATCTTCTCTGTAGTGTTCAAAGAAACGCCACGAGGTATTCAAGACTCAAAATTGTAGGGAACTGCAAGTTCGGAAGTGGTCCATTAGGAACAGCAGGTGGTTAGTTCACCTAGCACAATCACAATCCTCATAATATCCATTGAACATATACAAGAATGTCTATATTTGAATGATGCAAAAAAGTTCTACAGAAGCATTGATATATGATGTAAAATCAGATCAATGAACCAAGAAATTGGTCATATCAAAACTGCATAAAATTGGCCATCCATAGAATGTCGGTTTTGCATTCACGATTCATCCCTACAAATTCAGGGTTCATTAGCCTCTTAGCACCACATATTCTCTCGCCTTTGCTTCCCAGTTGTTTGAGGCATTACTAGCAATCCAATCCAAGTTTTTGCAGTACCATTTGTTCTGAGTTGAAGCAAATTAAGTTGCAGGTCTAGACCAAATGAAGGTAAATGCTTTGTTTCTTCTTCTTTCCATTAGAACGACAAATTGACGAGTTTGTGTCAAGTGGAAGTTTTCTATCCCTTTTACAAAGCTGAAGTTTTGGTTTGGCAATGGCTTAAGCAGACACCGAGTAGAAATAATTTTGTAGAGATTATATAAAACTACTGACTTCTTCCCATTACATGCTGTTGCACATGTAGAAAATAAAAATGAAACCGGTTTTCTTCTCATTCACTCCTAATGTTTTCTTTAGTCCCCTGCCTAAACAACATCAGAATTCAAATAAGGAGAGATGAATGTTTCATAAAGCTTTTGTCCAGAACTAACAATTTTGTATCCGAAATGTGCAGAAAATTACCAGTCTTGTGATTTTGCTCACTCTTGTATGGATTGTCAAAGGCGAGCTTGGCTCACAATTTGACACAATCGTAGCCCAACATGGTCATGGGAACTTCAAGAGAATCACTGAAGCTGTCAAAGCCGCACCAAGCAACAGCAAACTCAAATACTACATACACATCAAAGCAGGCACTTATGTCGAAAAGGTGATAATTGGACGAGAAAAAACCAATCTTGTTTTTATTGGGGAAGGCATGGACATGACTATTATCACTGGAAACAGGAGCAACAGAGCAGGCTATAGCACTTCTGCATCAGCAACAGTAGGTATGATTCACGAATAAGCAGAAAGGGTATATAAGTTCCTCCCCCCCCCCCCCCCTCCTCCCCACGTATGCTAGAACTTGCATCACATTGGGATGAAAGAAAACACTAGACATATTGTTATCTTGAGAGCACTATAAACAGTTCTCTTACAGTAAATTGTGTAATTATCTTCATCTTGAGTACAACTTTTTATGCATAATCTGGACCAAATGTACGTATTGTTTAGGATTAGAGACAAACATGTATAATTTTGTCAAAGTTCCATTAAGAGAGAGGTTCACCACCATAACTAAATATATTTTTTTCTTCTAATCAGACATATTTGGAGAAGGCTTTATAGCAAAGAACATTACATTCATAAACTCTGCTGGAGCGGGCAACGGACAAGCTGTGGCAGTGAAGAGTAGTTCCATGTTTTCTGCATTCTACCAATGTAGATTCAAAGGCTATCAAGACACGCTTTATGTCCACAGTGGCATCCAGTTCTACCGGGAATGTGAAATCTTTGGGACAGTTGATTTCATCTTCGGAGATGCAAGGGTGGTTTTCCAAAAGTGTGGCATGTATGTTCGTCTCCCCGGAAACACAAATGTGATTACCGCTCAAGGGAGGGGAACAAGTCTGGATTCTGGTGGCATATCCATCCACAACTGCACAATTGCAGCCACAAAGGAGTTCAACTCCCATTTGGGAATCAAGGCGTATCTTGGCCGACCATGGGGGCGATTTTCCAAAGTAGTTATAATGCAATCCTTCTTGGATGATATCATAGACCCGGAGGGATGGCTTCAATGGGGTAACGATACTTCTTCACTATATTATGGGGAATATAATAATACTGGCGTTGGAGCTAGCTTAGCGAAAAGAGTAAAGTGGAAAGGACGCAAACGCATGGACCTAGTCCAAGCCAAAAAATTCACAGTGAGGAATTTCATCTATGGTCAGAAGTGGCTGAATCCAACCAAAATCCCATATTCTCTAGATTTTATGTAGATATGTGGAGAAATAATACCCAGTATCAATCTCATATGATTTTCTTTGCCACCAATCTCCCTGTATGATGATAACTGAAAATTAACATAAAATTATTCTTGTCTCCATGTATTAATTTGCGCCAATGAAGACAACTGAAAGCTCCTAAATCAATCCAAATTGGATTTCTAATTGATACCATTGAGTTGAGTTCCCCAATTCTACTCCCTTTAACTTAAAGAGGTCATCCTGGAATTTAGCTTGAAAAAAATGAAGTTGAGTTGGTGGTAATTGTACCATCTGTCCCAACATTACAACCAAAGCAACAGATTGAGATAGCCAGGATAATTTTATTACTCTAGGAAAGCCAATAAGAGCTACGTTTGTTTATTATGAAAAATCCAGTAATTCAACCATAGACCACCAGCTTGGTAATCAGCATGTAGACAAGTTCTGATGCTACTCTTGACAGCTTAAATAGAGCCTTGTTCTCATTTGTTAATGGTGATTTACGAGGTTCGGGTGGTCCTTGAAAACCATCTTCACATTCTTCTGTATCGCTGCCAACATAAACACCATATGTACTTCCTTGTTCGTAATCGTTGGAATCCAAGCTTTTAAATGCACCTGGAATATCAGTAAACACGGCAGACTCATATTGGTCAATGCAATTAAGAAAATAAGTCTTCAATATAGGATCTGTCGTTTGATCGTTCAGATGGTGAATTTGTTGTAAGATAGTCCTGGCTTTAACCAAAGTCACCCGGAACATTATCCGGGCAAGTCCTTTGATATCTACTTTAGAACTTTGAGGATCCGACCGAAGAGATGCGACACACAGATCATGATTAGTTGTACGACTGCAAGACTTTTCTATCAAATCGACTCCTTTCTCAATCGCAAAAGAAGAACATTGGCTTAGAGGTAAGTGAATGAGAGGAAATAGAAAAACGATAAGCAATATTAGAGAACGTAACGTCTCCATTGTAGAGGTACTATATGAGATAGAGGGGAGATGAGCTTATGAATTTGATTGCTTTTTTATAGAAATAGCTTTTGAATTGGAACTCTCCTACTAAGTAAATGACAACCTCGACAAATTTGATAATTATGAAATTTCACTAAAAATATCGACAATGGAAACTAAAATTTATTGCTGCTATACATCCACACACTGAATTTTCAATGAAACAAAAGATAACTACCAGTCTATAAGATGTTCACTTTGAGCCAGCTTCCAGTTGCGCATGCCACATTGGTCCCTGAATTTTGATTTCGATTTCGATTTTAATTTGGTTCTTGAACTTTCAGTTGCTCCAATTCAATTCCTCAACTATGAATTCCGTCCTAATTAAGTCATTCCGTCTATTTTTACCGTTAGATTAAATGGAGACTAGTTCGATCCGGTCAATTTTCATCGTTAGATCATTTGTTTCTATTTGATCTAACGGTGGAAATTGAAAAAATGACTTAACTGAGACAAAATTGATAATTGAGTGACTAAATTTAGACAATTAAAACTTCAAAAACTAAATTAACATGGAAGTCAAAATTTAGGGACTAATTACGAAATTACCCTTCTTTTTAAATTGAAAGTATTGGGCAGGCTTGTTACTCATCATATACAGAACTATCATTGGCTGCATTTAAATCACTATTAAGGAAGAATTATCTGATTTCTATAAGTTATTTAATCCATCCAACCTGCCGAGTTTTTGAGAGATGAATTCAAATTTGAAAGTGTGGTCCAACAATATTCTAGAAATGAAGAAGCCTTGCCATCTGTCACCGTCACCATTGTCACCACCACCAATGCCACTCCATCATCACTGTCGCTACTAGCACCATCGTCATTGACCTTCCACCACTGTCATTGTCACCATAACTACTTCGCTACCACCATCGTTGCCAAGGGTGAAGCCAGCAGGTGGCACACGCGACCCTAAAATTTTTTCTTAGAATTATTTAAAGATATTTTTAGTATTTTTTAAATACTTTAAATTATGTCAACCCTATTTTTTTGTCACATCAATTATGTACACTTATATCCAAATGATTATGAATTTTTGGACATGTTTTAGACATGATATGTAGATGTCTAGATATATTTGAATTTCTGGACATGAATTTTCAGACTTGCCAAGTGCAGGATTGCCAAAAAGTATTAACTCGATAAGTCCTAGGTTGATCCTTGGAGAATGGTGGAATCCGTAATACAACAGAATTGAAAAGAAAATTTGTTTGTGAAATTTGAGTGATTTGATATTGAGGAAAACGGAGAATTTTGGTTGAAAATATATGTGAGAAATATCAAGGATCCCCTTTCAACTGCACACAATCTATTCTTGATCTAGTTTTTAAACTCAATTAAGGATCAGCTGAGGAGTGATCTTAATTGAAAGATTTAACGGTGATTTGATTGAAAAAAAAATTCCAAAACTATAATTGATAAAATCAAACATATCAAAATTAGTATTTGATTGTAGATTACAAGCATAGCCGCGAAACACTCAATGCCCAAGCAGTTACACTTAGATCCTGCTCACGGTTTATGCCCTTCGTTCCAAAAAATAAACCTAGTTAATCCAAAAAAAATTCCTATGCCGTGGTCGACAATAAATCAAGCTTCTCAACAATTAAAACCTTTTCTTAACTAAAGCATTAATAGTCAATTATTCATAAAAAAAATTCAATTGATTGATCAACCATATAAAGCCAGTTATTTGATTCATAGGGAATGTTAGGAGACGATGCACAAAAGTGACTTTATACACAATCAAATCAGTCGAGTGTGTGCTGTGAAGCAATTAACGAAATAATCAATAATAAGAGACAAATATTAGGTGGTTGAATTTGAGTGACCTAACCACTGAAGGCGATAACGGCGGTCAAAGAACTCTATTATTGAGAGAGTTGAAGGTAGTAGGAGAAAGAGTGTAAGAATACGTTCAAGGTGAGGTGTGTGAGATTTTTGTGTGAAAAATAGTTGTGTCCCCCTCATGTGTAAAGAGTTTACAATTTATAGGCACAGAACTCTAGTTGAGACGGTGACATGAAGATCACGCTACTAATTTTTTGGGGAGGATAATTACAATTAATGATAGGTACTATCTTCGAGTAACGACTATCCCAATGTTTACTCCTTACATGTGTTAATCTTCCTGGACTCTTGAGTTTTGGATTAGGCTGAGGCCATTAGCTGAGCTTGACTTGCCTTTTGATGATATGGGCTCAACCCATGAACTGGGTCTAAGCCTGGTCTAAATCTGGGCTCGTCATTTGCCCCCTATGCCCTAAGTCCTAGTAGTGATATGG
This sequence comes from Ilex paraguariensis, assembly GCA_963454935.2. Lineage (NCBI taxonomy): Eukaryota > Viridiplantae > Streptophyta > Magnoliopsida > Aquifoliales > Aquifoliaceae > Ilex > Ilex paraguariensis. Next base: position 33,547 of record CAUOFW020007680.1, on the reverse strand, counting down.
AGGTTGAGGGCATGAATGGGCTCTTTCATTTGGGTAGACTTGGGCACCTTGTTCCACAGGTGGCTTCTTTTATTCAGTTTTTCTCTCCATTGCATTTTTAATGCATATTGCCTTATCTGGTAGCCCACAAGCAGTAGAGAGGATTAAAAGAGGCATGGACGCTTCTGCGTGAAGAGATGGAGATACTTTAGCGAGTGGTACCTTCAAAAGGGAGAGAGGGCGCCATGGAGATGAACCAGGGCGATGCCATAGGTGATCCCGTGGTTGATAGATCAATGGTAGAGGCTCTTTATATGTAACTAGGATGATAAATTGCCCTCTTCCTGAGAGCGCGAAATCTGATGCACCTAGTGCTTCCCAACTTCAGGCCCGATGACCCTACTGTTTATCAAAAAGTGGTGTCTGATGGTGGTCCCCTTCTTCCCAGCATGTGACTCTTTGATTCCTAGGGTTAGTCGTACGACTACTTTAGAGATTGAGACTCCTATACAAACTTCCACTGAGACTGGAGCTCCACGTAATTGTCCTGCTTCAAATAGTGGCTTGGTGCCCATGATGCAAGATATGAATTTGGTTGAGGAACATCTTTGGAGGTTTGTGACAACCTCAGATATTAAAGAGGTCGTTTCTTGGGGTCCTGAGAGTAACATCGATACCACGATGGAGGACTTTGCATTGGTACCCTTCTTTTCTGTGCAACCTTGTCTTCTGTAGGTTTGGGTCATACTGACACTTTTGCTTTTGGATATTCACCAATGGCTGCGGCTCTTCCGTGTGTTTTTTTGAGGATGTTCATGCTCGATGAGGTGTCGAGAGCTTTGGCAGAAGAGAGGTAGGCACGCTAGGCTCCTGAGGAGCAATTAAGGTTAGCTCGTGAGAGAGCAACGTGTCTTAAGGTCGAGTTTATGGAGACTGAGGTAGCTTGCATATAAGCAAAGGTTGAGTTAGGCCAAGCTTATGGCGACTCGTGAGAAAGCCACTAAGTTGGAGACGGAGGCTGTCTGTTTATAAGCAAAGTAGAGTCAGACCAAGCTTTTAGCTGCTCGTCGCAAAGTTGGAGACTAAGGTTGCTTGCGTGAGAGCAGATGCAGGGTTAGACTGAGTTTTTGGCGATTCGTGAGAGAGTCATTAAGCTGGAGATTAAGGCTTCTTGAATGAGAGTAGAGGTAGGGTTAGAACGAGCTTTTGGAAACTCATGAGACAACCGCTAAACTAGAGACTGAGGCTGCTTAAGAGCAGAGGTAGGATTAGGCTAAGTTTTGGCAACTTGAGAAAGAGCTGCTAAGTTGGTGATTACGACTGCTTGCATGAGAGCAAAGGCAGAGTGAGACCAAGCTTCTGGCGACTTGTGAGAGAGCCTCTAAGTTGGGGACTGAGATTGAGACTGCATATGTGAGAGTAGAGACAGAGTTAGACAGAATTTCTAGGGACTCGTGAGAGAGCCTGTAAGCTGGAGACTGAGACTGTCTACGTGAGAGTAGAAACAGATTTAAGCCGAGCTTCTAGGGACTCGTGAAAGAGCTGCTAAGTTGGTGACTGAGACTACCTGTGTGAGAGTAGAGGCAGAGTAAGGCCACGCTTCTGACAATTCACGAGAGAGTCACTAAGTTAAAGATTGAGGTTGCTTACGTGAGAATAGAGGCAGAGTGGGCCGATATTTGGGCGACTCGGGAGGCTCTCTTCCAAGAGACGAAAAGGATAGTGAGGGTAGTCGGTAGGATAGAGTCGGTGGTGTATGGGCGTGGAGTGCAAGAGACAAGGTCACTTGATGCACCTAGAGGGGTGACAGCGGGCATCAAGGGCATTGCTAGATTAGTTGGGCACACGATACGGCGGTGCGCCAAAGCGGGTGAAGAGGTAGGGGCCAAGGCAAGCCCGCGCAAGTGTACGGGTGCACAGGCACCGTTAGGCATAGGCACCATTGGGCACGGTTGCCAGACATTGGTGGATACGGGCGCTAGGAAAAATGCTTATAACCCATAGTTACAGGAAATCTCGATTTCTACTTAGAGAGGATTGCTTAAGGAATCCAATAAAGACGCCCTTGAAGCAGGAGGCAACACCAACGCAATGGGACAATTGGGCAGGCGTTCTAGGCATCGCCAAGATGGAGGCGCCAGACAAGGGAGGCCAGGCAAGGCAGGGGCGCGAGGTAGGTTGGCCACCCCACGCAAGCGTAAAGGCAGCGCCAGGCTACTGCCAGGGGTGCTAGGCGCCGAGGGCCGCAGGCGCTGAGGATGTGGGCAACGCCCTTGGAGCAAGAGCTGACGCTAGTGGCTAGTTGGGTGACACCCTTGGAGTAGGAGGCGATGCCAAGGGCTGGCACGTGCAGGGGCACTAGTCCAAGCGTTGTTGCTGCTGGCGCTAAGATGTTTGGCAACGCCCAGTGATGCCAGGGTGGTCTAGGCGATGCCAAGGAGGCCTGGACAACATAGGGGGATGCTAGGGCTAGTCTGGGCGACGTAGGTAGTCTAGGCGATGCAAGATGGTCAGGGGGCGTCAGACGAAGTATTAAAAAACAATGAAGAAATGACAAAATTTTGAACGGCCATAACTTTGTACTCCGTTGTCCATTTGAGGCGAGCAATTTTTTAAATATATTTTTTTAGTGACTCAAACAGAATATAAAAATGTTACAATACAATACAATTGAGAGTTATTTAACGAGCATTAATGATGAAATTCTTTTTGGATTATAAATGTAAAATATTAAAATTTTGAGTGTACAATTTATAATTAATCCAAACTTTTTTAACGGCAAAATAGATGTCAATTAGCCTCATGTGCATATCGATACGAATTTATATCTTTAAATGTGTAAATTAATATTTTTAAACTTTGAAGGAACAAATTAAAATTTGAATAATCTTTAGAATGCCAATTACAATTAGTAATGTTTAAGTCACACACATCCCACAATTGAGCAAATGAGCAATTCACCAACATCTATTAAGAATGTGAATTTTAGGATATCATTGTATTCTCGCCTTATATGCCCACCAGCCATCTAATTACAGGAATCCACACACACTCCCCCCCCCCCCCCCCCCCCCGAAAAAAAAAAAACACCCTGGGGGGCACACACACAAAAGGACACTGTGTTTCCATAAACTGGATTTCAATTTTTTTGATAAGCAAAACAACTACAAAACAAGGATTAATATTAGAGAACAACACATCATACCAATGATCATTACAACAAAGAATAGAAAAAATGCATCAAAACTATCCAACCACAGCAACTCTATAGACCATACAACGATCTTCCGTCTAACATAATATAGAAAAGAGTGTTTGGAGACTAGGAGCTAAATGATCCAATACCTAAAAAAGTCTGAAGCACATACCTACCTAAAAACTTAATCCAATAGGTACTGAACACATCAAAAGTATTTAGGACATTTTAAATTATTTTTTTTATCCGATGTAAGAATTTGACATATGCATTTCGAATAAGATAGTCTAACCCTCGAATTCATTTCGAAATCTATGTCTTAGCTTAAATTTAGGATTTCAACCAATCCATTGAATCTAGGTTCGATATTTTAGTCTTTGGTTGAATTTAAATTTTTGACCAATCCAAAATTTTGGCTCCCAAAAAATAGGCTTCGACACCATAATATCATCCGGTGCATTTATTTTCCCATTATAGTTGCCAATAAAAAACACTCTTATAATATTATGACAATGATTTTCTTCCCCAATTTGATGACTGAAAATTAACATAAAATTATTCTTGTCTCCATGTATTAATTTGTGCCAATTAAGACAACAGAAATCTCCTAAATCAATTCAAATTGGAATTCTAATTGATACTATTGAGTTCCCCAATTGTACAACCTTTAATCCAAGGAGATGATCCAGGAATTTAGCTAGAAAAAAAAATGAATATTGTGGCTTTATCAGTTTATTCAGTGTATTGTCATATCTTAATTTTTTCATTGTCACATCCTCTCATTATCAAATCAGTTATGAACTTTGCAGTGCGATATCTTATTTACTTTAATTAATCTCGTGACTTTTTTAGTCTATTCAGTGTATTGTCATATCCTAACTTTTTCATTGTCATTTTGCATCATTGTCAAATCAGTTCCGAACTTTGCAGTGTGTTGTCTTTTCACTGCAATTTTAAATTGTCAAACAGTGTATATATATATACACTACCATTTACAATTGTGTAAATGCACCACCACCAAACAAAATGTATAAGAGCACATCATATGAAGGTTCTTCTTCACGCAATCACCAAAATTGTTAATCTTCGACTAACAAACGTGAACGCTTAATGGACAGATCAACATCGTTGAACAAATGTCATTCTATTGAATCATATACTGATTCTAGTAGTGTAACATGGCATGGACGAAAGCGTGTATTCCGCAATGAGCTCATCAACCCTTATCACTCATTCAGTCAAGTTGGACATATAATTGTTGGGTCTGCAACTGATTATCCACCTTCAAGTGCTCATATCGAACTCACACTAAGATGACGACAGTTATATAAAAAATATTGTGACCTTAAAGTATTTTATTGTTGGCCTGGACTTGCGGTACCAAAGGCACCTTTGGCTGATATTTACTATTCACAGAATTCAAACAATTATGACGAGGTCATATCAAGGCTTGAACGTGAAAATGATCAAATGTAGCGTCGTCTTGATCGTTTCTATGCACTCGATTATACAAATATAGAGCATTTTGATCATGAATATGTCGAAATTAAAATTTTAGAAGATTTGTTATTTATTACTGATTCTGAACTTTTTGATTTTTTTGATTTGGACGATGATGCGTCGGACACTTTTATCTCATCTTGTTTATGTGTACTCGATAATCTTTTATATTGTTTTGAATATCAACCACATTATTGACAACCTTTTTTACCCCATCAGATTCACTACAAAGTTTTATGAAATAGAAGGCTCAACTTTTTTATTATGAATAACTTATATTTTTACACCGCTTAATAAACATTATTATCAATATGATCAACATTAAAAATAAAATATTATTGTTTTTATGTATGCGTTTAAAATTATATGATAAAATGAAAATTAATTATATGTATACGTTTTCAATTTTTAAAGTTTGATATGCTCAAAATTTATATATTTTTAACTGATCAAAATTTATTTATTAAATATAATTTAATTTTTAAATAAATAAAATTAAACATTTACTCATTAAAAAAAGAAGGAGCAAAACAGTTTTAGGGAGCAAAATAATGAAACGTAAGTAGGACTAACAAAAATTTATGTATTTATAAATGATCAAAATTTATTTATTTAATATAATTAAATTTTTTAATAAATAAAAATTAAAAATTTTACTCATAAGAAAAGAGGGAGAAAAAAAAGTTAAGTTTTGCACTAAAAATGTCATTTGAACTGACGTTTTTAGAAAGACATCAGTTAAACTAATGTTTTCACTAAAAACATCACTATGTTGCACAAAAAAATGTCATTCAAATTGATATTTTTAAAACAACCTGGGTTTGAGAAATACTTTCAAAATAACCTTTTTTTGAGTTTTTTTTTTTTAAAACTCCATGGGTTGGGGTAAAACCTCCTTCCCTACCACCATCATCACCAAGGGCGGAGCCAGCTTATGTTGGGGGGGGGGGGGGGGGTTCATGTCTCAATTTTTTTCCTAGAATTGTTTTATATATATGTTTTTAGTAATTTTTAAATACTTTAAATTATGCTAAACCTATTTTTTTGGCACATCAATCAGTGTACACCTATAACCAAATGATTATGAATTTTTGAACACTTTTTAGACATGATATGTAGACGTGTAGATAAATTTGAATTTCTAGACATGAATGTTTTTTTAGAGTTCAATAATGCTCCCAATTGCAAGATTGTCACAAAGTATTAACCCAGTAAGTTCGAGGTTGATCCTCAGAAAATGGTGGAATCCAATATACTACAGAATTGAAAAGAAAATTTGTTTATAAAATTTGAGTGATTTGATTTTGAGGAAAATAGAGAATTTTGGTTGACTATATATGAGAAATATCAAGGATCCCCTTTCAATTACATAATAAAACTAGAATTCTACTAATGATCCTCTCATTAACTCCCCCGCCAGAGGTCCAATTAACAATTGAGTTTGAAGTTTGTTGATTCACATGAAATATGTAGTATAAAAATATGATTGTATTTTGCGGAAATGAAATGAGAGAAAAAAACTTGAACGAGTGTTTCAATTAATTTGAATTTTCATGATGCCAAGCTTGGTATGAGATTGTGCAAAGCTAGAAACAAATCACTTCTTTTCTCCATTAATTTTTCACTTTTTTTTTCCCAGTAAAGATTTTATGAATCCAACTTTAATTTGTGATATTTATATCACCTAATTAAGGGTAAAATCATGAGCACTAAAAAGCATACACAATTTAAATCTTATCTGTCAAAGAAAAGAACATGGTTGATTTTTTCAACAAACGAAGACAAATGAGAAATGAGAAATGCGGAGTACCCTTTTGTTTTGGAAATGCTTTCCTCTGGAATAGCTCATCCCAACTCTCTTCGTCGGTTAAACACCTTGGTTCATGGAGGAAACAACTTGGATCCTTGTACACAGCCACTTCTTTGTTACGTGTTGTAAGCAATATTTTGCTACCCATTTCTGTGTTTGGGAAAGCAGCTCCAAGGATGTCCCATACATCCACTGACCAAATGTCATCCAAAACCACCAGACATGTTTTTACTCAGTTGGACTTCATAAAGCTGCTTCATAAGTTCTTCTTCTCTCAGAGTCATAATACGATCTCTCTCTTGTGGGATAAGTTTGATTAGGATCCCTTGCAAAATATCCGTTGTTTGCCATTTTTGAGATATACAAACCCATGCAAGAGCATCAAAATGGCGTTGGACACTGTCATGGTGGTCTTTCCGAGTCCTCCCATCCCAAAAATACAAACAACTCGGTGACAAGTATCCTTACCTTCATTCACCAAACAAGTGCTCTACATCTCCCTCCAACCCAACAAAATCTTCATCCACAACATGAGAATAGGACCTCCTTAGCCGCAGTAGTTTCTCATTTGCAGAATTTGAACTTTCCCCTTCGCTCATAGCTTTTATGCCATAAGTTTGTAGACTTTTAGTCAGGTTAGAAATCTTGGTTTCAATAGCCTTAATCTTGGACCCAATTTTGTGGAGGACTATTGGCTCTTTCAATATCCCACGACATCTTCTGAGGATTCCTTCATCATTCCTTGACGAAACTCGGAAGGCATAAGTTTCCAGCACGTCTTGGACATCGAGAGCAATCTCTCTAATTTACGCGACCCAATTGCGAACCGTCTCATCTTCATCTTGTCTTGCATCTGCATCTTTTAGAAAGCACTGCATTCGCTTTAGCTCAGCTTGAATTTGCTCAACTTGGGTGGTGGCCACGGAAGGAAGGAATTTTGCTTCGTTGATTAGCAAATCACCAAGTCTTTCCACGACAAAAGAGACAACAGACTCGGCCATTTTTGCTTTGATCTATGGAAAAGCACTAGAATTTTTGTTTCTAGTTTGCTGTGAAAATTGAGGTCGGTTTTGTGTTTTCTTATAGATAAGCTTATGACAGTAGAACTAGATGAGGCAATGGGTTCACTCGATGCCGGCAACTTTTTAGATCTGGTTGGCAGTCATGAAGATACCCAGCCTTGGTCTATGCTAGTGCCAATCAGTTATAGTTATGATTTTCAATATGTTACCGTTTCAAAATAAATAAAAAAATTCAATAGGTTATATTATATCATGTTTGTAAGTTGGACAGCATTATTCCGTTCCTGACAAGCAAAACAGCTTGTGATGTAATGACTAATTTTTCTCTGAGTTACCTATTTTACTCCTAGTGATATATATATATATATATATATATATATATATATATATATACACACACCAAGATTAAATCAATATGATGCCATTTTGTTCTCTCTTCCTATTTAAAAGGCATTTTTTAGTGTTAAACTAATTAAATAATTTTAATTTGATAAAATTAAATGTTAAAGTGATGAAATTAAATTGATGGTCACTTTTGTATTAATTTGATAAAATTGAATATTAATTTGGTATTGATTTAATTAAATTTTATTTCAATTGGACAAAATTTAACAATAATTTTTTAAAATTGACTACTAATTTTATATGAATCATATGTAATTATATTAATAATGACAGTTTGTAAAATAGACACAAACTCTTCTCATCAGCAAAATGATTTGTAATTATGGTTAAACTAGGTAGTAATAAGGGTAATAGTAATAAAGTAAAATTATATTTTTTGTTACCATTATTAACTGACAAAAATTAACAGGGGTGGACGGTGATATTTCAAAAATTAGAAAAGGTGTCAGTGAAATATGACGCAAATCCAAGGGATGTAAGTAAAACTTACCCTAAAATAGAATATGTCAGAGAATCAAATCGAATTTGCAACGGATATTTTAAATCATATTCAAATAGAGATTAACTTAAATATGATATGCTGAAATCAATAAGAATATAAAGCTTGTGAAAATGCAGGGGTGCAAATTGAAATATAAGAAGCAAAAATATTGGGAAGATGGTGTTTTCTTAAATGAAGAGAATGTGCATACAAATTTAAGAAAATAATGAATAACAAGTGGATGACTAGATATAGAGTGGCAGATGAGTTGTCTTCTTCGCATCAATAATGCTATACTTACTATTTTTTTATACCTTTTTAGTGAATCCTGATTAAGGGATTAACTCTGACCCGTTAATACAAACTAGACATGGATAATTATAAAATTAATACGATTATTAAATACACATAACAAATAATCTAGAATAATGTTTAATAATTAGAATACACTAAATAATTTTATTTTTTTTGGGTCTTGACACGAACACGATACAAAAAATAATGACACGACATACGGATCACACGAATACGATACAATTGACACTCTCCAATAGAGGCCATTAAATTAGTAAGTTCCATTTAATTTATTAAATAGTCAATGGCTGAGATCATGCCACATTAAGTGTGCGAGTAAAGTGAAGTGGGTATTATTAGTGTTTTGATAAATGCTTCAACATAAAGCTGCCTCTATATCACTTACCCAACAAAAAAAAAAAGGGAGCAATACTCTAAAATTCAAATGAAATTCAAAAAATGTATATCATCACTTGAATGAGTGAATCTCATCAATTTTTTTAATGGACTCACTCATCTCACACTCATCCAAAGAATAATATTCATTTGAATTTTAATTTTTAGGTTTTCTTTGGATTATTTAGCATTTTCGAAAAAGGGGGAGGGGGAGGGGGAGGGGGAGGCTCTATTAATTAGAGAAAAAAAGACATAAAACTGGCTTTAATGTCATCAAGTTGCAAGTAATTATTCATCTATTGCATGGTTCACTCAATTTGCAAATAGTGTAACGGTGGGACCCAACTTTAATATGTTTTTCAAAGATGTATCGTACAAAGTAAAGGCAGATAGATACCCCGCTACTTTATTTGTTTTCCAAAAGTGAAAGATAAGTTTGAAGTTTCCTCTTTGAGGGCACAACGGTAAATTTACCAACCTAATCCTGCTGTCCAAATTATTTATTTAATTTTTTGGTAACTCAGGAACCTCACCCAAAACTCGGGGCTTGTAGTCAATTTAGACCCATGCGCAAATGTTAAATTTATAAGAGGTAGTCTCAATGACGGATTTTATATTGATGGACAGGGATGATATGCTCTCTCTTTTTTTTTTTTTCCTCCTATTTTTTATCCATCTTTTTTCCTCATTATAAAATAGACTAGTAGTGCACCTAATCATTCAGGACGTAAGAGATATATATATACACTAGTTAGTGTCCACGTACATTGCACGTGAACTGTTTTGAATACGAATTGTGATATCTTATTGCTATAAAAATTATCACATATTTCTTTGCTCGAAAGTTAGGAACATTTTAAGATGTATGAAATTACAATATATTACTAGATAATCAGGAAATAATCCATCTTATCCCTTGCATTTTTTTTTCTATAGTTTTATTGGAAGAGTAATGAAAGATGAAATAAAGCTGGTTGGAGATGATATCCTTCTACATTGTATGACCAATCATTCATGACTGGCGATCTAGATGTTGCAAGTGACAGGTGATGTTAATGCTAACCCTACAGAATAATATGAATTAGCAATATGCGTTTGCACCTAGGGTAATTTGCAACCTCTACGAGATGGTCATTTTTAGATTATAATCTACTTTTGCCGGATGGGTACTTCTAGAAAGAACTTATGAGTTTAAAACAACATAAAAGGATGGGTATGTTGCAAAGATGTTAATGAGGCAAAACAAGTTAATTTTGGTATTAGATTTGCAAATATTTTTGTATTGATTTCAAAATATTTTAGCATTAAAATTACATGGAACATGATATAAATATTAGCGAGGAATATCCAAATGGAATTCTTTTAGGTTTTAAAGTATTAAGTTTCTACATCTATTTGGTATTGAGTGGCTATATATATATATTTTTTTGGTTGTTTTGTTTTAGAATTATATTTTATTGACACTCTTAATCACAAAGTTATAATAGTTTATATTACAGGCGCATACACACAATAGAATTTAAAAAAATGCTCAAATATTCAAGTTGAAGTTAGCGCTCGAGTGTTTGTCGACTAATGGTCTTGTAAGTGACATTCAAATTATCCGGTTAGAAATTTTAGATATTTGAATTATGTATCAAGTCACATCAAACTAAATTCATGTTTTTTTTATTGTTGTGTAACAATTTTATGGGTTGTTAGGGCTATCATTGATGGTGAAATTCTTAAGAATGAACAAGATAGAAAATAGTTACTATGAGACAATGAGCATTGAGGAGCACAACATAAGTAGACCAACTCTAGGCTCTAACTTCCAATTGTCAATTAATATTAGTTTATCTATAATTAGCTCAATTAGTCTCTAGTCAGTATAAATTTATAAATACATACTTAGTTCTTTTATTTATAATGTTCAATTTGCCAAATTTACCTATCATAAAAATTCTATAATGGTTGCTTTGTATAGGAATTGCTAGTTTAAGAAAATTTCCTGCATCATTGATGTGTTCTTAGACTACTTAATAAGTCACCAGTGTTTCTCTCGCAATGTAAATTTTTATTATTTTATTATTTTATATTTCATATAATTTTCACTGGCCAAATATGTTTATATATAATTATCACTAATCAAAGTCTTTCCCTTGATGACAATTACAATGTCATTAAAAGATAGAAAAATATACAACAATGTGGACAAGAGTTATGACCGTAGATACAAACAACAATCCCTTGGTCTTCATGACGCCATGCTATTGATAGGTATATTACTCAAAACATACTATTAATTTACACTCTCACTCTCAAATAGAGATAGAGAGAGTCTCGTATACAATACAATATGTCTTGATGAAAAGGTCAAAAATTTTGCCAGGCTTATTGACATTATACTAACAAGATCACAAAAAGGTGAATATTATGCACACATGCACATAGACTTCTAATTGAACAATAGGCAATAAACATAGGTGTTGGTAGACCTTATTTCCCAAAACAAGATATGAATAGTAATAATTCCAAGAAAGCCCAATAGTTTCTGAGCATCAGCTAATTCGACAAACAATAAGGAATTAGGCAATGTATCATGTATAGTGGTAGGATTTTCTACTACTTAAAAGAGCACATCACCTAAAATATTCTTGCAATTGTATCTTCGGCACCTATCTCTATGTCAAAACCATCGAGATGGTGCACTGTCAAATACGATCAATGCATTGGCAAAGATTAAAAGGGTTCTTCATACTATTTAATATTTTACAACGGTCTAGTACAGACAAGCATTTGTATGCACATAAAATTAATCTAGATAAAAATAGCAGCATTCTATGCCCACAATCAATCAAACAAACCCCTCCCTTCAAACCAAAGAAATAGACAAAAAAATTACCCATAAAATTATTAATAGAATGTTCAGAAGGAAATTTAAGAAGCTTATAAATTGTAATGAAAAATCAAATAAAAATTCAAATCTCTAAAACCAAACGTTAATCACAACGAAACGAATAAAATATGTCCAATACAAACCATCAGATATAACGCATAACCCACAATAGTAACACATAAAATCCACCAAAAAATTGGATTACGGTGATTATACTAATTATTTGGGACGATTTAAGAGACCCAATTAAAAATCATGTATAATATTCGTGATAGTACAAATCATTTTGAAGTTTCACAAGCTTACGTTGGAGATCGAGAAGGCTATGACTAAGCGGCTAGGGGCGGAGCCAAACATAGACCACCAATTGAGTGTGTGTGAGTGTGTATATGTGTGCGTCTGTTTGTGTGTGTTTTTATTGTATGTGTGTGTGTGTGTGTGTTTTGCAGGGGCAAGGGCGAGGGCACGGCCGGGAGCAGGGTCCAGGGCCAGGGGAGAGAGAGAGAGGGAAAAGAAAGAAAGAGATAAGAATTGAGGGTTTTGTGGATTATTGTCCAAACAAATTTTATATAAGTTTTTATTCTTTAAAACTATTTTCAAAAATACATAACCAAATAGGTTTTTCAATCTACAAATTTTCAAAAATATTTTCTTAAAACTCTTTCCAAAAATTATTTTTGGATATTATTTTTTGAGATGTAGTCTAAACACACCCAGCATTTTCCCTTCCGACTTTCCGTCCACATATTTCCTCCAATACCAAATAGGCCATTAGCGTTTCATAGTCTTTTATTTTGAGACTACATTGATTTTGAGCAATTATCCTTGAGATTCCTATGAATGCTTTTCGTGAGAGGTTTTCAACTTTAATAAAATGTCATTGCTTTTCATAAATAGAATTTGTTTAGGGAGAAAAAATAAAAAACTTATGACCGCTTGATCATTATGACAATCTAAGGTCTCATTTTTGCCTCCTTGTTTGTTTTAGGTATTAGTAAAGAGTGATTGAAAAAGACAATGCCGAGCACACTTTATCTCTCTTATATTTATACTAGTAATTATCCGTGCCTGAAGACACTAAATGACAAAAAAAATAGAAATTATAAACTTGTGCATTAGCAAGAGGCTTGTTTTCCTCTTTTTATTATAATATAAAGATAAAATCATTCTAATCTAATCACATAAGAAACATGCAAAGAAAAATCCAACCATAGCCCTTAAATATATGCACATGCTAAAAGGATAAATACAACTGCTTTTACTTCATAAATATGCTTAAAGCTACTTCATAAACAAATAAAACTTCGTAAATTTTAAATTGATGTTAATCACTGGTTACAAAGATCACCTGTTACAAATATTCATTTTCATATAATATTACATAGTGCAGACCAAAGCACGCGATGTATATTTTGAGAATTATTTGGGAATCAACTTATTAATTTGACTATAAGGCTCATGATTAAGAAAACATAAGACAACCCACTCAAATAACCTGATGAAAGAGATATAGTAGTTGATTTTGTTTTCTTTGCTAGTCCATATGTTGATCCCACAAAATGAAGGGGGACTTGAATTGCCAAAAAAATCAGAAAACCTGTACCAAATATGATGGATAGGATAGCAAGCTCCACACCAAAGGTTAGAAAAAAAAAAGAGCAATTGAACTTGGATTACCTCAAATGGCAAGGATTTATGAACTTTCAAACTTTTCTCTCCATTATCTCAAATTTCTATCCCAATGTAAACATGCACATAAACACTTCACAATTTTTTTTCCAAAACATAATTGAACAAAAGATCTCTAATTTTCCCAACTTCAACTTCCCATATCCCTTTAAACTCATAATTCCTTTTTGACCAATTAGAAAATTTTCTTTTCCCCAAAAAAAAAAACATAGATTTCTACATCAAAAGAGACAACAAAAAAATGTAAATCTACATATCCAAGTCATTGAAGCAATACTTCAAATACTTTGTCATCACTGTCGCATATCTGGATCATTTCACATAACTAAACACTAATTATTTCAACTAATTCAGATTCCAAGGTCAAAGAACATAGCAATTACCTACATAACATCATTTCCTTGGGATATTAGAGGCAAATCAGCTCAAAGACTTCAACCAACTTAAATGTAATATGTCAACCGGATATGAAAAGTTAATAAATTAGGCATAAATATCAAAAGGCTTGCTAAGTTGTAGCTTTCAAATTCTGCAAAGGTACCTTTATACATAGATTTAAGGAGTAGAACCAAAAAAAATTGAAAATGTCATTAACTAATGGCCATAGCTATCAGGACCCTTTCTTTATGGATGCAAAAATTTAAATAAAATACATAGCTAAAAGATCAACAATAGAAAGGAAGAGAAATTACCTTCCAAGAGTATTGTGTGGCATCACTGAGGTGTTTATCGTGCATTCCTTTGACAAAATTATTGAACATGTTGTCTACACAAACAAAAAAAAATTCGAGATTTCCATGAGTTTAAACGAATAAATAAAATATTGAAGCAAAGACTAAGGTAAAGCCCGCAATTTAATTCTTAACATTAAGAAACAAAACCCACAGAGTCCATAGTCAAGGAAGAGTATTGATGCTGAGTCCTACATGCTTCATCTTTCCGCTAATGTGAATGATGATGATGCAGAAAAAGAATGCAGCTACCATATGTGGAGGCAAAGGTTTCCTGTTAGGCTGGAAAACAAAGTAGAAAGAAGAATGGAAGTAGAAGAGTGGGTGATCACTTTGACTTTTCCAAATGGAAAGCGATTTCAAAGAGGAACCCAATCTCTAGGGATCTATGCATTTCTACCAACAGAGATGATGACGATCTTTCCTTTCATAATTCAGGAAGATTTTCTTCTAGCTTCGTCCAAGGAGACAATTCTCTTGGACAACAAATGGAACCAAGGGATTCTTGACTGTGTGCCTTTGCTTTTGTTAATGCATTGACTTCACTTGAGAAAAATACCGAAGGAGCTCCAGTTTACAGTCTGCCTCGCATGTTTGGATTTTTACCACTCGACAGTTTTGGGATGGGATGGGGAGGGGCTTTCGGGTGAGGGGTTATTTTCTGTGTGTGAGAGAGAGAGAGAGAGACCTTTGATGTGGGCTGGTCCCTAGAATCTAGGCGTAGGTTGTTGTGCATCTCTACGGAGTGTCTGTTGACAAAAGAAGAAAAAAAACACAGGGAAACCAAGCAAGGAATTAAATACACTGATAGTAAATCAAAAAACTCAAAATTATCTGAAATATATGAGTGAATTTCCTTAGATGGTCATACAAATTATCCTCACCACTCATCAAGGTAAATTGGTGGCAGCAAAATAACATAGCAAGTTTTGGGCAAACAAAATTATTTGTTCCCTTGCTATCACATCTTCAAGTTGCAGAATTTGGTAAACCTAAGATAACAGCTAGCACGTGGGCTTAAAAATTATGATATGGTGATGATGCTAGGGATAGCACATCGATTTTGTTCATTCCGCTCAACAAAGAAGTGCATCAAGTGCAGACAAATCACAAAAAATCTAAATTAGCAGCATAATGAAATGCAAATTGTGACATCAATTTGCCTCCATGCCAAGCAGAATAGTATATGCGCAATTATCCAAAGCATATACGAAATCAGGGAAATGAAATAAAACTAACCATTACTTATATACCTAACAGTACAACTAAACCTAACCTGATGAGTCAAGATTGACTTCATTCACCTAGCCATCTTCACTCTAATATCCTGAAAAATAAAATGAATTATGTTAGAAGAAATAATTGAGTTCAGGTCTCGCAATTTAAATCCAAAGCTTAATACAAAATAATTTCAGTTGTGATGACAATATTGATAAGCATAACGTGCAAGACAACGATGCCACCCTATAGGTGTAAGCAATAAAGCGGAAAGAAAATTAATAGCCACAAAAAGAACTAAACACATGCTGAAAGAGAGAAAAGCATAACATAAAATAGTAAGGATAAACGCGAGATCTGTCGTTTTCCCTCACTTCTACATCAAAAGTGACAACAAAAATAGAGATGGTGACGAACTTTTCTTTTATAATTCAGGCAAATTTTCTTCTAGCTTCATCCAGGGAGACAATTCTCTTGGACAACAAATGGAACCAATGGATTCCTGACTGTGTGCCTTTTGCTTTTGTTAATGCATTGACTTCACTTGTGAAAAATACCGAAGGTGTTCCAGTTTCTAGTCTGCCTCGCATGTTTGGGTTTTTACCACTCGACAGTTCTAGGATAGGGAGGGGCTTTTGGGTGAGGGGTTATTTTCTGAGAGAGAGAGAGAGAGAGAGAGAGAGAGAGAGAGGACACCTTTTCTGAGTGCATGTGTGAGTATTTTTGTTTTCTGTGTGTTTTCTGCGTAGAGAGAGAAAGAAAAGGAGGCGTGACTAAGAGAGGAGACTGAGGAAGGGAGAGAGGGGTACATGAGTAATAGGAGTCTAGAGTTGTATATAAGATGAAAGACTTATTTAAATTTTTAAAAGGAAAAAAAATTTAAACATCAATAAAGATCACGTAAACAAAATTAAAAAAAGAAATATTGTTGAGTGGGAAAACAAAATTCAATACTCAATGTAGACCGTCATATCAGTATTTATAAAATGATCTGAATTGTCTTTTATGTTAGAATTATGTTGTTCATTGGATATGTTTATGTTTTATCTCAAAACGATCTGGACCTCTCTTTGTCTCCAAAATTTAAACTCAACTTTACTTTATTATATAGATTTGAATATACATTTTGGGTTCAGTATTATCACTTAAAAATAAAACCTGCCCAGATAAATAGTATATTTAATACTACATACATCCTTTTAAATAAACTCACCTTTTTTGTGGGTTTAAATAGACCAATTGGGATGTATTTGACCAAAATACATTTTACCCTCAAGTATTTCTACGATATAAGTATCACTTTTTATTTTGAAAGTCTTTTAGTAATTTAATGTTTATATCACCATTCAATACTCCATCCAAACAACGTATTGGATGGGATAAATGCGGGGCTCACTATTTTTTAATACTTAAACCAAATATGAAATAAGGAGAGATTATCACTATAATTAGTTCAAGGACCGAATGGACAACATTATATAATCTGATCATTCCTAATATTTAAACCAAACACACTCTTAAATATTGTAAGGGACTAGAACTATTATGGCATTTGGATTGATTGTAGACTCCATCAAACATTAAAACTTGACGTTAATCTAATGATTCTATTGAAACCACGTTATTATGTCAGCAAATTAAGTCAAATTATTTTGTCCAAATAACATTACTCTTCCCGCTTTTCATCTAAATTCAGTTTCCATGACCTATATGGATTCGTCCTTTATTTGCTTTGGGAACATCTACTAGTACACAAAGTTTATGGGCTTAAATTTTGTAAATATCTTTTAAACTATCACTTTTGTTTTAAAATGTTGGGTTAATTGCACCGGAGGTCTCCAAAATATGGAGTTTGTCTCATTTTAGTCCTCAATGTTTCAAGTGCATCATTTTAGTCCCTGAAGTATTGAATATATTTCTATATGGTCCCTTAAGCAGACTGTGTCCATACTGCTAATAATTTTTTATCACAAACTTGCTACATGATACTTAAATGTGGAAAAAAAAATAATTTTGCTAACTCTTGACCAAATTTTTACTCAAATTCTGGTTAAATACCTACTTAAATTACATAGTTTTGATCATGAGTTATCCAAATTTTAGTCAAAAACTATCCATATTATACATTTTTTGTCAAGAGCTACCCAAATTTTGTTTAACAGCTACCAAAATTATTTTTTGCCCATATTTAGTTATTACATGATAAGTTTATGATAAAAAATTATTAGCAAACTGGACGTTGTCTGTTTGAAGGACCAAACAGAAACATATTCAATACTTTAGGAACTAAAATGATGTAATTGAAATATTAAGGACCAAAATGAGACAAACCTCATACTTTGGGGACCTTTAGTGTAATTAACTCTAAAATATTTTGTAAACTCTCATTTATCCCAAATTATCCTTCGTACTATGTAATTGATTCTAATTAACAACTTTTGTTAATTTTAAACATTAAATGGCACAATATAATTAACATAAGGTACATCTCAAATAGTAGAACATATCATTTAACTCCTAAAATTAACGGAATGTGTCAATTAAAACCACTTACATAATTTAAGAGGTAAATTGGGACAAAAAAAGCTCGAAGAGTATCTTAAAATAAATGATGATGCACAAAGTTAATTATGCATGATAAAATTAATCGAGTGTGTGGTGTAAAGCAATTGCTGAAGCAATTAATAATAAAAGATACAGATTGGGTGGTTAGGTCTGAGTGACCTAATCACTGAAGGCGGCAATGGTGGCTGAAGAACTCTATTAATGAGAAAGTACAAGGTAGTAGGAGAGAGAAAGAAGAAGAATATGCTCAAGGTGAAGTGTGTGGATCTGTGTGAGGGATTTACAATTTATAAGCGCAGAGCCCTAGCTGAAGTAATGCTGTGAGGGTCAAGATGCTAGTTTATCGGGGAGACTAGCTATAATTGAGGATGAGTACAATCTTGGAGTAATGGTTATCCCAATGATTGCTCTCCCACGCGCATATTCTAATGATTGCTCTCTCACGCGTGTATTTTGATGATTGTTCTCCCTTGTGTATTGACTTTTAATCTTTAGACTGGACTGAAGTCGTGAGCTAAACTTGACTTGTCTTTTGTTAATTTGGACTTAATCCACAAATTGGGCCCAGACCTAATCTAAATTTGGGCTTGTCAACAGAAATCATAGTTCAAGGAGTATTTATGACATTTACCCAAGTTTATATTTAAAGCATGCATCTTTCTAAAATGCCAACAATCACGATCCAATCATATTAAATTACAATTTACGAAAGTTAAGTTCTGAGTCAATGAAATTAATTTAAGATTGATCCAAAGAACAGTTAAACATTACTTTGAATCATTGATTTACCCTCAAATCAAATCTGCTTTTTTTTTTTGGCTCCGCTCCACCAATACACTCCACGTATCAATCTTAAAAAGAATATAAATTTGTTGTTAGATATGTTTTTAACATGGATAAGTCTATCGCGTTGGAAAAAAACTTTTTTCAATAGTGTACTGCAAATATAATTTTTAGGGAATAATTTACGATCTTTTGAGTTGTTTATAATTGATTCTGATAGTGCTCGAAAATACTATATTTAAGTGCAGAACAAGGACTCTGTGTAAGGCCTAATGACGGCTTTATGAAGTTGAGTCAATAGAAAAATGATTGTCGACATTAGATCAAATAACAAAATATAAGTGGTTCACCTTAGCTGAAAGATTAGGGTTATATCCATTGTAATGGAAGCTCTTGCTCCTTGGAATTTGAATTGCTTGAAGTAGAAGACAATGGTTACAATGAATTTCTTGACCTAGAGCCTTTTTTACACTATGTCTTCTAAGTAAAATTCTGAAACTTTTTTATACAGTGCTTTCGTATTCTATTTATACACGTGGTCATCTAGGATTTTTTGCAACTCTTTACTCTTCTTTGTTGATTCTGTGGTTTTCTTTTCCTTTGTCTTGTAGTGGTGTCTAGCACCTTGACGCACGTCATGCCCACGATCCTCAAACGGTATGTATATTGACGTTCCATTTCCTAGGAAATATTTGTTCGCTAGGGTGACTAGAAGTTGTCCCCCTGTCCCCTAGACATGTGGCGTGATGGGAGTTGCTTGGAATTTATTTCGTACAGAGCTCCTTGTTTCCGAGTTGGTCCACCCGTCATGCTTGAGCACCGAGTTGAACGTCACTGGACTTTTTCTTTTAGACTGTGGCCCACTTTTCTGATGAAGCGGGTCCGCTGCTAGTGGGCCACTTGGGTTTTGAGTGGGCAGGCCAAGCTGAAACCCACCATTATCATATTCTAAAATTAATAGATTGATCACAAACATTAGGTTTGATGATTGATCTCAAATACGTCAAAATGTTGTAACTGACACCCCAAAAGTGTATACTTTGACCCCTAATATTGTATTTTTTTTAATTGATCCTAAAATAATAGGATTGGTTCTAAGTTTGTTGTTGTAGCTTGACTGAAAAAAATTGTATTTTGAGCCACAAAAAGGTGCTTTCTTATGGTACCAGAGTGAAACCCTTATAATACATAAGTTGAAAATTGTTTTTCAAGAACCTTGATCAACTTGATCATTTCTATACACAAAGATTCCTAATGTTTATGTCTCCTCTACTTGCACCTGAACCACACCTTTGAACAAATTCACTCAAGTAACGTTCTGCGACATTCATCATTGTTTCTTCCTCCTCTTTTTCATGCAAGACGAATGATAAAAAAACCCTCAGCCGCCCACAACTGATATAAATTTTTCGTGTGTATCATAGAATTTTTCGTAAGATTGCCCAAATATAGAAAACATGGCTTTAGTTCATATGGCAAGTCATGATATCTCAAAACTAACACCTCAAGCACACTTCCATGCCGTCGTCCATGACTTTTATCCCTCCGTAAATCAGAATAAAAAGTTCGGTGCACCATCTTCCACTCACTTAATGGACATTTTGTCGTCAAAATTCCTCCGAGCGCAATGATAGCCAATGGAAATCCCCCACATTGTCCAACCATTTCTCTCCCCAACTTCTCCATATCTTTGTCAAGTCTAAAGCCTACAATTCAACACAAGAAATTTTAATTAGAACAAGATATTGAGTTGTTTGCAAATAACCTGATGACGTGAGAGATGATCTGGACATGTCATGTCATCAACTCGCATAACATTACTGTAACATGGCATGTCCGCATCATCTGCCAAGTCATCAAGTCCGTGTTTCAAGTGAAAAAATAAGTCTCAATAGCATCACTCAGTTCTTATCCATCCAAATTGATCAACCATATCTTTTTTCATCTTCTCTAGTGACAAGTTTTCAGTAATCTATAAGAATGAACAACCGAGTCCAACATAGAAGTAAAAAAAAACATATCTAGGGAGCATACAAGGACATTGGTGGATTCAATGGAAACCCACAAAAATGTTGAAGTTTAACACTTGACAGGTTTAATCTTCAACTGTAAATTATATGCAAGGACAAAAAGTAGGAGAAACTTATAATACAAATAAGAAATTAGCACAAAATAAACTACACCTACCCTTCTGTCTTGAAAATGCTTTCTTCTGAAATAACTCCCAACTCTCCTCTTTGGATAAACACATTGGTTCATGGAGGAAACAACTTGGATCCATGTGCAAAGCCACTTCTCTATTAGGTAAGTTTGGTTAAAATTCCTTGTAAAACATCTGTTAGCTGCCACTGTCGAGATATACAAACCCATGCAAGAGTATCAAAGTGCTTTCGAATATTGCTATTATGGTAAGCTTTTCTGGCAGGGGTAGTCTTTCCAAGCCCACCCATACCTTGAATACAAACAACTCGGTAGCAATTGTCTCACCAAACTCCTCTACATCTCTTTCCAAACCCAACAAAATCTTCATCAACAACATGGGAATAAGACCGTCTTAGCCATTGTTGACTCTCATTTGCAGAACTTGAACCTTCCCCTTCTCTTGTACCTTTTATGCCGTAATTTTTCAGTCTCATAGTGAGGTCAGAAATCTTGGTTTTAATACCTTAGATCTCTGAACCAAGTTTGTGCAGGACTGCACCTTTTGCCCATATGCAACCAGGGGCAGAGCCACATGGGGACTCCCCCCCCCAAAAAAAAAAAACAATTTTTGGACCACCTTCGACAAGAATCCATAAAATTATTTAACACATTATATTTGTTTCACTAAATTTTTAAAAATTTCAATATTGGTGTTATTCTTTTTTTTACTAAATAAATTAGTTGTCTATTAACCCTAAAAAATAAATGTTTTATTTTTGGATTGAATAAATCAAATGTAATTATCTTGATCTATTTGTATATTGATCAAAAGATAATATTTATCTTTATCCAACACAATGTTCTATACTTTTTAAGAACAATTTCTAGTTTTCATTTAATATATTTTTTAGTAATAATAATCTATAACCCAATAAAATACGATTGTATTCAAAAGATAAAATGTTGCATCCAAAAAATATTTCAAACTATTTTGAATAGGAAATTTCTCTATAACGTCGATAATGATCTCAACTAAGTTTTTACAACTAAATGAAGAATGATTTTACTACGAAATTTTGATTGTGCGCATTAATAAAAAATTAGTGAAAATTTAATTTACATTTAATTGATATACAAAATTTTATAGATTTTAAAGAATATTATATTTTATTGAAATATGTAATTGAGTTAAAATGTACTAAAAAAAAAATTTTTTTTTTAAGATTTTATTTCAGCTAAATAAAAATTAAATCTATTAGTTCACAATAATTTTATCTTGAGTCTTAATTTTTTATATCACCCAGTGAATTATTTTTCTCTTATATTTTTGAACACCCATAGATTTTTTGGAGAATTACACTCAAACCCCTATAGTTTATCACTTAATCACTCAGATTCCTTGATATTTGAAATTTTACACACAGACCGTTGAAGTTTGTACGTGCGTAACACTTAGATCCATGTTGTTAATATCCGCTAGTATATTCATTAGTAAATTACTTTCAAATCTCTGAAATTTGTAGGCATATAATACTTAAACTCCTTAAGGTTAAAAAGTTATACGTAGACTAAAATACTCTAATTAAAGATAAAATATCAAATATTTTAAATTTTACAACTAAAATTTATGTTCTAATATGAAATATTGAAATAAATAAAAAACAAAAATCTAATTTTTTTTCTTAAAAAATTATAATTAGTATACAATTAAACTATCTATTAGAATTTAATTTGGTCGTTTAATCAACCTAATTAAACTAAAAAATTACCCCAATTAAAGGTAGAAGATATTGTGTCTATTACAGTTTAACCCCTTATTTAATTTTTTAGTTTTATTCCAATAGATAGTATAAATATATACTAATTATGATTTTTTAATAAAAAAAATAGATTTTTATTTTTGATTTTATTTCAGTAAATGATATAATAGAATATGAATTTTAGTTGTAAAATTCATATTCTATTATGAATGACTTAGACCACTTGTTTTATTTTTTAGTTTTATTTCAATAGATAGTATAATTGTATACAAATTACGATTTTTTAAGAAAAAAAATTAATTTTTTATTTTTAATTTTATTTCAATAAATGATACAATAGAACATGAATTTTAATTGTAAAATTTAAAATATTTGATATTTTATCTTTGATTGAAATATTTTTTGTCTAAATATAATATTTTAAACTTAAAAGGTCTAAATATTATATATCTATAAACTTTAGGAGGTCTGAGTATAATTTACTAACGAATATAAAAACGGACATTGATAATAGAGATCTAAGTGTTACGTAAGTACAAATCTCATAAAGTATATGTGTAATTCTCTCTTCAAAAAAATAAATGGATTTCTAGATAAATTACACTTAAACGCCTCAAACTATGCCAATTGTTTTAAATTACTACTTAACGATCACATGTCTCACATTACACCTCAAATTAATGATTTGAGTTTCACTCTACATCAATCAATAACGTCAAAATGAATTTGAACATAAAATGTGATGTCAACCTTACAACAAAGTAATTTATCCAACTTGTCATTCTCTTTTCATTTGTTCCGACTTAGTGATTCATCTTTTTATGAAAATTTAGTTCTTCACTCTTATCTCTCTTTTCTCAACTTGTAGCACCACCAACCCATCTCAAATTACCACCCTATGGTTATATCATACACCAAATGTCTATCTGAACCACCCATCACAAAAACTGTTTGTTACAATAATTGTGCTAATAAGACCATGAAAGAAGGGTCTGAAAACACCTCTTGACAACCCCCTTGAGAGACATACATTGCTCCATCGACATCATATTGCCATTGCCCACAACACCCCTATTACGCACAAGCACACACTTTTTGCTATTGGTTACAACACCCACCCTGACTACATTCTACACCACTATTACATCATTGCCACCACACCATCAATATAATAGTTTAAGGGTAAAAGTGAAACTAAGTCCATAGTTGAAACCCTGAAAGTGCAATTTTTACAATTGTCATTTAATTACTCAGATTACTTGATATTTGAAATATTACACACAGAAGCAATGACACGTGCATAACACTTAGACCCCTGCCATCAATGTCCGTTAATATATTATTTAGTAAAGTACACTCAGATCCCTTGAAATTTGTAAGTATAGAATATTTAGACCATTCAAGTTACAAATGTTATACTTAAACAAAAAATACTCTAATTAAAAATAAAATATCAAATATTGTAAATTTTACAACCAAAATTTATATTCGATTGTATCATTTATTGAAATAAAAACAAAAATAAAAATCTAATTTTTTTAAAAAAAAATTGTAAATAGTATACACTTATAGTATCTATTGAAATAAAATTTAAAAAATTAAACAAATGATCTAAGTCATTCATAATAAAACATAAATTTTACAATCAAAATTCATGTTCTATTATGTTTATTGCAATAAAATTAAAAATAAAAATCTAATTTTAAAAAAAAAATCATAATTAGTGTACAATTATACTGTCTATTAGAATAAAACTAAAAAAAAATTAAAATAAGCAGTTAAACTATAATGTACACAATTTCTTCTAACTTTAATTGGAACAATTTGATAGTTTAAATGACCAAATTAAATTCTAATAGATAGTATAATTGTATACTAATTATAATTTTTTAAGAAAAAATTTAATTTTTATTTTTGATTTTATTTCAATAAATGTCATAATAGAACATGAATTTTGGTTATAAAATTTAAAATCCATATAATAAAATAGCTCATACTTTAAATTTTATCTCAATCATATTTTCACCTTAAAAATCATCACCAATCACTTACCTCACCCATCATTCCTCTGTCAGACTCAAACATCAAGTCGCATCACTTATTTCTATCACATGTTTAATCATTTATATATTTCCTCCCTAAAAATATCACATCACTCACTTCTATCATTTGTTTAATTATTTAATATTTGATTAATTTGTAGTTAATATAATTTTTATTTCAAACATTATCCATATAAAATAGCATACACATGTTACAAAAAATTAATATAGTAAGATCGATTTTTTTGGGCGCTCGAATTTTATATTTTATCGCGTCTTTAGGCACGGGTTATGACTAGTATTTGATATTTTATTTTTGATTGAAACATTTTTTGTCTAAATATAACATTTTAAACTTGAGGGATTTAAATATTATATATTTATAAATTTTAGGGAATCTAAGTATAATTTACTAACATATATACTACGCAGGGATCTAAGTGTTACACGCGTACAAACCTTAAGAGATTTGTGCGTAATATTTTAAAAATATCATAGAGTCTGAATGATTAAGTGATAAATTTAAGTCTATCTTCAGCGACCCTCCTACCTTTTTTGAAGTTTCATTGACCTTCCTTGTCAGTGTTGGTTGGCTAACAAACGTGACAGAAATACACTTTTTACGATTTTATCATGAATTTTATAAAGATTTACATTTCACCAATTATTTTTCATTAAACTATATATACATACATATTCCTATTTCTTGTAAGTATGGACATGTTTGTTTTTCGAATATATCAGGTATTAGAAAGTGAGATAGAGTAAATAGTACTTGAGCCCACTTATCATCTTGTTTGATTAATATTTTATGTGCAGTATTATTTTTCGGGTTATAAATATCGACCCGATTTTGTATAACAATTTTTATCCTTTGTACATGACTTTAATGAATACCACCTACTAGGTGGTATTATTTGCTGGTAGAAATCCACTAATGGTACAAGTAAGGAAATTGACACAAATACTCTCCTCTATAGAGTTCACGTATAAAAAGTTTATTTTGAATTTTTTCATATATGTTTAAGTGTATGGTGTCACCGATTTTTTTTTAATTTTTTAAAAAAAATTATTTTAAATTTTTTTATTGTATTATATTTAAGCGTACGATATCATTAATTTTTAATTTTTTTAAAAAAAATTTATTTTGAATTTTTTTCTTGTATTATAATTAAGCGTACAGTGTCACCAATTTTTTTTTTTTAATTTTTTTAAAAAAAATTATTTTAAATTTTTTTCTTGTATTATGTTTAAGCGTACGATGTCACCGATTTTTTTAAAAAATTATTTTAAATTTTTTTCTTGTATTATTTTTAAGCGTACAGTGTCACCGATTTTTATTTTTATTTTAAAAAAAATATATATTTTGAATTTTTTCCTTATATTATGTTTAAGCGTACGATGTCGCCGATTTTTTTAAATTTTTTTTTATATTATGTTTAAGCATACGATGTCATCGTTTTTTTAAAAAAAAATTTTTAAACAAATTATTTTAAATTTTTCCTTGTATTATGTTTAAGCAAATATTATCACCGATTTTTTTTTAATTTTTTTTACAGTGTCATCGATTCATAGCATTAATTTTTTTGTTGTTTTATGTAGATGTTTTACATTATCCTTTACCGATTCTTTCTAGGACCAGTGGCTTGGGTTCATTGCCACGTTATTTTTGTAGCTAGGTGATTGGGCTTGTTGAGGCAGGGGGGGGGGGGGGGGATGAGAGAAGGGTGTCATGGGAAATAAGAAGGGTAAAATTGGTATTTAATAAAAATTTATGTATGACATCAGCACCTTTCTAATGGTCGGTTGGTTACGGAAGAGGTCTAGGCGAAGAGAACATAAACTAGAAGGAAATGTAGTGAAATTTTTAAAAATATAAGGGGTGTCATTGAAGATAGACCTATTTAGAGGGGTGTATATGAAATTTTCCCTTTTTAAATTGATCTTCCAATCAGGGGTAAATTTGTAATTTAGAGTCACAGATAATATCTCTAGACGTTCCTAGGTTTTTCAGAGCTCCATCCAAGCTTCCGAGTCTATACGACTACAATTTCACTCTCGTCTGTGTTTACCAAGTTCCACGGCGTTTTTCCGTCCGAATCTACGCTCTACACTGAATACCCGGCGACATCTCCGTCCTGGTGAGTCTGTTTTCTTCACTCCCTCTCTTATACTCATTATAGGATATATAGGTTTATCCATTTAACTCTGCTAATATATGATTTATTAAGAGTGAAAAGACTTAAAGCATACATATAATTGTTAGAAACTGTAATTAATTAGTGTTATAAGGAATTGGAGCGTTCTTGTGATTATTTTTTGCTGAAAAATCGTGTTCCCCTAGGCTTCGTTCTTGTGATTCTTATTTATGTCTGGTAAGGATGGAAGTTTTATGGGGAAAGTGCAAGAAAATTTTGCGTATTATCCAAATAACCCTCAAGTAAGGTATCTGATATATGTATGTACATGTTTATTGCATCTTATTATATTTTCTATGGAATTGAAAATAACATCTTCTAAGTGAAAGTAACACTTAGATAACTTCAATATATCATAATAAACTTTTTTTAGAAATCACATCAAAATATTCATTTAAAAGATTATTTTTTGAAAGGTGTTGAACTGTTAATGGTTTTGAAAGTTGCTGCAAATATGAATACAAGTGCCATGAACAAAGACAATGGTGAGTTGGGTTTGCATTTAGCCCAGTTTGGAATTATGAAATCCATATAGAGTTTCACATGACAGATGGTGAACTCTTTTACTTCATCAGGCCTAAAAGAAGACAGTGAAACTTTCACTTGGTTGGTACCCACTACCCAATGGCAGGAGCTCCAGCCCAAACCTCTCTGTAAAATGATGAGCTAGACATATTGATATTACCCACTATGAGAAATCTTGATTTATAGGTATTGGTGTCATTCTTTCAACCATTAAGGTCCCTTGAAGGATTTGATTTTGAACTCTGCACCATCTGTGCCTTGCATCTAATTCAAGTTCTGTCTCTTTCTTCTCTCTCCGCTGTTTTCTTGGATTTCTTTGGGATTATCATGCACTAATTTTTCCCGTGGAAGGTGTTTTGGTTTTTGGGTATATAGTACTTCGTCTCATTTTGGTATTTTGTTTGCATACTTCCTGGACTATCTTTGTACCGGTGAAGAGATGTCGTGGAGGTGGAGGGAACTATGGGCAGAATGGGAAGCTTGATCAAACTTCTTTAATATTGCGAGAGATAAAACTTTCCTCGCACAAGTTGTTGGAAATCGAAACCTATGTTTGCATGAAAAAATAGTGGTTACGAGTTTCCTGAGAAATCAGAGTTTCTACCAAAACAAACACCAAAAAAGTTGGATTCTTTTCTCTTTCACTCACTTTCCTTCACTCTCCCATTAACCAAACGGTCCTCTAGGAAGTATAAATGCATGTTTTGTTTTTATGTGGGCTTGAAATGTAACCCAGTGTGGTCATGTTACACAGGGAACTGGGAATGATAGAACTGAATGTAGACATAAGTGTTTGCATTTTGCACGAAGTGACTGCTCTCGCACTAGTTGTTTTCTCACCGGTGATACCCGGAGCACTTTACCATTGTTCCGATCAATAGCCCCTATTTTGGTGTTGGGCTTGCCTCACAAAAATCATAAGAGAAACTTGGTATTTGATAGATACATCAATTATTAATTTTTGGTTCACACGGAAAATTTTTAGATGTTGGAGGCGCATCATGTTGTTTGTATGTGTTGAATTATTGAAGAATTTAACGCATTAGTTTTTTGTTTTTATAGTAATGGTGTATCAAACTTGATGAAGGTCTAGGTACCTAGGCAACAAATATGGCCATTATTCTAATATTGACAAACAATTACATAGGAAGTTTAGTTGTGTTTAATGGTGTGGCACTTTCAAATGGTGAAGACAAATGACATATGCATGATACCATCACTATTTTTAGGTGTTATTAGTCTTTGTTCGTAGAGAGGGAGATCAGAGACGTACCTTTTGTTATTGTGGGTAGTTATATGTTTGCCCAAAATGAAAGTGATTGCTCTGATTATGCCATTTCTCTTGCATTGGAATGACTCAAAACATTCCACAAGTAAAGACTTGAATTAGTGAAAGACTTATAGTGGCCATTACCTAACGTAAAATTTGTTGGCTACCGCCACAAGGTTGTGGGTTTGAATGTGAGGTTACCAACGTCAACGGATATGACTTTCAGCAATAATGACATATGAAAAAAGCACAAATGCTTCGAAGAAAGTGTTTTCTGTGTGACACAGGACACCAGTACTTCTCGGATACCCTTAGAAACATCCGGCATTCTTTTGCCACGTATAAGTAAACATTAAAATTCATTTACCTTCCGGAAACAAAAAAAAAAACAAAAAAACATTAAAAGTCTTGATTTGGGACATGTGTTCAATTTTCTTTGAGCCACGGTTTTTACACTCTTAAATAAGCACATGGTTATTACTTTGGGCACTCATTGATGTGTAAATGTTAAACCTTGAGAGTTGACAACTAATTACTTTACAGACCTAGACAAATTATATATGTTACTACTGATATATTGTGTTTTATTTGTTTAATAAGTTTCAAATAACATCCATACTGGTATTAATGTTTGAAAAAAAAATTCTGAGTGCAGCAACTTTTCCTTGGATAGTGGAAATCATGGCGTAACTCCAACACTCAACCCATTCTTAGCATGTCCTCACGCTTTACTTGTATGAATGCCTTAATTTGCTCTTGGAACATCACAATTCTCTAGTATAGGAAGTTGTCATTGAGCAGAATGAGCAGATCTGGTCTGCTGAAAGGGAAGGGTGCAAGCCATAGTGAGTTTTCCCAGAATGAGCAAAGAGGAAACTTCTGCTCGTACAAGACCTTTCAGTTTTGATGAGATAATGCGTAGGAGGGAAAGCAAGAAATCATTGGGTGATAATAATGAGGAGCCTGGAGGCGCGGGGAATGTACCAGGAAACGACATTGTCAAGAAGGTCTCTGATCATTCAGAATCTGACAGATGCAGACACAATGATTCTGTACCAAGTGGTACAAAGCATGCTTCAGAGGATTTTCTGAAAGTAAGTTCTAGGAAGGAAGAAGATAACACTTGTATCAAAGAGGGAAAATTAGTTAGAGGTAAAGATAAAGGAAGTCGTGACTCCAAAAGCAAATCAAAGGCTACACCAAAAAAAAGTATCAACGGTCATGAAGGCAAGGGAGGTAAGCTTGGTGGAAGAATTCACGGCAACAGGAAAAATGATGAATTATCAAGCGAGGATGTTGAAAATGAATCTGAAAAAAGACATTCTATATATTTGGCAGACAAGGAGAGATATGCAGATAAAAGGAGAGGAAAATCTGTAAAAGAAAGAAAATATGAACAACAAAATAATGATGAGAGATATGCAGATAAAAGGAGAGGAAAATTTGAAAAAGAAAGAAAATATGAACAACAAAATAATGATGATGATAGACGCATACATGGTAAGAGGAAAAATGATAAGTGGTCAGGTGAAGATTCTGACAAGGAATCTGAGAAGAGACATTCCAGATATTTGGGAGATAAGGACAGATACTCAGACAGAAATAGAGGTAAATCTGAAAAAGAAAGCAAAAGGAAACATTACAATGAAGATGAACATAGAACTGGAGAGAGAGATGCTGGTAAAAAACATAATTCAGGGAACTGGCATAATTCAAAATTTTCTGAGAGAAAGGAGAAGAAAGAAACATCACAGGTTCATCACGAAGAATCGAGGCCAAAAAATATACGGTCAAGAAGCAGAGAGCGTGATAAAGATAGAGGTAGAAGGTCCATTTCACTTTCACCTAGGGCCCACAAACGTACATCTTATGATGTGCGAGAGCATGGAGACCTGTCCTTGCATCCTTCTAAAGATAGGTTGGGAATATCACATTCTGATGTTGATCGGAAGAGGATCTCCAGTAATGGTTCAAGTAGTCACTATCAACGATATGGTGGTTCTGCAAGTAGGCTTGGCGGCTATTCACCGAGGAAGAGAAAAACTGAGGCTGCTGTTAAGACTCCTTCCCCAACCAAACGTTCCCCAGAGAAGAGAACTGTTGGTTGGGATTGCCAACCTACAGGAACAGAAAGGGAAGTTACTGGTTCCGTTCGTTCTAATTTGAAGTCTTCAATTGAAATTGCACCATCCAGCACACTTCAATTGCCCGGTGTGGTTCCTGTCACTTCCATTGCGAAGAATCCTGTTGGCATACTTTTAAATGCTTCATCTTCACAGATGAATGCCTCCATAGATTCCATTCAGCTAACACAAGCAACGCGGCCTATGAGGAGGCTTTATGTAGAAAACTTGCCAGCTTCAGCCTCTGAGAAAGCTGTTATGGAATGCTTTAATAATTTTCTGCTATATTCAGGTGTCAGTCAACCCCATCGAACCCAACCATGTATCAGTTGTATTGTAAGTGTCCAGTCCATTCTGCATCTATTTGCAATTAAAGGAAGTTGGCATGTGTCACAATATTTTAACTGCAGATACACAAGGAAAGGGGTCAAGCTCTTGTGGAGTTTCTTACACCTGAGGATGCTTCTGCTGCTCTTTCTTTTGATGGAAGATATTTCTCTGGATCCATTCTTAAAGTCAGACGCCCCAAAGACTTCATTGAAGTGACTGTAAGAGTGATAGCTATGCTCACTTCTTCTGCTTCCTTACTTATTGTTCATGCTATTTCATTATTGATTCCTTGTTAGTGGTTGATATATTAAGATTTCTGCTGAATATGTAATATTCGTACTTAAAATTTACACACACACACACACACATATGAGCTTCCATCCCTTTGTGTCTCCTTTAACTTTTTTTTGTTAAATTTTGGTGCTTCGATTTCGTCCTAGTATCTTTCTTCATGATTACCATAGCTGCGAATAATGGGAGTTATCAGAGTGTGGATCTTTAAATGTTAGTGGTTTAGTTGGAGATCATATCAGTGTCACAGAAAATTTAAACCTGGAGAAAATTGTCGAACTATTGTTCTATGTTAAATTTGGTTTCTGCGAGGCAAAAGGCTGATGCCCTAATCGACATTTTGAGATTATCTGTGAGATTGAAAACGATGCTGCCCTCTATGGCCAATATTAGGACACCAAAGCATTATATGTTCAGTCTGGATCTGTTTAGGAAGGCCTGTAAGCCTGTTTAGAGGAAATGGATGAATCCACCAAGGCATGTGATGTAGTGTCATTTTATCAGAAATGAGAACCTCATGACCAATTGAGCATGATGTAGACCCATGCTGTTAAGGGGCTGCATTACCGGGGGTCTGAGGTGGACCACCAAAAAAAAGAGGAAGAAGAAAGTAAAGTGTCCAAGGACAGTAACAACTTTGATGGTGCAATCAGTTTTATGAACATCAAGGCAAGGGTAAGAGTTTTTATTAGTTGAAGTCACTTGAGCAGCAGAAAATTGGTGAATTTCTTGTGTGGTCATATTGTAGCTGCTGGTTGTTGGATTTGATTTGGAAGGTCTATAAATTGTGATTCACTGCATATGTATTCTATTTTTGAGGTATTGTGTGTATATGTTTCACTTGTTAATGTGATGTGATATTTGCATAAATAGTGGCCCAGCAATAAATGTGTATATATGAGGTAGTTATGCAAATAATTTAATATGGCTAAGTGATATTGGATGCCTCTAAGAAACCTAAGGTTGTGCCACCTACAATTGATTTCATTATGGATTTGGGTTGTGAAAAACTTCTAGGGTTTGGTTTAATGTATGGAAGAAGGATCCTGGACTTTATGAACAGAAAGGATTGAGATCGCCTTATTGTTTACAAAATTTTGACAAATAGGGTGCTTTAATCCTCTGGACAGCTAAGAATTTTATTGTTTTGGTGCTAATTTGTGGACTAACGGAATGGTAGTGGATTACGGTTGATTTGATCTCAACATGGTGAAGTTTTAGAACTGAAAGTGGAGCTGTGAACAGCAACGCGATAATTGTACCTTTTGCTAGGGTTGAGTCTTTGATTGTGAGAATGGATTTGGAGTTCTAAATCAGGTTTTTTTTGGTATGTGAACAGATGTGTGTAAAAGGAAAGGAAGAAGAAGAATCCAGGAATTCCACCTAGAGTAATTATGTAAGGTTGCATTGAGCACTAGAAAATACTCCACAAGCTTTATGGAAATCCTCAGCTCAGTTTATGTGTCGACCATTAAAATTAGAAGATTGTATAGATTCTCATATGCTGCTGAACTCTCTTAAATTTAGTAACACAATGACCTAAAAATTGGGGAACTGTTAGACTATATGACTCCATGACAATTCTGTAGTACCTTGGACTTGGAATAAAACATGTAACAACATAATTTCACCGAAATTAAGATCCTTTGACCAGGATGATAGTCTATGTGCAAAAACTCGGTAAATGAAAACAGCTTAGTGACTTAAAAATTATCTTCAAATGAGACTTAATATGGGCCCTAAACATGATTACATGAGAATACAATGTGCTCTATGCTGAATTCTGGAATTCTTTTTCCCCCCCCTTTTATAAAGCAATTTCCCTTTTCTTGTTTGTTTGCTTGGAAATTGTCTTGTATTACATGCTGGATGGCATAGATGGGACCTCCTTTCTTTAAGCTCTTCAGCATGATTGTGAA